>VWZX01003777.1:1070106-1398187 GCA_013399015.1 Galbula dea
CCCCCCCCCCCCGCCCCGCCCCAGCCCCGCCCCCGCCCCCGCCACAGGCAGCACGACCCTCGCCGCCATCTGCAGCAGCGGAACCCGCCTTGCCCCGCCCGGGGCGGCACCGAGCTGTCAGCAGCCACCCCGGCCATCGCTCACCCCGTGCCGCAGTCCACCACACAGGCCGGAAGCCGCCCTGCCATGCTCCTCGGTAGCGGCGGTGCTGGAGACGGCGGGCAGCCCTAGACGCGCTTCGGCGGGGCTGGGCTCGGCGGCGGGGAGTAAGGGCACTTCCGCAAGGCGGGCGCTCCCTCCCCCGCCCGCTCACTCACTCACAGCCACGGCCCGGCGAGCCCAAGATGGCTGACCCGCCCCTCCCTGCGCGCAGCGGCGAGGGCGGGCGCAACAACCCCAGCCCTCGATGACGTCGGATCTCGCGGCCTCGCTCCTGCGAGTCGCTGCGAAGTGGAGCGGGCGGGAGAGTTCTTACCTCACCCTCCACCCCTTGCAGACGAGGGTGTGGAGGGGGTAGACCAGCTGAGGTAGTCTTGTAATGCTGAAAACCTGAGAGAAGTCGGAGAGAGGAGGGTGCTGGAAATGACATGGGGAAGATTTCTGCAGATCCTGCCGTTGAGAGGCCTTTCCCAGAAAGAGTGTCACCGAAGGGATACACTCTTCCTGGTGCTTGCTGGTGGCCCCAGACCCTAACTCAACAGGTGAATGACAAACCTACTGTGGAAGGTACCACCTACCTCACAGCCACAGCACCAGGCAGCCCAGACTCCCCGAAAACCTGATTCCTTTCAGCTGTATTCAAAGGAAACTCTGCAGCCCCGCTCACCCACAGGAACACCAAATCCACCCTTCATGCTCCCCTTCCTTTAAAAACCTGTGGGCTGGAACAGGGTCGTGGGGGTACTGCCAGATCAAGCAGGCAGCTTTTCCTAGCTTCCCAACGCTGGCTGCATGTGCTCACTAATCTGCTCTGCTAGCCACCAGTATACTGCCAGTGCTACCATCTCCATGCCATTTTCCTACATACCCAAAACAAAGTGACCCAGCCCTAATCAGCTATCCCAGCACACCTGCTAATGGTATCAGTGGTGGGTATCACTTCCTGGGTTTAGCCATAGGCCACCATCCTCCTCTTTGAAGGATTTTTTGGTCCCAAAGGAAACAAGGACATACACTTTTGGGGCTGTGGCATTCAGGTGGACAAACTTTTTTTAAAATCCATTCAGGTACTTGCTCTTTTCTCTCTCTTTCCATCTTTCACAGCACTTCAGGCTGTGAAGGACATGCTGCTATCCATCAGGCCTGGCCTGCCTATTGCCCCATGGTGTACTGTAGCCACATGCTATTTTTTATTTATTAGAACATTGAAAACAGTTCCAGTATTGAGGCTTTCAAGTATTTTCAGTCCTTTGTTGCTGCTGCCTTGGCAATGTGAGAGTGTGAGCTTCATGGTATAATCCCATGTCACACTGAGGACAAATTTGGTAGTAATTGTCAGGGCTCAGCATGCAGTAATGGGCCTTAACGGCCCTAATCAGCCTCACCTGGGGCCTCTGCTCCAACACTGTCTGGCCAAGGGCACAGGACACACATTTAAAGCTGAGCCCTGGCCTTCTATGTTTGTTTGAGCTATGCTGTAGGTGTAGATTATCCGAACCTTGCTTTCTGGCTTTCTATTAGACTTGTCTCGTCCCTTTGAGCTTCCCTGGTTACTGTCACTGGTGCTGGTCTGCAGACTGACATCCTGGCTTCACCTTGGACCTGTTTCACCACCATGCATTTGTCTGATTGTCTGGACTGTTGGTTGAACCTGGCTACTATATTTGGGTTTGCCCACCTCAGCCATGTACTGTGGGACATGCTAAGGCTGGTGAGCCCCCAGCCTTGCTGGCTATTACGTTACTGCAGGTAGCTCCATGTCCCTTAGGGAGCCACCAGCCCTCCACGTATCCTCACAGTGCTCTTGCTTTCTTCTTCAAGCATTGGTCTTTCTCCATTAGCTTAAGCTATCTCTAATTAATGGGCTAATTCCCTGAGTTCACTGTAGGATTAGAAAAATTCCAGTGCAAAGGGCTAGGTACATACCTTTCAGGTTGAGGTAAAGGGGAGTAAAACTTCCCTTTTTGTAGCAGCAGCTACGGTTCAGTTGTGAAGTTCAAGCCACCATCTGGCTTCTGTGGCCTGCCAGATCTTCCTGAGAAACATTATCAAGGAAAAGAGATATTGAGAATGTTAACATATTTATTCTAATGTCAAAGTAAATTACAAAGAGAATATTATTATGAGACAGCTGACAGATAACAGAAGGGATTTCTGCAGGATCTTATGTAGTCTGTGAGCTATGCTGTGCTAGAATGTGAAAGATGAATAACTGAAAGCTGTTCAGAGAAAGTGCAAATAGCCTTTTTTTTCAATGCACATGCCTCTGTGTGTGCATAGGTACATATTTATCTAAAATAAATACAGTTAGTTTATAAACATAGCATGTGGACTTTTCACTTTCTTCTTGATTTTATTACCTGATATTCAGGGTTACATGCAGCAGGTTCTGCTGCTGCATCTGCAGACAGAGTCCTGGCGCCAGTTTGTACAAGTTCAAGTAATACCCAGAGGAACATGAGACTAAGGCAAAAAAACTGTGGTATGCAGAAAGGGTGGAGGTGGCAGGTCCTGTCCTGGCTATAGAGCTCACAGAGCTGACATGGAGGAGATCAGCATCACCAACCGAGTTAGTAGGCCTAGCCACAGTGAGTTTGGAACAGTGGAGTCATTAGTGTAGCATAGCTGACTGTTCTTTCTTTCTTTATTTATTTAAATCACACCCACAAGCACTTACTGGAATGCACTCTACAGGAAATATCCCATAGATGGATTTATTTTTTTCCTCCTAGTGAGTACAAGTGTTTTCTGTGAAACAGTAGGACACTCAGCAGGAAAAAGAAAAATACTGCACTTCACATGGAAAGTAAAACAAACCCATGAAGTACCTTCATTGTGATCTCTTGCTATCAGTGCTCTTCCTGAGTCTGCAATAAGAATGACATTGAAAAAGAGCAGTGTTGGTGCATTTTGTTTTACTGAATTACAGTGGAATTCATATTTGAGGACCAAAAGTATAGGATTTCTCACAGTGTCAAGATGCCAAGTCAATCACTGTTCTGCAAGGGACAGAGTTGAAACACTGAACTCCCTGGCCATGAGATCTCTGTTTTGTATTATTAGTCTTGCTAGATGCAGTTCTTCAGGTGGCTGGGAACCTAGGCACCAGTCCAATAAAATAAAGGTGCAGGATTTCTCTTTAGGCAATATTATCTCACATTGTTGTACCATAAACAAAACTTTGGTGTACTATTCATCAAAATTCAGATAGATCAACCTAAATTTCCATACTGCTTCCTCTATAGCCCTTTTGTAATTTTGTGCACTGGCATCTAGATTATCTTGCTGGATATTTTTAGTGTGGAAGCCTTGTGCTCAAATTACAAAATTAAGCTTATAAAGCTAAAACTCAGCTAGATCCTGCAGGATTGCAGTGCTGACTGATATATTTCAAAACTTTCATGCATTTAAATGTTTTCCAAGCCTTACCCATTTTTTCATTCCAGGAGCAGTATGTAAAGCCTACTGTCTGTTTTCGTGGTGTAATTTTTTTGAATCTTTTCATCCTCATTTGGCCAGAAGTCAGTTACAGACTTAGGCAAAGCTTTTCACTGTTTCAGGGTGTCCCAGAATCAAAATTTTAATGTGTAGAAGCAATGTATTAGCATGTTCTCAATATTACCAATGGAATGGGAGTGAATAAAATAGGAAATTGCTTTTATCTGATACCATCCTATACAGCACACATAATCAAGCAATACACCATCCTATGATGCATCAGAGTCCAGCTTTTCTAAGCACAATTGGATTGCAAGTGATCTTTTCCTGAATATCCATGATAACAGAAGTAATTACCATTGCAGAGCATCCTTCCTCTGTTGCTGTCTTCCTCCAGGCCGTTTCCGATGTAAACATAAGCCAAGAGAATGCAGATGAATACAAATGCATAAGGAATAAGAAAACAAAAGTTGAGAAGGAAAGTATTTCTATTAGTCAACAAGTATACACGGGAGCAGTCTAACCATTTGATCTAGAGAGAGGGAATTTTCAGACAACTTTCCACAATTTTTGTATGAATAAGTCTTTGGGCTCCAGACTTTTCCATGATGAATGATATGATTTACCAGCTCCTGCAATACTACATAGTAAACTATCACAAGTCCTTCAGCCTGAAGAAGTGTATACCTAGACAAAAGCATTACAAATTAGTTGCTGAGCTACATGGGAAGCTTTTCAGCATCCTGCTCATTCTGGACTGTGTTCCTGCCGTTAATAGCCTGCCCTTGAGCATGCAGAAAGAACAACTCTGTGAATCCATATATAGATCGAGGTCTGGGAAGCACAGTAAAGTGCAAGGAACAAGAAGAAACAAAAAGAAGTAGAAGTTGCAGGGGCAAAGGTACTTTGGAAATGCCCAGGGGGCTGAGAATCTAATCTTGCTCAGGTCAGCATGTTGCCATTTTGATTGGTATAAATTGAACTTAAAAGGCAAGTTAATGTCCAGTACATCACACTGAACGTCCCTTGAACCCAGGTAAAGCTGCCAATAAAAGCTAGAGAAATGCCAAGGAAAATCAGGTCTAGGGTATCCATTAGACAATATTCACTTCATTGTAAGTATTTATTATCAAGTATATTGCTTAATCATTTATCCATCATGTCCTGAGTATTTTAGTATAACTAAATGTTACCAATAGTTGTGGAATTCTACAGAGAGCTAAACAAGAAAATGTTTTATCTACCCTGATATAAGATGTATGTAGATTTCTTCCAGGAAGGGCCACAAGCAAAATTATAATGTTAATGGTTGATTTTGGCATAGCTATAGCAACAGCCATATGGGAGGTGTGCAATTTCATGGAGCTGCACATGGTGAAGTCATGGCAAATTACCAGGATCTCATCTGATGTGGCTGCTCTCCAAGAGTTCTGACTTAGATCAACTAAAACTATTAACTTTCAAAATATAATTAGTACAAGCATATTTTTTTCTAAAATAACAAGTGGAAAAATCCCAGCTATGATTCCTTGTACAGTGAAACAAGGTATGTAAGGAGAGAGAGAAATTTATAAACTGGGGCTTGTTTATATCCTTGAATTATTATGATCATAACAGTAATAACAATGATTCTATGATTATAACACCCTTATTGCCCATTATATTTGCTAGGAATAACAGCAATATGTGGGCAAAGATAAACCTAGAAAATATAAAGGAAGAATTTGATTGAAAATGTGATGACTTAAATAGGAACTTGATGTTCTGGGCAGAGGCAAAATCTGCAGAAGTCATGCTGCCTAGAGAAACACTGCTCTCCTACTTACAGCTTTCTTACCCCTTCAGAATGATTTATCTTTATGCTTCTGTTCTGTGCTTTCTTGCAATAAATACATCTTGTTCCTTTATCAAGCTTCTGCAAGTGAATTAGCAGAATCATGGCAGCAGGATTCCCCTACAAACCTCTACCTTTGTGTTGCATCTGTACTGAACAGGCTCCACTCAGTCACATCAGGGAGCCAAGTAATTGTAATACATATAATAGCTTGGTTGTGATCAGAAAATCTGTGTTTTCTCATGCGATAGAAACATTATTAAGTGTTCTCAGTTGTGCCTATTTACTTTCCTGGCTGGAACAAATGTGTATTACTACCTTTTTCATATGACTTACTATCCAATTCCACAAAACTGAGAGCTTAAATCAGTCACAGCTGTAAGTATCCGATTTGCCTTCGTGGTTGTACTTTAGGTATCAACTTTCACATTCACCATGTCATGAACCACTAACTTGAATAAAACCCATGATAACTTGCAAACATATGTAAACCCAACATTTTAAATTGTGATCTTTCATTGTTTTATTCAAAGATGTCATACATGTGCTAAATCAGATCAGTATGTCACTAGTTTGCAGTTTAGCAACCATTGCAAGCATTTGTAACCAATGAGGCTTCTAGCAGAGCACAGAAGTTCACCAAGGTAAAACCAAGCCTTAAAAAAATAGCAAGTATAAGAGCAAGAAAAGTGCCAGATCACTGATGCTTAGAATACAGACTCAAGATGATCCAAATGGGTCCTTTCACAAAAGAAGCAGCATGAAGAGTCATAGAGCATGCAGTGGCACCGTGGGGTTTTGAGCTATTCAAATATTCAAACTGCAAGCCATTGAATGTATGACAGGTCAACAAATTAGCTTCTGTTCTGAGACACTTGTTCAGACTTTAAGAGATGTTTACCAACTTTTGAGAGGGTTTTGCTGCTAATATTTGACGTCTCATTCTAACTGGCTTTTCATAACAGGATTGTCTAGAAACACTTGTGTTATAACTTTTTGGATTGTTTGTATTATACCTTTTTGGATTTTTTCCTTGTTTTGTGACTTTTGAAAAAAATATATTCTCTTCAGTTCATCCAAGCTGTTGACTCCTTAGATTAGCTTTTAGAAGACAATAGATGTTAAAGGTGGTTACCATATCACAGTTGTGGTCTTTGTGCCATGTTACTCTTATTGTACTTACTTAAAGATAACATGGGGAGGGGAGGAAAACTATGGAGAAATATGGAGCTTACATAGGCAGATGTCCTTCTCTGGATGCAGCAATATGCTGCTTGAAAATGATACTAGCCTTTCAAGTCAGCTGGATATTAGAGCATCCACAGTTCTACTGGCAGAAGCACGAATAAGCAAGTCTCTAATTGTCTCCAGACAAAATGTGACATAACTAAAAATATCCTCTCTGATGGGTTAAATAGTTTGGCAGCCTTCTTTCTAGCAGGATAAGGAATGTGCTCTCTAGCAGAATATGGAGCACTCTCTCCAGCAGAGCTGGGTGATAGCAATGAACAGCTCGTGCTGTATCTTTTTCAATTATCACAGCTTTTTCCAATTATCACAATCTGGAGCCCAGGTTTCTTATTAAGATGCATGATTGATTTAGAAACAATGAACAATAATAGTCAAGTTAGCCAACTGTGGAAACACTTTAAAAAAACCCAAACATGTTCCTAAATAAATAAATAAATCTATTTGTAGTGACAATGCTGGATGCATGAAAAGACGAAAGCAATTTCAAAGCAGTATTTCTGAATGCTGGCTACCTCCACACTAGGTTTACTCAGTTTGTCTGGTTATATAGAGAGAAACTGTTGACTCACTTCTGTAAAGTTGGGAGTTCTTGTCTGTCCTGCTGAAAAGCTGTAGAATATTTTCCTGAAATAATACCCTGTGGGTCATCAAAAAGTACAAAAGCTGATTTGCAACTCTACAGTGCTGTGTCAGCCACAGTAAGGATTGTATGGATGTCTTTGAAGAAGACCACAGTCAATTTGTAAGGTGTGCTTTTCATATGTCTAGTACCAGAAATTTATCAAAACTAATAGAAACATTCCATCCAACTGTTTTACTTGATCTACTGCTCTGTAAAACTAGTAGAAGCAAACACTGTGTCAAATTAAGCTAATGAATATGCAAATTGGGCAAAATCTTATAGACAAACAGATTACATGAAGTATATTAGCCCTTACTGTAAGAACAGGGGCATTAAAATACCTATTTGGAGCCCTACATGACTTTTCAGGATGGTGTGCCATCCTACCAAGCCAAAACCTTGACCTTTAAAGACAATGTATTTTGAAACCTTACTATCTGAAAACAATGCACTGGCAAAGCCCAGAATCAGTAGCCCTGCCAGTACAATTTCTCATCTGATGAACTTTCATTTTTGGTGCAGTTTAAGAGCATCTGTACTGAAAATACTATAGATTCTTGTTAACATTACAAGATGTGAAAACCAGAAACTTTCCCTCCTGTATTTATCTGCAGAGTGACTTCCAGTCTAATTCATTTGCAGGCTTTATACACAGAACCTATATACACAAAGTATGTCTCCCATGCTAGTACTGTAAGAATCAACATGGGACATTAGTTCCTTTGCTGTAGGCATTTCTTATGAGAATACCTGGCTTATCTTAAACATTATGCATGCCCAGTAATGGATCAGTTAACTATTACCATATTGGGCAATTCTACAATTCATTTTGAATAGTACCTTATGTTGCAATGAGCCTCAGTGAATCATTTTGATTATTCATACAGGAATGTGCAAAAGCACAAATATCAAAATCTGTTCTGTGCTCTGCTGAACATACAGGGTCAGATGACATGCAGTTCCAACTGTTTAGCCTTGTGCTGGGAAAACTGCATGATGTGACCCTTAGCAAGTTGTTTTTATGGGAATATTCAGATAAGTAAAAATCACATTTGACTCTGTTAGGGCCTCTTCATTTTTTCCAATTGCATCTCCAGACAGAGCAGGTACTCATGCTCACACATGTATTTGGAATGCCATGCTAACTATGGCATTCAAATGACTCTCTGCCTGTCAACACATGTGAAGGTTATGTGTGCAGTCCCCTCCTGCATATGATTTTTCTCAATGGTGTGGCAATTCTATAATTCGGAACAGTTCTGAAGTTTTACTTTTTATTTTGCTTGGACAAGCTTCCAAATGGTTTTTTAAGTTGTCTTTTTTGAACAAATCATGACCACAGTTCTTGTACTGAAAATAATTGAGTGATAGCAATTTTAAGTCATTTTCAGTCTGTGAAATTCCCTTGTCAATTAATATTCCTGTTTTCTTTACTGTTATAAATCAGCAAAGTAAAAAGACTGAAATAAGAGATGACAAGTTCTCTAAATGAGTTGTTTTACTAGTCTGTAATCTTATTCCTACCTAAATCTGCAAGTAATGTTCAGTAGGAAGCAGAAAAAGCTCTCTCTTCTAGCTCATTTTCTACAGCTATTAAAAGTTAATGGTTGATAAAAAGCTACATTACAAAAGTACTTGTGGTTTTTGCTTCTACTAAATCTGCAGTGTAACATTTTTCCTATAAGTACTGGTAGTTTTCATAGTAATCAGCATAAATTTTATTCAAAATAATACAGTTTTAAGCATTCAAGTTTCTTAAGAGCTTTATCATAAGGTAAACCAGTTAAGAAACCAGCTGTGTAACAGCTTAGAAAGGGTTAAAATACAAAATGTTCTTAAATACACAAAAGAGAACTGAGAACATGGGAACTGTAACTATCGCAGTCTAACACAAGATATACCTAAATTCTGATGTTTTCATTGCAGCAGCTCAGAATTGGATTGGGAGCAGGGGAAATCTGTGAAGGTAGCTGAGCAACAGAACTGTCCCCTCAATCACAAGTGATTTCACACAAAGTGGGACTTTGGACACAAGGACACTTTGAGGGCAGTTGAGGACAACTGTAAGACACATTAAAACTCAAATGGTGCAAAGAAGATGGAGTGGAACAACTATTACATGTTATGTGGTATCTGGAGATATTCAAAACCTGTCTGGACGTGCTTCTGTGTGACCTGGTCTAGGAAATCCTGCTGTGGCAGGGGGGTTGGCCTAGATGATCTTTCGAGGTCCCTTCCAACTCCTAACATTCTGTGATTCTGTGATTTTTAACCAGTGGGCTAAACCCAAGCAAATAAAGCATTTTCTTTTATGCCACAAGACTATACCCAAATAAATCCTTAACAGCTAACATTTTACAGTGCAACTGTGTTCACAGAAGGGATTATCCAACTTCATAAGTCCATTAAGAGCTATTATATGTATTGGCTGAATTACAGATTTCCAGGTAAAGTTGCTGTAAACCATTAATTTCTAATAACTACAAGGATATGCAATAGAAACAACTACTCTGTAAGTGCCTTGTTCCAATTCCCTTTTCCCAGGGATCCATTATGAGTCTTTGCGGAGACGTGATTCTGAGCTAGATGGACTTCTGGTCTAACCCAACAGAACAGGGAAACACTGCTGTCATGCATCCTGCACCAAGACTAGCCCTGAACACTTAATTACATTGTTTCCCAAAGGAGGACAGAAGTTGATCAAAACTGACTTTTAACAAAGTTTCTTTTGCTGCTTTGTCTTCTTCACCAACACGTGATCCAAACCCTTCTGAAGGAGGCACTTCTCTAAAATGAGTAGATTCAATTCCTCTGTAAAAGCCTATTATGAGGCCTAGAGAGTACTAAATTTCATGTTTGGGATCTGATCTATTTTATCCAAGTGAGCTATTATGTTCTCGTAAGTAGAACATACGTGAGCAGAAACTAAACTCTAATTTTCTTTAGAAGTGCAATTTCTTTATAAGTGCAGACCTACTGGTCTATAAGATAAAATTGAGGATGTTTTCTCTTATGAAAATATTACAGTGCTGCTGGGAAGTAGATATGATTTTACTTTGCCTACAAAAGTGATGGGTTTGTAGCTAAAAGATTCACAGCAAGCAAAATAAATATGCAATAAGTGCTTATCGCAATATACATACAGGGTTTTTTCCCTGGTTTTGCTGGGACAGAAGCATGGGCCATCCATGGGATGCAGGCTTTTAGCAGGGTAGTTGACCTGAGTTGGCTCACAGGTGTCACACTGGTATAAAGTGGGAACTTTGTTGAGGAGAAGGGAGCTTCCTGTCCCTTATCTTGGTTAGGCTTCTCATTCTTTTGCTAGTGAGGACTGCTTTTCTATTCAGTGTGCTGGCTGTACCTTTGCCGGGCTGAGTATAACTTTATAGATTTTATATTGGTATTGGTTTGGCTACTACATTAAGCTTGTTTTCATTTCAGCCTGTGTGTTTCCTCTCATTTTCCCAATCCCCCTTCTCTGCTGGTTTTGGTGTTGGTGTTGTCACCATTGGGTGATAGAACAACTGCTATAGTTCAGCCCTAGATAATGGGCTAAATATAGACACGTGATTATTGAAATTCTAATTCTGAAAATAAAACAGTAAAAAAAGGGAAGAGAAACCTTTTTTATAACAGTTTCTTTCACAGAAGACACAAGATCATGATGTCAAGTCTTACAATAGGAAGGAAATTACTTAGTGGAGAGCTAAAAATACAGGATTCCTGTGATATTTCCAAGTATAAAAAGTACAAATTTCTGTGCTTCTGACAATATTGACCCATTTTTCTTTAAATGCCTCTGGAACCACAGCCTAAGTGCCTCTTCCTGTGATGCAAAGAAGCTTGGTGCTCTACCTAAGAACTGCAGTTTTCTCCTATTTGCCTGCCTCAGTCAAAATGTTTAAGTTCAAAGCATTAACAACTTGGATTTAGCTGTGTGTCCAAATTGATATGCACCGTATAGCCTCATAAAAAATAAAGAGGAAAACTCACATATAAGAGAGGATGTGTGGAGCAACACTCCAGAAGATTTTTTAATTCACAGTTGGGATTTCATATTCTTTTCACCATCAAAGAAGACTGAAGAAAAAAAATAAACTTGAGGTAACTGTGCTTTATTGTAGCTTTTATGTCCATATAATTTCACTTTATGTCATAGGTGTGTTGACAGCGAAGCAGACATCTGTTTTGAGAATTTAATTAGTTTCACCCCTTCCCAGTCCTGTGGGGTTTTATATCGTGGAGTGTAAAGATTACAGTAACTATGAAACAAAGAGTCCACCTTCTCACTGCGTTTTAGGGGATTTCTCATCGGTCTTGCTCACAGTGGTATTCCTTTCTTCCCTCTTTTTGACAGACTAGTTTCAAGTTCTATCCTACTTCTCCATCTCTAGTTCTTCAGTTTGTGGTCTCTTCCTCTGCCTTCTCTGTTCCTCCACATTTAGGTTAGTTCTCTCGTTAGATGGTCAATGGAGATAGATAGAACAGCCGGTGCTGCTGCTGCAGACCTCAGTCGCACCACCACCCAGGGCCAAGGCAGAACTACCCAACCGCAGGTGGATGACCCAGGCTGCTGATGAAAGAACGACCTCAGCTTTGCTGTACTTCCCTAACCCATTGACGGCTTTTCGCCGTTGTGAAGAGCGGTAATACTGTCAAAAGGGTGAACTGGTACAAAAACTCCAGGTTTCACCCGAGGCGGGGGGCGGGTAACGGGTGAGATCAAACCTTGGTGGCGCCCAACTAATCTCGAAAAAGGATAACATCCAAGGAGAGCAGTGTGGGGATAAGGGAATGGCCATTTTCTGTTTTCATATGTAAAGCTGGGTGTGGCAATGAATAACCAGTCATTTGCTGTAGTTTCTTTATCGGCTTTTTGTATCTTAAGACCTGGCTCATTTCTCAAGAGCTGTGCTAGCTTTGCGAGCCATCGCCTAGCACCTTTTCTGTGCAGAACTAGAGTCAAACAACTATCTCGACTCTGCGTGTTGAGTGTTTTTTTTGCACACGGGGTAAAGAACATGGATTTGAGATAACAATAACTCTGCCGGTCAGAGCACTCGGTGCCTGACCGCCCCCGGGCAAGATCCCTCAGGTCATCCTGCGGTGCTGTTCCGGCGCGGCCCTCTGCTCAGTCCTTCGGGAGCGAGCCCAGCACCGGTGGCAGGATTCTCAGTATTTCCAAGCGAGATGTGAAGCGCAGCCGCCTTCTGCCGCCTAACGGCCCTGGCTGTTGCCCGTCTCCGCGGGGTCGGCGGTGCACCGGCTACACCGCAACACAAGCACCGCCACCTAACCTCTGGGCTCAACGTCTGAACAAACAGAAGGGATAGAAAGGGCAGGTGCCCCTTCACCAGTCCCCCAAGCCGCTCTACTCTACTAGGCCACAGAGCAGCAACACTCCTCTCTGTCCCTCCCGCCCGCTGAGAAATGGGTCTCGGCCGTCAGGGGTGGCGAGCGGCTGGCCGAGCGGCTCGATGGGGCCAGTGAGCGGGCGGGGCGGGGCCAGCGCTCGCTCGCGGTCTCGGGGATGGATTCTCGGCGCGCCGCGTAGGGGCCGCCTTTCGCGCACACCACCATCTTTGAGGGCGGGAAGGAGGGAGGGGAGCGGGTGGTGTTGCTGCCACTGCTGGACGGAGCTTCGGGCCCCTTCGCGGCTTCAGGTACCGCCGCCGGCGCGGGGACGAGGCTGCGGCGAGCCTTAAGTCGCCGTGCGCGGCGGGACGTGGGCTGCGGCTACCACGGCTGCTTCCCCCTTAGCCCTGTCGCCCTTGTCAGCCGTCGCTAGGGGTGTCGCGGGTGAGAGGCCTTACCCGCCCCGTCTCGCAGGGCTGAGGGGACGAAACCGGCCCTCCTCGCTTCGGGAGGGGACCTTTGTCCCCTCGCGTAACGCGTGGGCGGGGGGCCGCGCCTGCTCGTGCCGGGCCGGGGAGTGCCGCGGCAGTGTGCCCGTGTGTGTGGTACGTCTCCCACCGGTCGTTCCGGCGTCCAGCGGAGGTAGCGTCTGTCGTCCTCGCACCTCCGCCTGCCGGATCTCGGCCCTATCCCGCGCTCATTTGTCAGCGGTGTTGGAAAAGACGCTTTCCTCTTGCCCACCTTGCCCGGGGAAAAAGGAGGATGATGTGTGTGGAGGAACTTCTGTTTCCCAGGAGCGAGCTGGCAGGTGACGAGCTCTGTGTCCTGCCTCGCCTGAGCAGCGAGGAGGTTCGTGCTTCCCCCGCTTGGGTTGCGTCTCTCACCTCCCTTCGGTATCTGATGTTTGTTTTACGTGCGAGTGCAGGACTGATAATTAGGCTTGAGCCTGAGGCATCCACTTTTTTTTTGTGAGTGAGTTAAGGAGATTTACTCATTTCGTTCTCTTCTTTGTTCTTCCTACTTTTCCCCAAAAATACCTGTCGGCATGAAGGAAGAAGACCCCATTCACTCTGAAAGCACGTTTCTGAATGTAATGATTTTGGCGATTTTTAGCATGCCTGGAAGGCTAGCTTTCAGATACAAGAGTGTAGCTTTGAAGGCTGCTGTTCATGTTCTTATCAGAGATCTCTGGCTGTTTAAACATATCACGCCTTGTCACAGGATAGATCTTGCACTAGACAAGATTAGATGGGAAGCATGTGACATGGATGTCACGTGTAATTTTGAGCTAATATTAAATGTATAGCTACTGGTGGGTAAGAGATTGCTTTGTACATGGTAACTCTTAAAGAGGCCTTGGCGGCTTGACGTGAATTTTTTTCTTCTAATGTTATTGGAAGAACGTGAGAAGGAGGGTAATGTTAATTCCACAAGTCAATTTTTACTCTGCTAGCCTGAAACTAGTATTTTTCGTACTTGATGTGGTCGTAAATGTTCACTTCCAACAGGGTTGTAGTCATACTGGGATGCTGTATGAATGAACCTGACAAATACGTGGTTAGGTATTCTGGTAGCTGGCAAAGACTGAAGTAGCAGTACATTAATATTCTGTATTATTATTTCAATGTAAGAAAATTTGCTTGAAACTTTGTTTAATGAACTTTGATTAAGCACTGAATAGGAAACTTTAAAAAGTATTCCTTTTACTCCTTAGGCACCAGGATCCAGCTGTGCAGTCATAGTTTCGTAGTATGACTGTGAAATTATGCACTGCCAGATTCGTAAAACATCCCTTTGTGTGAAGTTAAATTATGTTGTTTTGGTACTAAAATTAATGTGGGTTTTGTGCAAACTTTGGTCTTTTATAACTTTATTTAGCTACATCTCTATTTGCAGTACTCAGTACTGGCATGAAAAACTTGCCTTTGGTTTCTTTGGGGTGATTTACTGTATTCTATGGATTCCACAGAAAACTTCCCATGAGTAAAGATTATAGGGCTGTAGCAAATGTAATTGTCTTGTTGTATAAGGCTCACTTTTCCTTCTCTTCTGAAGATTCTTGCTTTTGCTCTCATCCCATGATACCCCTTGAAAGTTGAGTGGAGATCAGAATTGTGTTGAGTTAATGTTGCTTTAATGTAAGCTTCCAAATTTAGAAGGGTGGGTGTAAAATATGTCAGTTTACTTCCAGCTTGTTTTTAGTTAGAGACAAAACAGTGTCTGTTTAAAAGTAACCACATACAAAATGAGAAGCACCTGATGACAGTACATGGTAAAGATTGGGAGGTTGTGTCCCAGAACTTGTATTTTTGGAGCAACAGGTATAACTGGAAAAACTAAACCCATTTTTTCTGTGTGCAGACCTTATCTTGGCACGTTGTCTCTCAAATTGTATATGAAATAGTCTTGAGTAAATACAAGGAAGAATTTCAAGTTGACTTGCTTGCATCATGGTTTGTGACTGACCTGCTGTTCTGTGTCTCGTTATTCTTATGATGATGTATTTTTGGGGTGAGTGTGTGTGTTTTCTTCATAGAACAGCTAGAAGCAATACTCTAGTTTTGCAGTGATTTGGCAGTTCTTCTAATGTTCTCTTCTCTAATTGTCAATACATTAAAAGCTATTTTGTATTTTGTGAACTCTATATGCTTTTCTCTTTTAGGGTGGAAATCTTAATATGAAAAAAGTGATAATCTGCACAGAGAAACATATAGTGCTATAGAAATAAGATTGCACATGTTAATGTGCAGATATCAATGGTGGAGGGTATATACATCCTGTCCTCAGAAGTCACTTACTTCATAGAGTTGGACAGACTGTTGAGCCTCTTAGCTTTAGTAGAATCAGCTATGTGAACATATGTTGTAAACTTCATAGAGAGACCGTTTTTAACCTCTATTGTGTATCATAAATTAAAGTGGTGACTTAGCTTAAGTGATGTAAGATATTGTAACATTTTAAAAACAAAATAGAAGGACAAGGAAAGTTAAGTATATTTGTGTGTGTGTGTGTTTTGTTTCAGAAGATCTTCATGTAACTGCCTGAAAAATGGTTCCTCAACATGACAGCACCAACTGTAACACTGTTAAAATGGTAAATAAAAAGGCTTTAAAAGATCTCCCTGCTATTTGCTGAAAAATACAATGATATTAATAAATGCCTTTTAAATTAATATTCCTTCAAATGTCAAATTTAAACTGTTATATTAAAAGTTACACTATGTGAGAAGCATGTGTATTTCCTAAAAATGGAAACAAAAGGCAAACATGCTGAAGTTTCTACTATATTCATTAGAGTATAACATTGTATTTACTTTTAAACCATCATTTCGACTTCAGCCTATATGTCTTCTGGTGGCTTAAATTTATCACATAACTCAGTGCACTTGATGAATTAAATGTTTTGCTAGGGTAAAGCTGTGTTCTTAGAGAAATTGTCTTGTACAGTTCTCATTTTAGGTGTCAGATGTTATATTAATATGCCAAACTTTCATCCTTATCCTGAAATGGGTTAGTTATTGGTAAATAAGCATCTAACAACGTTCTGTGTGATCACCTCTGGTCAGAACTACAGCCCACAGCAGATCTTGTATACTGATAGGGTAAGATACATTTCTTGCGTAATAACCAAATTTAGGTGCAAGTTCTGCACCTGGTTACTTGAGTATAGCTTATATCAGTTAAGTAGGGGCTAAAAGTACACAACTGAATAGTATCTTTCTCTTAGTGATACTTGGTTTAGTGTGCACAGAGGTAAGAATTTTTAAGCATCTTTTTTACTTTATGTTTTAGTTATTGTTATATTAAGTTCCTTTGGGTGCATAAATTAGACAATGCACAAACTGTTTGAGCTTTGTATGGATAAAACACTTCTGGTTTAAGCCTTAGTTATCTGAGATACTGATTGTAATCTCAAATTAAGTTGGTAGTACAAGAAAAATATGACCAGCTGCTACTGTCTGTATGTGAGGGCACTGAACTAGATAGGTGTTCAGGAATTAAAGTAAGCATCAGTTTAAATTCTGCCTGCTATTCACATTTTTATAAACTTCCAGCTGTGCTTGACATGTAATCAAAGGCTTTGGTTTTGCCCTTACTGCTACCTATGTTTTGCACACTGATTTTGTAACTAATTAATATAGGATGTGACTACTGTTGATACCGGGTATCCCTAAAACAGAGCTTAGCAAGGTGTCACATGAATGAGAAAAAAATTCCAGCACTTCCAAGCAATGAAATTTAGGGCTTTATTATTGTTGGTTGTCATTTCTAGTTTTGTTGTGACTTCTCTTAGAGCACCATATTCTTCTCAACATCTGGATTTGCAAATAGTTGCAGATTAGATCAGCTTCCAATTGGTCTGATGTAAATTTTTTTCCAAAGTCCCTTATGCGTAATGTTTCTTTCCTTATAGTAATTTAAAAGTGGGTTTTATTGAATGTCTTTATAGGGTCTGAGTTTAAAATAATGAGTAAAAGTTTGATGTAAAGATTTGGAGGTTTTTGGGATACAGTAATAATACTGTATCAAATGAGCAAAAGATACTGTGCTTCCACGAGATATAATGTGGAGGTGTTTTATCTTCCTAGATTATTTTAAGGCCTAAGAACCTATTACTCCTTTCCAAATTCTGATGTTTAAATCCTTTGCTTAGGAGTGTAGACTTAAGAAATGGGGCCTTTCTCTGCATAGCTTAAACAGTTAGAACATAACATCGTTGGATTCTTCTTTTGTATGTGAACCTTTTCTATTCACTTAAGAAGGAAGAGGTTAAGTACTTCAAAATAACAAAGAGTAAATGATCCTGTTTTCTTGCAATTCAGTGCCCTCCTGCTAGCATTTTTGATGGGGACTGAATCTTAAGGTTCTGTATCTGTATGTCCTCAACATTTAGGACTTGAGCTGCAGCAGACACTTGTGGAACTTGATATTTTAAGAAATATTTTGCAGGTAGAAGTGTATAATATACACATGCATGCAATTTTGCAAACTTTGCCTTTTTGTTTTTTTTTTCTTTTTAGGAGACTATCTTCACTTTGACATGATGTGTGAAGTTTGTTAGTCAGCAGGTTTTTTTTCTTTTTTTGCTGTTATTGTGAAAGGTATGTATGAGTATCTTCTTTCTGTGTTCGTTTTTATCAGACCATTTTGCTGTTAAGGTACAGAAGCCAAATATAAAGAAATGTGTTTGGAATTGTATTTCAATACGAGTTCATGAATACTGGTACTTTGTCAGTAAGTGGGATAATGTGTCTGTCTAAAGCTTCTCAAAATACTAGTTTCTATTTGTCTTGCATTCTGTATGAAGTTTTATAGGTTTAAATTCTATCCTAAAACTTAGTATGTAAGTTTCAATGGGGTTCTGTTTGCTGGAAGTTACAGGCATTTTAGTATTGCTGCTTTGTAACTTTTTAAATCAATTACTAGCTTGAATGTGTGTGGTGCTGCATGAAGGCTTTGTAGTTACTCTTTCTAGTTTTGTTTTGTTTTGGTTTTGATAGAATTAAAAAACAAAGGGCTATATTAGGCACATAGAAATGTTATGCTGACACTTTGTAGTAAGATAAGAAAGTAGTAGCTGCTATTACTGTAACATGTAAAAACCTTCAACTTCAAGGCATAAGTATGGGCACTTTAATTAGAATTTAAAAATCTACTTATAGGTAGAAAAAACCGGGTGCAACATGTACTTACAGTCTGAATTACTACATATGTAACCTCTTATCTAAGAAGTACTAGATGCTCTTTCATTTCTTACTTGTCTCCTGCTAAAGGATCTTAAAGCAAGGGATTTGTCCAACCCTAGTGTAGACAAGTTGAGTACAGTATTAGGCAACTACAGAATGAGTACAGTGTCTGTGCTGATCTCTGTCCACAGTCTATATGTGCTATACATTTTGAAACATTTTGTGGTGAAAACAGGAAGAGCTAGGGTTGCAACGTCTGGTGTAGAGATGTTAAATTAGTCATAAAACTGTAGAATCATAGAATGGTTTGGGTTGGAAGGGACCTTAAAGATCACAGAATAGTTATGGTTGAAGAAGATCTCTTTAAGATAATCAAGTCCAACTGTCAACCTGTCACCACCATTCCACTTAGTGACCCTGTCACTAGTTCCATGTCATATGTTCGTTGAACACCTTCAGGGATGGTGACTCCACCACCTCCCTGGGCAGCCTATTCCAATGCTGTTCATCTAGGTCCAGTCCCCCCAGGGAAGGGGGGTGTTCCCTGGGCAGGGACACCTTCCACTAGAGCAGGTTGCTCAAAGCCCCATCCAGCCTGGCTTTCAATGTTTCCAGGGATGGGGCATCCACAGCTTCTCTGGGCAACCTGTTCCAGAGTCTCACCACCCTCACAGTGAAGAATTTTTTCCTTACCTCTAATCTAAATCTACTATCTTTCAGTTTGAAGCCATTCGTTTTTGTCCTATCACTACATGCCCTTGCAAAAGTCTCTCCCCATCTTTCCTATAGGCACCCTTTAAGTAGTAGGAGGCTGTTATAATGTCTCCCCATAGCCTCTTCCAGGCTGCACAACCCCAATTCTCTCGGCCTGTCTTCATAGGAGAGGTGCTTTCGCCTCCTGATCATTATCCTCAGGTTACTGCAATTCCTTCCTGTCTTCAACTACCTCTTCCCCTCCTACCTGCAGCACATTGGTGGAAGTGGTTTCTATTTCTGGTATACTTTGCTATTGTTCATGTGTCATGCTGTAACCTGACAAGAAATGAGATTTCTTCCTTCTAGCTCCTTTTATGCCAAGCTTCCATTTTTGCTGCATGTTACACAAGCATATGAGCAATTTGTAGGCTATATATAATGTAGCTTAATATAATGGCTTGTAGGCTATGTATCATAATAAAATGAAGGCAAAATTCATAGAGTATAATGTATAGTATCTATTAGACCAATTCATAAAAACTGCAAAAAAACCAACCCTTACAAGCTTTCAAGGATGAAAACCTTTCTGTTATGTTAGCTTGCTCAAGTTTATGATAATATCCCTATTTATTCTGTCTTTGAGAACAAATGTTTCCTCCTTTATTCCGTATCAAATAAAAACTGCAATTCCTTGTTGAGTCTTTCATGACTTTGCTGCTCCCTGCTTACAGACTTCTGCTCTCTTTTGTCAATGCCACCATTTTATCAGAAGAGCAGAATAATTATCCAGAACTGATGCCCACACATGGAATATATCAGCATAGATCTAGTGATATAATTATATTTCAGGAACTCTGCCTTTTGATTTTTCTTTGGAAAGAAGCCCTTTGAGAAATGGAGGAAAAGGAGTCAAAATTTGAATATGACAGAGACTCTATTGCAAAGAAGAGGCACGAGACAGGCTAGTGATGTCAAATTCACTTGTGCATATCTATAGACATTTAAATCATTAATCTGAGAAATAGGCTAGTCTGGAAAAAATAAATGTAGCTTCATCACTGAAGGCATGGTCATACTGTCTCTCTCATAAATAATTTATAAATAATGAAAAGACAGTAATGGTTTGTATGTTGACACATGGAAGAAACAGAATAGAATTTTAATTCCCTGAACTGTATTAGCAAAGCAAATCACATCTATTTACTGGGAGAGTCAGGAACTGCTCTGTAGAGGTGAATTAGTCTTCAGTTCCTTGAGGAGTTCTCTCAAAGGTAGTGTTTAAGTTTCTGACAATAAATAGCAAGGTATGTTATGTAATTGGTAGCAAATTAATTCTGAATAAATTGTTTCTTAAAATGTATACATAAATTAATATTAATTATACAGCTACCATATGCATATATTCCTGAGCTTCATTAGAGAATATGTAAAAGATTCTAGTAGAAGTAGACTATAAATGAGGCATCAGTCTCTGTAACTTATAGTTGAAGCTTTTTAATCAAAAAATTGAAGATTTTCCTAAATTTAGGTCTTCTAATGGGCAGTTGTAAAACTGTATCAGAAATCTGTATTCCCTTTCAGTAGTGTTAGTGGGTATAAGAACACATGTAGGTCTGGTGAGGACTCATGATTAGCACTTGTTTGGAGTAGGGCCAATGGCTCTTTTTTTTTTTTTTTTTTGAGTTAAAACACCAGCAACATTTTAAGAAACCCATTCACCTTGCCTTTCTTATTTTTTGGAAGGTACTTCAGTGATCTCTTAACACAATTTTAGTGTTTTCAGTGAGCTTGATCCTTACTTCTAGTGCACGTCAAGCACTCTAAAGTCACAATGTCTCACTTTTTTGGCCAACCCAAAGAATGTTCTCTTGTATTTATTCTGTGTTTCCTGGCATATTGGCTCCATTTTATATGTATGAAATATTTGCCTCCACTGATATTTGTATGTGGTGGTGGGTGTTTTGGTTGGTGGTTTTTTTTGTGTGGTGGTGCTTTTTTGTTTGTTTTGTTGGGTGGGTTGTTTGGGGTTTTTGTTTGCTTCTTGTTGTTGTTCGTGGTTTTTGGTGGTCATGGTTTGTAATCATTTGGGTTTTATTCCTTGATCAATCTTGACCAGGTTACAAATGGTGTGGGTTTTTATCATGAATCGAATGAGCTCCCAGAGCAGTTCATCCACTCAGCGTAGGCGAATGGCTCTAGGAATTGTCATTCTTCTCCTTGTTGATGTGATATGGGTTGCCTCTTCAGAACTCACTTCTGTAAGTATTGCTCAGTGCATCTAAAAAGGAAAATAAAAGCCTATTTAAGAGAAATATGCAGCAGAAATATGGTCACATGCACTTGGTGACTGTTCTAGCATAATGTTTAACCACTATTCAGTATGGGCAAGGTTATATCCTGTGGGTTAGTTTTTATACACCAAAAGTTACAAACAAACTCAACTCCATGACTGTTTCATTCACGACAGAAGGTGTTATTGATGGCTTTAAAATTAAACAACATAAGCTCATAACTATGGACTGTAATTAGGGAGTTCATTTTGTTTATGGCCATGTTGATTAGAATAATACCCATATGTTTCCTGAGAAGTAGTAAATGAGATGTAACATTGCAGTCTAGGTATGGAAGATTATAGTTCAGAACAACTAGAAGTCTGAGACCGAAGTGCTCGGGACATGGAGTTTAAGCCCTATAATTGCAGACAAGTTTGTCATAATCTAGTTCATATATTCACCAACTTGAAGGTGATCTGTTATTTACTTCATGTGAAGTTTTAGGGCTTAGAGCTTTAGCAGTGGAAATTGAGTTTTTAATAAATTCTTGTCAAATTCAGGTTTCTGGGCTGTTATTAATTAATGTTCTATATTAGTTTTGAAACTAAGCATATAAAAATGTTTGTGCTTAACATGCTGTTATACGAGTAAAATGTTATTTCCAGTGACCTGATAGTATCACTATTGATACTGATGTTACTTAATCAAAGTAATCTTCTCTAATTTGTGATTGCTGTGCTATTACTTATGAAAGTGGTCTTTTGTTTTGTGTGTAAATGTATTTTCAGTCCTATGTGAGTTCAGTGGCATATCAGTTTTGTTTCTTGGTTAGATAGAAGCACTAAGTAGCTTTTCTCTGGTGACATTGTATTTTACAAAATGGCTCAGCCCTTCCTTGTTGCCAGTTCAGATAGACTGTCAGGGGATACCCCCTGAATAGGTAGAGCCACTTGTGTCTCTTGGTCACTACTCACAGTACTGTCATTTTGGGAACCAGACTCTTCTGGACTGTATACTTAAGCTTGTTCATTCATTTTGTGAATTCTCACCTAATTGGTAATTTTGAATGCTGCAATTATTTTCTTTCCACAGTATGTTTTTACAAAGTACAACAAACCTTTTTTCAGTACATTTGCAAAAACATCCATGTTTGTTCTGTACCTGTTTGGATTTATTGTTTGGAAACCATGGAGGCAACAGTGTACTCGTGGGTTTCGTGGCAGGCATGCAGCTTTTGTAAGTATTTAACTCTAAGTGTTTTGCTATTTGTTGAAGTTTGTACGTGGAAATAAATGAAAATGAAGTTTATGTATTTGTGAAATAGTGCTTTCAGAAAGCAATTATAAACTGAATCATAGCACAGGAAGGAATGGTAATCTGACTGACTCCTTTTGTCTCTGGCAAAATGAACTATGAACTGTTTGCTAAAAGATTTTTAGGGTTTTAAAGTTATATTTAGGAAGGGTGGTAGAAGTATTTTTTAATTGTTGTTAATACTGTATTTTTATAGCCTTTATGCATGAGTGACTTTCTGTTACCCATTCTAGAACTGGGCATATTTTGTGCTAGAGTCTAAAATTGTTGTCACATTAGAGAAATACATATTTTTTTCCAAGGAAATTAAGAGATGCTGGGAAGAGCACTTGTTCTGTGCCAGTGTTTCAGAATACTGAACAGCAGGACTCAGGAAACAGCAAGGCATTTGGCCTGATGCTAATCTCACATTAAAATAATGGAAAATGTGGTCCAAGAACATGCTGTTAATCAACATGTCCTTATAGAAAATAGCTTGTATAAAAGGAACTGACTTCAGTTCTTCTTGATATATTAGACTTCAATGACAGTGACAGTTGTAGGCATAACATACTTAAATTGAAGTGTTATGTGACATTAAGCCAAGTTATTTTGTTTTAAAAAACCCAAACCAACAGAAAACCAAACCACAAAAATGTAAACCTTCAAAAAAAATCTTGTGTTAGACACACAGAACATTTAGAGTTGGCTGATATGTTGCAATAGTTTTTGCTAGACCAACCTATAATACCAAGTGTCTGTGCATAGTATGGCATGTGTTAGACTTGATGCTGTTCAGGATCTTCTGAAGATAGCTGGGAAGTAAACAGAAGTTACAGAATTTTTGCTGGCAGTAATGAAAAATAAGGATGATGAAAGCACTAAAAGATGGTTAGTTGTACAGGGCAGTTATACTGACCAAATTTATTAATCTAAGCAGATGAGTACTATAAGAATCTGTTGCCTGGTAGTATAAGAATCTGTTGCCTAGTGTCAATTGCAGTGATTGTATTGGCTGACTGAATCTTGTGCAGTGCTATGTCTAAGAAGGAGATAATGCAAACTCATATGAACTGGACAGCAGAGAGTGCTCAACCCGTTACATTTTGTGTGTGATACTCATGACATCACTACCAGAATCTCATAGTTTTTTCTTTCTAATGCTATCAAAAGTAACTTTTAAAACAATATGTAGGCAACAGCCATTAAGTTTGATGTTGGCATATAAACTCCCTAAGGAGTTTAGTTAAATATTCAACTCTACCGTTGTTACAAGTGCCTTCAAAATGTCTGTGTTTATTAATCTGGAACAAAAAAAATATAGATTTTTATTGCAATAATGATTGCTCAGGTAAACACTTATGCCTTACTTTTAAGCCACTTTCCACACTATAGTCTTTGTTTAATAGATTTCTTACCAGCATGGTAGAACAGCAAGCTGTGGGTCAGCAGATGGGTAGTAGTGCTTGTTAAGGTGCAGAAAGGAAGAGGAAAAATCGTAGTCGACCTCATCCTAATTTAAGTTTTGTTAAAACTAAAGTATAGTTCCATGTTTTCATGCAAGGAAATGTCTCAGTAAAATGAAGAAACAAGAGGCTTCTTGTTAATACATGCACAATAATTTAGTGAAATGTGTCTCGTAAGATTGAACTTTGCACGTTTTGGTATTCTAACAGTCTGATCCTGCACTGATACCTGGGCAATTTGATTCAATGCAGCTCTCCCAAGAGGTGCAAGGAACTACTGAAATTATTCACTGAACTTGTAAGCCCCTTGTTTACTGGGGAGGAGGGCTGGATGGAGAGAGGGAATTGTGATAGAACTGTGGAAAAAGGAATTGAAAAACTTATTCTCAAAAAATTTCAGTTATTAATGACAGGTTCCCATGACAGATTATTACATTTAAGCTTCTGTAATTAGTTTGCAGATGCTGAAGGTTATTTTGCTGCTTGTACAACAGATAACACTGTAAACAGTTCTCTGGTAAGTGCCTAATTTGAGAAGGTCAGTGCTTTACAGCAAGTTGACAGCATTATCCTGACTTATTTATGATATGACAGTCTTAAATTGTTTTTGGCAAAGGGGATTGGTAGTAATTGGTAATAATAACTGCTGCAAATAATGACGTTGCTTATTATGAGAAATACAGGTTCTCAGCTCAGTAGAACACTTGCTTGAGTGTGTCTGTTGTAGTTTGTGAAAGAAATACTTGTCACACAAAGGAAACCTTTACATACTCAGCTCGGTATTTATCAAAGCAGAATGTGGAGAGCTACTTAATGTAAAGCCAAGCAGTTTTCAACACTAAAATCCACAGCATAATCATTGAGTTAGTTGAGTATCTTGTATACTGTGATCCTGCATTGCATTTTGAAAGAGAAATGGACTGTCTTCTACCTTCCAGTGGACAGAGTGACTGCTGTTTGCTGAATTGATTGCCAGTTCTGGTGCTCTGCTGATAAGCTGCATTGCCAGATGGCTTTTTTGTGGTGATTTTCATCATCCATAAGTGATGGTTTGTCATGCCTCTGTTGATCACAGATTGCTGCTTAATCTGCATACCTAAATCAGAGGGTACATGAAGAATTGTATCCAAAACACAGCACTTATAAAGTTTGCACTATCTCTGTGATAAGAGTATGGGAAGGGCAACTGAGTGTTTACAAACTACCAGATGGGTATGCTATACTGAATAGTGAGTGGAAGAAATTTTTCAGAAGTATTCATCTTCATTTCACTCTGTTTTTTTCCAGCTTTATTTATCTACATTTAGGAACAAAAATAGTCTGCTTAATTCATTAAAATCATCTGAGTCTAGAAGCAGAATTCATTGTTAACTGTGAACAATTTTGCATTAATTTAAACATCCACCGACATTCTGGTGCTAAACAAGTTGCCTAATGAAAATGCAGCTACCAGATCTTTTTCATTACTTCACTCTTACAGTTTATTAATTTAATTTAAGCAAGCAGCTTCAAATTTGCCTTGTTTAGAAGTATTTTCAGCAATTAACACTTCTGCTAAGTGCCATACATATCCTTTCCTAGATTTTTTGGCTTTTAATTCTAGTTCATTAGCTTTTAGGGTCATGGGAGGAAAATGAATATGTATTAATTTTTGTGTACGTAGTGTGTATTTTATGTTTCTAGTTTATCATTTGGACAGAAGCTGTGGAGCTAATGAAATGTTTGTGATGTTGATGACTGATTTTTAAATTATGAACAGTAGGTTTGAATTTTCTAGGGATGAGTTATGTGTTTGTGAGGATATACACAAAAGTACATAGCTATTTTTGAGTATTACATTTTACCAACAAGTTTAACATAAAATATAGATTATATGTGAATGTTTTTGGCAAGCCTATCCACTGTGTGCAAAATAACTTTGTTAAATTTTATTCTCTCAATATTCACCAACATTTTATTTATTTAGTTTTCTAATTAGCTAAATTAATTCTATTGCTTATAATTCAAATATCCTGCTTAACTGTATTTTTTTACTTATACTGATTCATTTCAGAGTGAACCTTTATATGTTCCTGTAAAGTTTCATGATTTGCCAGCTGAAAAAAATGGCAGTAATAATAGTGATGCAGAGAAAAGTGAGTAAAGACTTTTGGATACTGAAATGGTAGTTCTTTGGTGAAGGAACTACCTTTGTTGGTTTAAATACTGTTATTTTGCAGGACTTGCTTCTTATTTATTTTTTCCCCTCTTTATTTTATTTATTTTTTAAAATTTCCTTAAATCTCTTATTGCATGAATAGCAGTCATATATTTACTTTCAGGTAGAGAAAACATAGGCCTGTTGTTTAGTTTACCTTTCTTGGTCACTACAGATCCAGCCTATGTTTATCTCAAGGGACCAGCTGGGTTCAGTACTTGTGATTCTTTCCTTCTGGGCTTGTATGACCAGCAGCAGTGAGTCAGCCTCTGGAAAAACAAGCTATTGTCCTTTTTAGAGCAGGAGCAAAGCAGTCAAAGTAAGAATTTTAACAGTCTACATGCATTCTGATTTTATTTAAACCTCGCTATCTTGTGATAGTACCTGAAACAGGCCTAACTGTCCAGACAATTATGGAAAACTTGGCTGTCAAAGAATCCAATTATCTGATCCTCAGCAAAAGAGTCCCTGCTTAGAAGAGCAAAAGTCTCTTTGTAAATTTCTGTGTTAAGAACCACTTTGGTAGGCTCTGCCATCCTATAATAAAATGCACCAGTCACTTCAGAGGTGTGTGAGCTGTGGCTCTTCCCTTTTTTTAGGAAATTAGGTATTGTTTCAGACTGAGTTAGGGTAATATTTATATGTAGCATGTAATGTTTTCCTCACACAGGAAGCTAATGATACTGAAAATACCCTTATAAAATCTGATCCTGATTTCCAGGATTAGTTAGAGGATGGTTTTAAAATAAGCAAATGACCTTATGATCTATGGTAGTCTTTGAGGTCTGTTGGACTGTCTCATCCTCTGAATAAAACACTGTCCTTTCAGTTAGGTATAGTTTTTTGCAGCTTTTGGCTGTTTGACTATTAAACTATGTAATGTTTATCAAGACAGGATAATTCCTACCTAAAAATTTGTTGTTACCTTGTGGGGATTTTTTTGACAGAGAGGAGGGGTGGTGCTTTTCGGTGAGGTTTTTGTGGGTGGACAACTGTACTGACTGAAAACAGTAATTGTACTTCGTCTTTTTTGTGGCCTATCAAATGGCAAAATACTAGTTTAACAAATAAAATATAATAGTATGTCTTCTATTTGTATAAAATCCTGTTATTTGTGAAGTATTGTAATCAATGCTCTATTAGAACTTAATACTTTGATTTGCTTATTGTGTTGGCTTGAAAAGATTCAATGATAATATGCAGCATCTTTTTTTTTTCTTTTTTTTTTTCTTCCCCCCCTTTTCTTTTCTTCTGAAGCTCCCAAAAAGCCTCGTGTAAGGTTCAGTAATATCATGGAGATTCGACAGCTCCCATCGAGCCATGCGTTGGAAGCAAAGTTGTCTCGCATGTCGTACCCAACGGTGAAGGAGCAGGAATCAATACTAAAAACTGTAGGAAAACTAACTGCAACTCAAGTAGCAAAAATTAGCTTTTTCTTTTGCTTTGTGGTATGTACTCTATTCTTGAAGTGTAGATGCAATTAAAACTTGTATAATGATAGTGAAACAGTGTTGAGATGACTTGTATAATTTATGGTTCACTTTATAAGAAGTAAAACTTTCCTCGTGCTGGTCATGAAGGTGCAGCTTGTTAAAAGAAGGGTAATAAAAAGAGATCCTGTAACTTATCTCTATGTAATTGTAAGGTCACTTTTAAGGTACGCCATGCTTTTGTGCCATGTTATCCAGTGCTGGGTATGTTTGGTGCAGCAAAATCTGAGATCACATGTATACAGGCTGTTAATGGCTGCAATGAGACTGCATGAAGTGGGTAAATGTCACTATTGTTTCTTTCTGGACCATCACAGAAAGAGCGCTATCATATGTTTCTAGGTGGCTTTGTTCCCTCTGGTAGTATGGAGATAAGGTAGTTAATTGTCCTTCAGCTCCATTGAGGGCTGCAAGATTTAGTTATGGATCTTGCTTGTGTTTCTCCATAAGGCCTCAGTTTTAGGAGGACAGAGAGATAACAGTGGCACAATTTTTGAGGAACAATAAAAACATAAAGAGCAGATCAGTGATAGCTTTTCTAGAAGTAGCTTCACTCATACTGCCAAATAGGCTGTACGTGATGTGAACCTACCAGTGCTTTTCTTTAAGCACTTGAATGATAACAGCAATAATAATAATCATGATGATGGTGATGATATTGTTACTGTTGATGCATGGACTAAAAAATGGTGGTATAATTTTCTGTCTGTATACATAAAGGATGTGTACACAGTAGCAAGAGAAATATATTTAAAAAAATATTTAAAAATCTGTGTGTCTGATTTGTGTATATATACATATACACACACATACATACACAGATGCACATTTTCTAGGGTAGGGTCTTCATGTCCAAAGCAAATGTTGTTTATGCTCTTCAGAGATGCTGTTACTGCTGGCATGTGTTTCTTCTTGGGTTGTATAAATATTTCTACATAAGACTTCAGAGAGTGGTAACTTCCCTGAGGATACATTTGAGATCTTAGTAACGAAATCTCAATAAAAAAATTATAAATGCTTGCTATTTCATTCCTTTATTGAGGAATTAACAGGCATGAATCCTTCCAAAATATTTTTGAGGTATCAAATGTAACTGATACTTGGTTTTTAGGGTGGAGATGTGTGCCGGTTTTAAGTGCTCTAAAAAAACCTCATTACATTAGGCTGACTCATCTCCCATATATCTCTGAAATTTCTTTGCAGCCGTTGTGCAGTTGTCATCTTGAAGCACTTGCAAAACAAGTTAAAAGTATCTTTTGTTACCATAGAATAGCTATTAAAATGTCATTTAAATTATTTAATTATTTTAAAGTTCTGAAGTATGTTATTTCATTATTAAACATGTGGTTGAATGTGGTTGGTTTGGGCCAGTTCTCATTTTGCTTCTGTCTTTTAATGTACCTGCCACTTTAATAGAAGTTAGAAATCTATTTGAGGTAAAAATCTTGTTCTCATTTTATTTTTGGATAAAGAGCTGGGTTTTTTTCCTTTTGGTAGGATTTTACTGCACTGAGAAACTTCAACTCTGTTGTTATCCATACAATCACAAAACTACTTTTCTTTTCCCCTAGTGGTTCTTGGCAAATTTCTCTTACCAAGAAGCTCTGTCAGATACCCAAGTTGCCATAGTTAATATCTTGTCTTCAACCTCTGGTAAGTTTTCTTTACACAACAAGATGTGCATTACCAGGCTGTTTGTAACATCAAAATCTTTGTTGTTACAATGGACTTATGTAATGATTGACCTGTAGTTTCGGTTAAGTAAGGCTTAAAGCCATTGAATATGTGCATTTGCAAATTCCATTATACAATTGTAGGGATTTAGGCTATATTGAGGATTTCCCCTGCTTTTTCCTTTTCAAGTTGTTGAGTGTGTACTGCTGTGATTATGCCTGTGTATTAAGGAGATATATTGGGAGTGTTATCAAAATAGATATAATTCAGAGTAAAGTCATCTTGATAATTGTTGGTTTTTTTTAAAAATTGTTTTAGAGCTGAAGAACTTAAGCCTCCTAACTGTTATATGTATCACTTGCTTTACAGGTTTTATGCAAGGCTCTAATATGAGGTTTAAAGTGTCTAAATTATGTGACAGTCCATGTTTTGAGGAGTAAAGTTTGTTTTGTAAAATCAGTTTTAAAAGCAAAATTATGTGATTTTTTTTTTCCCCCCATTGATTTTCCAGGCTTATTTCAGTTTAATTTGTTAGTATGGCTAATTTTCTCAAAGTTGAGCATGTGTTTGCTCATTTGGTGTTAGTTTCGTAATAATTCTTGTTAAAACTGGGGTTGCTAGGATCAAGTATTTAAAACAAGTAAGTGAAATTTGAAGAAGAAAATGTCTGTGCAGTAACTTGATTGTATAAACTCTTCTTAATTTCTCTTGCAGGGCTTTTTACTTTAATCTTGGCTGCAGTCTTTCCCAGTAACAGCGGAGATAGGTTTACCCTGTCCAAATTATTAGCTGTTATTTTAAGGTAAGATAACGGGATGGAGCATTTGGTCAAAAGCTTCCTAACAGTGAGCAGACAACTATCCATCCTATACCTATGGTACAAGGGACAATATGTGATATGCTTCACTTTTGAAAAAGTACTCGATTCACAGATAAATTGAGCAAGTGAATTAAGTCTTTGTAGCATGATCAATTACCAAATCTTGTGCTCCTGTAGGAAATCAGATTAATCAGGCTTTGTGTTGGAAATGTGTGAACTTGCTTTCTTCTTGTTTAACTACGGATTCTTTATTTTTGTGTAGATGGGAAAAAGGAAGTGGCTTGACATTCAGTGTTGTCAGTCTGTTTTGTTAACTGCCTGGTGCATTGTTCAGGGAAGTTAAAAGTGGTATTTTTTTGGTTTTTTGTTTGTTTCTAGCTTAGGATCAGGCCTTAGCAATAGAGAGCTCCTTTTGTCTTTTCCAAAAATGGATTTTGATAAACTAAAAGTATGTAAAGATAAAGCTGTGTTTTTCTGTCATTGTAAAAAAAGTTGTTTGGTTTATGTAGCATTTTGTGTTTCTTCTTTTTTGCTAGCATTGGTGGTGTGGTACTTGTTAACCTTTCTGGATCTGAGAAATCATCTGGAAAAGACACAATAGGTATTTACTTACTTTCTTAATCCTGGAGTATGCAGTGATGAGTACTGGCTTTTGACAATACTCAGTAGGTCATATAGCAAGCTATATACTTCCTATTGGTCTATCATTTCACAATTTGGCTTTTTAGTTTCAGCTTCTGAAACTGGACATGTATGATGATTATAGCTTAATTAGGACAGTATTTACATTTTTGAGCTTTCTGCATTTTTCCATGCTTTTCATATAGTAATGGATCCTATAATAAACAATTTGCTTCTGACAGTTTTATAATAAATGTATGTTTAGGAGAGTTGACCCTAATGTGCATAACATATTTGGCACATCTTTAGTGAGTGGGGTTTTTCTTCATCTTTACAGGTTCCCTTTGGTCTCTGGTCGGGGCAATGCTGTATGCTGTGTACATAGTAATGATAAAAAGGAAAGTAGACAGAGAAGATAAACTTGACATACCAATGTTCTTTGGTAAGACTAAAAATAACTCTATTGAAAGTTTTAATTCAGTGTGTGATTAAATTGTTTGCTTTCAGGCACTGAACTGTATATGAGGAGGATTCAGGCTTCATAATGCCAAAGCTTGTCTCATCTCAGAAGCTAAGCAGGGTCGTGCCTGCTTAGTACTTGGGTGGGAGACAGCCTGGGAATACCCGGTGCTGTAGGCTTTCCTGCTGTGGCAGGGAGGTTGGACTAGATGATCTTTCGAGGTCCCTTCCAACTCCTAATGTGATTCTGTAAAGGGGCCCAGCAGAGCCAAGGAAGTAGAGAAAGCCTTGTTCCTGTGGTTATGAGGATGTTGGAGACTGTCTGTGTGAATTGTTTCTTGTTTACAGTCTTAACAATGAAAGGTAACACTACCTGTAGGAGTGCAGACAGCCCCTTTGGACTCAGCAGAAATGTTTTTGTTTTTTTTCAACTTCAAACATGCAAATATCTGATGTAATAGGTTTTTTTTGTGAATTTATATTCATTTCAAGGATTTTTAAATATTGCTTTGTGCTGCTTTTATGTATGCATGATGTCAAAATAGCAGAGTTTAGCTCAGATTTTAGTTATGTTGAAGGATATTTATTGTGATTTACTTAACACTGTGTTTATATTCAGGTTTTGTAGGGCTGTTTAATCTGCTGCTGCTATGGCCAGGGTTTTTCCTGCTTCACTATACTGGGTTTGAAGCATTTGAATTTCCAAGTAAACTGATATGGATGTGCATTGTCATTAATGGCCTTATCGGAACAGTTCTGTCAGAGTTCCTCTGGCTCTGGTATGTACTACATGCTTTGTATATGTTTCACATAAACAGTCTTACCTGTGTTCTTAAATGTGGAGATGTCAAATTGTCTAGCTAGGGGTTTTTCTCCCCTTTTTTTTTCTCTCCCTTTTTTTCTGTCCATGTATGCAGTTTGACTGCATCCGTCATGTCTTTAAAAATCAAGTAATGTGGTATTTATTCAGATCCTGTGTGTTCAACTTATTCTAGAATTAACCTTTTTGAGGTGAAAAGACTTTATTTTATAGAGTTGCTGTAGCAATAGGAGAGCATGAATTCCAGTTGTAACAGTTCTTCAATTTCCAAGGTCTTATACATGTTGAATATGTAGGAGTTAGAATCTAGTATTCTATAGTTAACGTGTTTGTTTAAATCTTCAAAGACTTAATGAGCTAAATCTCATTAAAATGCATTAATCACGAAGATATGTCAATTAATAAATTAGCCTAAGTGATCTTTAATAGTTTAATTATGTCATGGTCTGGATAGGCTGGCAACAGAGGATTGAACATGAGACTTCTAGATGAAAGGTACAAAGCTTGTAGCAGGCTTAAACCTTTGTATAGCTGTTAAAAGGACAGTGTTACTAGAGAACACGTTGTTAAGTCAGAGTTCCCAGCTTGAGGGAATTGAGATTCTTTTGGGTCAGCATTAGGTTAACATAGGGGTGTAACAGAAAATTCTGGTAGTTGAGAAGTCCTCTTTTATTCTGGAAACACTTAAGAAGAGTTTCCCAAAAGAGACATGCTTCCAGTGCCATGCACTTGCTCAGTGAACAAGGTCAGTTTCAGTGATACCTTTTGAATAAGTGTCACAGTTCATGAGCTTTTGCTGGACAACTCTTGGCATCAAAACTGTGGTAAAGGCTGGAAAACCTCATGGAAGAGCTACTCTGAAATGAAGACATCTATAATCCTAGGATCCTAAATTCTCTAACAATACTACGTCAAAAGATCTACCTAGAGTTCCATGAAAACTTGGTTGGTTGGGTTGTTTTTTTTCAGATGAAGTTGATTTAGAATTGTTTAGGAAATTTAATCATGACATTTTTTGTTTATTGTCAATCTCTTTATGCCAGTCCTAGTTATAAATGCATTTCAGCATATGTTCCTTTGTAACTAAGTTGTGTATTGATGGAATACTTTTGTGATGCCAACTTGCAAGATTAGACTACAGTTCAGAATCAGCTGGTGGAAAGGTTAAATGCAATTTCAACATAAGCAAAATTAAAAAAAAAAACAAACAAGCACACACAAAACAAACAAACAAAACTGTCAAAAAAACCCTAAAAAAAATACACACTTGATTCTTGTCTCAAAATCCAGTACTAACATAGGGTTAAGTACGGGGGGGGCACAAACACATGCCATTTTTGTAATTACTCAGAATTGTAATCCACTCAATTAAAGAGCCATTTTTATTTCTGGTTCTTTTTCACTAGAATTTCTTTGCTGACATCAACCTTTTTTACCTGTCCAGTGTGCAACTAGTATGGTCCTCTTCTCTTTCTTTGGAAGTAAATGATATCATTTAACTTACTCGTTTGCTCCATCACCACAGTTTGCTGACTGGATAATGTAGCTGTGACTCCGAATTAATTTTCTTTTATTTAACCTGCAGACAAGTTTTCATTGGGTTCTGTATCATTTATTCATTTGCAGTGTTCTGATGGACAAGTTGGTTCTAAATCAGAAGTAGTCAGTGCAGAGATACAGAAGTATTCTCTTGTGGGAGATATTTGCAAACTATTGGAAAAAGGGTTAGTTTTCCATGGTGTTAATTAGCACTATGTCATACTCGTGTAGTTTTGTTGTTCTGTCACTTTAATAAATTGCAATGGCTTTTGTGTCTCAGTGATTTAAAGAAGACTGTTCCTGCTTAGGAAATATGATGAGACCACTTGTAGAATACAGAGAAGTCTTACTGAGACTCCAAAGAATCATTCCAGGGGTCTATTTTAGAGTGAGATTTAAAAAGCAGGGTTTCTTCATTTAAGAGTTTGTCTGTTTGTAAAAAATATTTCCTTTTTTGGATAGGATTTCTAGACATGACTAACCTTTGTTTTTAATTAACCAGACTGGGAAAAACAGATTCAATTGCTGTTTTTAAACTGATTCAAAATGGAAACAATGTAGCATTTTCTGGATAAAGTCACTGCATGGGAAGTAGTGAATTTTCCATCATCTCAAAGTTTACATGGGAATTAACCATCTTTCCAGATGACATCAATCAATGAAGATTTTTATTCAGTTTTACAGATTTATGAAGGAATGTGGGGATCTCAAGTTTTTCATAGTTAAGCTTTTAAGTAAGAGCTGATGATTATTATTATTTTGTATTATCTTTTAGGGGCTGCTTTCTTACCTCATCACTGATAGGCACTCTTGCTCTAAGCCTTACAATACCTCTGTCCATCATAGCTGACATGTGCATGCAAAAGGTAAGTATTGAGTAAGTATTGAGCATTATTAACAGAATTCCTTTGAACTAAATGTCAGTGTTACTTTTAACAGTGTGTCCAATGAACAGTATCTTACTTCTGTCCCTTGTCAATAGTTGTTGAAATACATTGTAATTAGTACTGTCTTGGTCTTGATAGTAATTTTGCACTTGCAAGCATGCACTTGCACACCTATATATATTTGATCAAAGATGCAGCTTGTGTGAAAAGAACCCAAAGTCATCAGCAATGCCTCATCAAATGTTGTACCTTGAACAGGCGCTTTTCAGAACTACAAGTACAGGACACCTTGAATTAATACCTTTGCAATTACAGAATTGTTGTAATTGCTATCTTTCTGAGTCTTTATTAATCAGTAACTGATAGGAATCTGAATCTTGAGTAATTATGTGCAAATTTATAACAACTGTTGAGACATTCCTTTTGGGAAGTTCTGTGTTTATGAGTTTCCATTAGAAATCAGGAAGAATAACATAAGGTTCTAACGGTTGCAGTTTATTAGGTTTTTGAAAGCGAACATCTGTGTTTAGTGTCGCAACTACTTGTTTTTTCCTCCGAAGCCTTCACCTTTGGAAGTTTTGCCCACAAGGGGGAGCTGTGCTCATGGGTCGTAGCTCTGTTGGTCCGAAGGACGTTTCAGAGCCTGGTTCTTGTCCTTGCACCCTTCATTTCTCTAACTTTCTATAATTTTAAGTTTTAAACAGCCACAGCTGATAGCTACTGGGTGTAGTAGTAGATAGATAAGAAGTAACAGTATAGATACAAGTAGAATTTAATGTAAATTGGGCAAATAATGTGCCTTGCTTTTTTAAATGAAAGAGAATTATTGTAGATTTTGAGTAGCATATTCTTTCTGTGTTCATTGCTTTCAGCAGTTGTATGACAGACCTTATTCAAAATTTTTGAAGTGTCTAAAGAGATTTTCTCACAGTCAGACAGCTAACACCTAAAAATATTTGTAATATTTCACTAAATTGAAAAGAACTCAAACTGCATCTCCAACTTACAATAATAGCTATTCCAAATCTACAGTATGCTGGTTTTGGTGTGTGTGGGATTGTGTGGTTGTTTGGGGTTTTTTTGGTGTTATTTTTTGTTTGTTTTTTTCTTTTCTTACTATTGAGTCAGTTGTGTTTGTGTTTTAATTCCAGGTGCAGTTTTCCTGGTTATTTTTTGCAGGGGCAGTACCTGTATTTTTTTCTTTTTTCATTGCAACTCTTTTATGTCACTATAACAACTGGGATCCAGTGATGGTGGGAATCAGAAGAATTTTTGCCTTTATTTGTAGAAAGCATCGGATTCAGAGGTAAGGCAGTCACAAAGTGTAATGCTATCTCTTCTGTAGCCTTTCCAATAGCCTATATTCTTTTATAAGCCACAATACTCATACTGGAATTTCTTCTAATTTTATATTCAGATATACTAATTTCTTAATAGTAGTGGTTGCCAATCCACTTAATAACCTATGAAATATTCAGAAATTTGAAAGAGGTAAAGTCTGTTTATGTTTGAAAAGAAGTTTCCTAGTAGCTGTCACAGTTTTTATTTTTCTCCCTTAATACCTCTAGGAGAGTTGCTGTACCTGGAACATGCAGTAAAAATTGTGCAAAATTGAGTACACTTAAGGAAGGGGCCTTTATATGTTTTCAATGGTTGCAGTTCAAACTATTAGCACTTAGTACTTATGTTGACTTCATAACAACCAATTTAATATTACTGTATAATGTTAAATAAATTGGTTTCTTTTAAGGATGCCAGAAGAAAGTGAGCAATGTGAGAGTCTCATTCCTATGCATAGTGTTTCACAAGATGGAGACAGTTGCTGTTCATAGATGAAAGGTATGCTTAAGAGACTCCAAACAGTACAGAGAAGGGCAAGGACTGGTTTTCATTATGACATTTGGTTATACAGGCACACATTTTTACGGAGCATAGTTAATCTTGTTCTGTATTGGTGGATAGAGTTTTGAAAGGTATGTTAAAAATTACTACTTTTTGTTAACAACCATAATTCTCACCTTAATACAGTTTTTGGTCAATGGTTTTGCAATGTAAAGTGATTTTTTTACTTAAGAGTATTATGATGTTCATCAAAAATTGCACTCGAGTCAATAAACCAGAAGAAGCTTACAACTTCTTGGTATCTATAATACGTGTGGAAGAGATTTGAAATAATTATTTCAGTCTTTTTAATGCTGTTGAGGTCTCAGTTTGGGCTGTTGTAGTTCATGAAAAACATGAACCATTTAAGGAAGTTTAGAGGACATGACCAGACTGTCATGATGGGTCTGGAAAACGGGAGGGAGTCTTTGTGTTTGTGGCTGACAAGAATTAAGTTAGAATAGTTGGAAGGGACCTTAAAGATCATCTAGTTCCAACCCCCCTGCCTGGCAGGGACACCTTCCACTAGGTTAGGTTGCCCAGAGCCCTATCCAGCCTTGCCTTAAAAACTTACAGGCATGGTGCTTCCACAACCTCTCTGGGCAACCTGTTCCACTGTCTAATCACCTTCATAGTGAAGAACTTTTTCCTAATATCCAACCTAAATCTACCCTTCTCTAGTTTATATCCATTCCCCCTAGTCCTGTCACTACCTGACATCCTAAAAAGTCCCTCACCAGCTTTCTTGTAGGCCCCCTTCAGATACTGGAAGGCCACAATAAGGTCTCCTCGGAGCCTTCTCCTCTGCAGACTGAGCAGCCCCCAACTCTCTCAGCCTGTCCTCGTAGGAGAGGTGCTCCAGTACTCTGATTATTCTCTTGGCCCTTCTCTGGACTCACTCCAGCACCCCCATATCCATCTTGTAATAGGGGCTCCAGAACTGGACGCAGTATTCCAGGTGGGGTGTCACGAGTGCAGAGTAGAGGGGGAAAATCACCTCCTTCGACCTGCTGTCCACGCTTCTCTTGATGCAGCCCAGGATATGATTGGCCTTCTGGGCTGCAAGCGCACACGGGTGGCTCATGTTGAGCTTCTCATCCACCAGCACCCCCAAGTCTCTTTCCTCAGGGCTCCTCTCAAGCCAGTCTCCACCCAGCCTATATCTGTACTTGGGATTGCCCCAACCCAGATGTAGGACCTTGCACTTGGTCTAGTTGAATTGCATTAAATACTAGGGAGAATATTTCTTATTGTAAGGATAAGGAAACTCGAGTAGAGAAGCTAGGGAGTTTGCAAAATATCCTGCTCTCATGGGAGGTTACACAAACCTTTTACATGGTTTATTACATGGTTTGTTGATGCTGTCTTGGAGCATAAAGGTAGACTTCAGGACTCAGCACTATGCTTCTGTTAGCTTAGTTTTCAAATAATGAATGCAGAATTACATGAGAAGCATATTTTTATAAGTATATTTTTGTTTTCCAAAGTTGCTTACATCAAATAATGAAATAAGAAATCTTCTCTCAAAACCAGCAATTGTGATGTCTTAAGCCACACAAGTTATTTCCTTTGTTAATAAGATGGAAACAAATACATGTGCTGGTTCCTGTTTTGTAATCTTTAATTATGTAGCACTGATATTTTTCTTCTTTTGTTTCTTCGTAGTTTAAAAACGGATTAGTGCCCAGCGAAGAGACAATCTTCTGGAAAGGTCCCTAAGGAATCATATTTCAGTGCCTATTTTGAATTTGTAGTAAAAATAAGAAGTTTCAGTTCTTTTGAAACTCTAAACTTTTTTTCTTGCTTGCTTTCATCTGGTTTTACAAATGAACAAATTTACTACATGCCTATCACCATAGGGAGTCTTAGTTCATCTGAGCAACCAACCTGCCTTATTGGAGTGAAATGGTGAAGTTACTTGACAAAATCAAGAAAACAAATGGTATTAAGTGATTTCTTTCTATTTTTAACTCACAATTTTGTTAAATGCTGGACAATATGATTTTTAAAAAACACTTTCAAATGATTATGTAAGTAAGCTTGCAGGTCATCCAGTCTTACAGGCTTTCAGATGAAAAGCTAAATAGATATGTTACCTGTAATAGGTACAAATTAACTTTTTTATGTTGTATAAACTATTTGCATAATAATAGAAGAAAAGAGAAAAATAATTTATTAAGTGCATTCTTATTGAGACAGGATCTTTGTATGGTCCTGGAACACTACATATATATTACCTGATGCCATTTTGAGAAGCCTTGTAATAGCAGTGGGTGCCATGCTTAAAAATCTTTTGTTACCTAGCAATTTGGAATGTTTAAAATTTTAGTGAATGGTAAAATATTTCTAATTACAGTACATTTGGGTGTACATTCTCAAAAATCAGTGTTTGTTTTAAACAGACTGGTACTGTAACCCATTCTTATTCCCAATTATCTCTCATGGAAAACGAAATTTGAACATTTACACATATCTAGCTGCCAGGTTCTGAAACAGATCATGTTAATTGTGAGAGTTTTCAGTCAATGGCTTGGCACTACAATAATCTGCCAAACAGTCTGAAGGATAAAAGTGTTTGCATTGATATTTTTTTTTCCAGTTGCTTTAATAAGTTTATTCTAAAATTGATCATTTTCCTTTAAAAGCTGTATCTTTTTTTCCACTGCAATGGTGGTGTCCTGTGTGATTCTGAAAAGTTATGAATAATTATATTCAGGAGTATTTGAAATTAGTCAGTGCCATTTTCCAACTTAGGGCTTATAAGACACTTTTATTAATTTTGGCTTTTGATAGCTTTTGGTTTTTTTATAATGAATGTAGGATGGAATTTCAGCCAAGAGTATTCTTTTCCAGAAAGCAGGATTATTATTATTTGCAAAAATAGTAATAATCCTTCCACACAAATACAGAAGGGTGACATAACACAAATGTCATCATGTAGAATTTAATATAAAACCCTGTAAATAGAGGAGGGAAAATGAAAAGAACCTGGGGGCTATTCTGTGCAAATATTGCACCTATATCAAATTTTTCCTTCCAACTTTTAATATTAGATTGCACTACAAGTTTCAGTGATCTGAAACATCTCTTTACAAAGACACAATAAGTCCTTCTTTGGACAATTGAAATAAGAATTTTCAAAGCAAACAAACTCAACAAACCAGAAAAGTTTACGAAGTTTATGTAGGCATTTTGAGAAACTTCACATTTCAATTCCCAAAGGGCACAAGTAGAGGAGTTGAACATGCAGTATGTAGAACTCATTTAACATTTGACTTCAGTAGAATTTTTAGGGATTTTTTGGGGAAGTGGAGTTTCCTTACTTGTGTTGGTTTTTTTTGGTTTTGCTTGTTTGTTGTATTTTCTTCCTTTGTTAAGGTTTTTTTCTCTCAGTTATGACAAAATAGAAGACATTAGTTTTAACTTTTTTTCCAAGTAGTAATATTAAGACCTACTGGAAATAAAAAGCTAATGTCTGTTTTCAATTAATTACATGTTTCAGTGAGATCATACTGAATATATAATACCAGGCATTAACTATAAGTTTAAATCTATTGAGAATTTTGGTGTCAGGAAACTAAGCCTGGGAAAACTGTGTATGCCTTCAAATGGGCAATTACAGTATTTTTAGTGATATATTCTAATACTCTCTTTTGAAATTGGTCATACTGATAAAATTGGAGCTGTAATGTGTAATGTGCAGTTGCTATTCATATTTGTCCTTATGTTCATGCCTTAAAGTGAAAAGATCATCATAGTCCTCATGTACTCTTAGAATATTCATCTGTCTCTGACCCCAGGAAAGTTGAAGAGTGTTTTTGTTCAGTACACTCAAAGTTAGGGCCTTGCCACTGTGTTTGTTATTAACAAAAATGTGTTATTCTCTCCCTTTTTTTTTTTTAAGATTTTATATACTTTAGTCTCATGACACTAAGTAGCTTGAGCTGTCTTTTTACATTAAGTTAGAGTTCCTTAAAGAAAAAGAAAGCAAACTGTCCTTCCTGAAAGGATTTTTAAGCAGTGGTGCCCCTGTAGTTACAAGACTTGTTCCAGTTTTAATTGTGGAAGCTATGACATGCAACATTGTTCCTGCATTTAATAGAATTTGATGAGCTTTTTCTAGAAAATCTTGTGGGTTTTAGTAATATTTTATAAATATAATGTCCAATTTGAAATGTAAATTGTGTAGCTCTCTAATGGGTGCTTGGTAAATGCACAAGAGATTTAGCTTTGATTCTCAGGTACCTTTGACGTAATGGAGACTTGCTGGGTTTTTGTTCTTCATGACACAACTGGAATGTGAAGGAGTTCTCTCATAAATGCTTTACCTTTGTGTGCTAGCATACATTGTCATTGCTCTTACCATTTCAATTTGAGAATGTCTTTATTCTGACTTACTTTTTGTAGGAAGCACATACACTTTAAAAAAAATACTATCTCAAGCATTTCTTTGAGTACCATTAGATGCTTAAGGAACAGTGATTTCCTATGCTTACAAAATGGAAAATGAATACTACATGTGTTGCTCTGTCAAACAGTTGAACTAATTACTGTAACCCTATGGGACATCCAACAATTTCTTCTCTGTGTGAAAGAGGTTGTGGAGCTGTTTGGCTTTTATATATGGAGGAAATGGTGATAATTTTCTAAATGCCACATAGCATTGCCTTTACTTTTAGGGTTTTGAAGAGCCTTGCTTAGTGTCCTGTACTGTGTACTGCACTCTAGAACAAAGGGGGAAAAAAAATTTCAGTTTTTCTAGCTACTTTCTGTTTGGTTTCAGTCATGCAGAAAATGTGCTCACTACGAGGGGCTGCTGTAGATGTAAAACTCAATTCAGCAAAGGACTGAAATACATCAACAACAGTACTCAGCAATTACTTATTCTGGGGCATATGAATGCCACTGAAGACACTGAGGGCCTGCTGTTCCTGTTGCCTAGTGTGCTCTGCACCTTGCTTATTGGCTTTCTGCAGTGGAAATCCATATAAGTTGCTGGGAGCTGTAATATGTGAACGATTTGGCTTGTCATGGAGTTGGGCTGAAGTGGACTGTGCACTCAACCTCAGAAGCAGGGAGGCTAAGGCAGTGCCTGCTTGTCCACTGTGGTGTTGCAAATGATATATTGTGGAACTGTGGTGTTTAAGCAGTGGTGTTTTTTGACAAACCATGGTGCTGCATGTGATACTTGACCCGGTATGCTGGTATATGCATGGCATACCTCCCTGTAATGTACTAGCAAAACCAGGAGAGCCTGCAAATTACTTTTCTTGGTGTGTGTTGTAATTGTCACTTTTTCATGATCCCCATTGTGCCTAGGTACTGCTATTCACAACTGTGATTACCTTAAATAAGGTGGTAAAACAATTTCTTTGTAAGTCTTGGTTCCATCTCTCTTTGTGTTGAATGTTACCATTCCTGTTCTCTACTAAAAGATCTCCTGTATTAGGGAAATTAAGTTACTGAGCTAAGGTGACTACCAGAGGAGGGGGAAACCAGTTAAATTTTAGACACAGAGTGAGTTTATGGACACACTTTCAGATTTTATATGAAAGTAGGCCTCAGTAAGGCAGAGTGTTTGTATATTTGTAATTGAATTTAGATAGTGCCATACTCAAAAACAAAAAACCCCAGAAACTAATGTTAATATCACAGTGTTGAGTTACATGGCTAACTGTAGGATGGTACTTTTATCAGTTCTCTTTATGTGGGATAAGTTTTGAGTTAGTTACCATTTCTGTTATGACTGTCATATGTAGCATCTGCAATTTAGTAGTTATAACTGCAGTAGCAATTAAGTGTTGGTTCATAAACAATTGTTATGCATGATTTTTTTTCCCCCCTATCTAATCCAGGATTGCATTGATGCTCTTTGTTTTACATGGTTATTGTAGAGCATGATTTCTCAGGGAAATAAGGATGATATCATGCATTGTGAGATCTGATAACTACTTCCTGCATTTCAAATGGTTGCAAATACTTTCAGATTTCACTCAAACATTTCGTATCACATAACTTTCATTTTCACATTGAACTTCCTTAGGCTTATCAGGTAATCACAATGAGAATTTTAAGAGCATTTAAAGGTATCAATAAAATACACTCTGCCCAATATCTTATAACTTTTTGGACAAATGCCCCTTCTAAACTGATACTGCAATTTGTGTGTGTTTTTTCTACTTTATTTTATGCTGCACCATATAAATTAGTAGTTGCACTGCTGATTTCAAATCTGTGCTTACAGCCTGACAGTGACATTAAATTTCAGAGTTAGGCAATGCTACAGCAATACCTAATTTGATTCTGGCATAAAGTACCAGCATAAGTCTTCTAACATATATATGTATTCATTTATATCATTAATTTTTTACAAAGTCTGTTCCCTTTGGGGTTTTTTGTTTATTTTTCCAGTAAAATTACTTTAGCTAGGCTGAGATTTGATCCAAAGCCCAGGAGAGTCATAGACAGCATTAATAAAGTAAAACTTTATTGAAAAGAAACTCCACAGTCAGGTTGACCTTTATGCTTTTGCAGTATTTCTGTCTGCAGCATACATTTGGAGAGGTTTGCTTTAAGACTTCAGTAATACAAATTGGAAGGATTTTATTGCTGGTAAAAATGGTAAACATGCTACTGTAACTGATCACAAAACCGATTTCCTTATATCCAGCATGCAGCTTAGTTATTTAGAAGGTAGATTTGTCTTGCTACATGTCTTTTCCTTAAAACTGCAGTATAAGAAATGCTAACCACTTCACTAAATTGTGTATTTCTAGGAGAATTTTTTGTCTATAGTGAAAATATGTGATTGTAGTCATGATCATAGCCTTGAGGATCAGTTTTCTCTTGATAATTTCTGAGTTGACATTTCCATCTACATTCACTTTGCAAAGAATACAACAGGGCATTTCCTCTCCAGGTAAAGCTGCTGTAATTGTATTTTGGCTGCCCTATATTGTCAGAAATCTAACATAAAACATGAATCTAATAGATAAATGTGACTCTGCTTAGTTATCTGTGTTCTCACAGTCCTCCAAGGTAAAGTATTGCATCATTACATCCGGTATTTGTAGGTAACCAGACTTTTGCTGCAATCCGTGTCGTGATGTGGAACGCATCCAGAATTCCATCTAGTTTTCACTTCCTACTGTTGAAAAGCATAAAAGGCTTTTCTCTGAGGATTTTTCTAGAAAGCAGCTGTTTGTTCTACAAGTGCAAAGTTCTTTAACTGCATCTCAGTTTCAAAGGTTACATCCATTTTTATTTTTTAATGAACTTTTGACCATTTTAGCAGGGAAGGTGCTCAAATATTCTGTATGTTCCACAGAAGAAATATGACTGGATACTGGCATGGCCTCAGAAATAATAATTCAGGGATGATCCCGTAGTTCTTCACATATGCTTCTGAAGTTTTTCCACTGTTTGTTGTTTTGTTTTGTTTTGTTTTTAAAAAAAAGCAACCCAACCAAACAAAAATCCACACTTAATCAAGCTGAGGGGAATTAGCTAGTTAGCTTAAACTGATTTTAATTTCTTTTAATGTGCAAATTACTGTGTTTTCCATAGAGAGATCCTTCAGTATATTGCTGATGTTGCCAGCCCACAAGTCTTTTCTTCCTTGTCTGTGTTTAGGTGATACTTCTCTTCTACCTAAATCTGACCTTTTGCATGCCAGTTAAACTAGATCCTCCACTAGAATGAGCAATTCCTAAAATAGTTTCAGAATCTCCTTCATTTCGGTCAAGCTAGGGGAGGGGCAGAAGCTTTCCAGCCAAACAGAATCCCTTTCCTATTGGAGAAGAAAAACCAATGTTAAACAAAAAATAAACCCCAAAATTTTATTTGAAATGAGAGACTCTTACTGGGCAGCATATGGGATCAGCTGTAAAATCATCAAGGTAATTCCTTACATATGTGTTGTGCTACAGGAAGTGGAGTAGGTAGTAGTGTATTGGATTGATCTCTTTCTGGTTGATCTTGATTTAATATAGAATGCAGGTATTTTCAGTAATAATTTCCTATTGAAGTGGAATGCTTAAATTAAGCCCTGTGATTGTAAAAAAAAAAAAAAAAAAAATCATGGAAAATATAATATTTGGGGAGAGAGTGTACATGCTAAGAGTTTCTTCTCTGCCTTTTGGGGTTTTTAGGGTTTGAGGATTTTTTTGAAGTGTTGAAAAGCCCCACATACAATCCAGTTACAAATGAATGCTCTATTAATTCAAAATCATGAGCGGCTGTTTGCACAAAGCTATATTGAAAGCTTAGCCAGTTCACATTAACATTATCTGAGTGGAATTAGAGAAGTGGATGGGCACGTGATAAACTTCAGCACTGTACAGCTGAAGGGGTCCTTGTAATGAGTTAAAATTTGTCAGAGTTCTCTTTGGAATGGGGATTAGTAAGCTAAAATAATTTATGGAACTTTTTCTTAGTTGTTTATAGAGATTGATTTGGAAATTTCTGAAGCATAAATGCATTAAAAGATGCCCAAAACCAGTAATACTTTTGATGGTCTTTTTGTCATTGAGTTATGGACTGTTTCAGTGAATTCTGAGTAACACTTCTAAAGCAGGAGCTGCTTAACTGAAGAACTTTCAACTGAAGAAAACTTATATTTGCATGAAAATCTGTATGGTTTGCTGATAATTCAGATGTTCTGAGAGCACAGCTAGCTCCAGCTATATATCCTCTATGAAACATGCAGCATCTTTAACAGTTTTCTTCAGTGAGACCAGAACCTTAATTGCTGATGTGTATTGCATTTGCACTTAAATACCTGATTTCAGAGTGTGTTAAACCTTGATCTATTTTTGATGAAAAAGAAATGTAGCATTTCTATCTAATTTCTGTTTAATGATAAGTATATTCATGCAGAGAAAAACGTGTAATTACCACTTGATGCAGTGATTTTAAGCCAAGAAAACAGCAGGATGGCAGTAGTAAATCTGAAAAGAAGATGCACGTCTCTTCAGAAACTCTAGCTTCTGGTTTCTTCCTGGATACTAAATTGATGTTTCCATTATTGCAGAACTCTACAGGTGAAGCAAGGACCAGAACTTTTACCCTTTGTTTTTAAAAGTGAACATAGGCTTTTGCCTGCAGTGTCTTTGTCCTGTCACCTCATTTTGTGAGGGGGATCAGTTAAATGAGAAATATAGAATAAGTATTTTTAATTGCAATCAGATTTAGACTATTAATTATTTTGAAATTCTCTATATTAGTAGAGATCTAATGAATGGAAATTAAAGGCCTATATTGCAAATATTGAACAGTGCTTATATATTTTTAACAAAATCAGTATATATATATGAAAATTTGAAATGTGTAAAGGTGAAAATTAGAGGATTGTTCTTGTATTGATAGGTTTATAAATTGAAATTCTTAAGATACAATACCAAAACCCTATAAAAGGGCTAATGAAAAAAAAGGTAAAGTATTGTGATGAACAGCCTGTGTAATACAATCAATGAGTGTGATGTTTTTGTTCTGTATTATATTTATTACATATAAGTAAACAATAAAGATTATCAATCTTATTTTCTTAACAGGATTAAGTATTTCATTGGGTTTAATGCTTACTGTGTTTTATACTGTCAGTTAAAATAAATGAATGGTGATTCTGTGTGATTCTGTAAAGGTGGGCTGCCTCTGGAGAACAGCATAGTGGTAAAAAGGTTTTGAATTGACCCACTTGATGCCCCTCTTCCACCCTTAGAAGTGAGTCTCAGGATTTCTTATGTTACCTCTAGTCAGCTAGGATGCCAAAAGGTTCTAATTTGTTCTCAGACTAGTCTGGTAATTTAAGTAGTACAATACCAATTTTTAGTCCATTTTCATGGCTGTGGGTGATTCTTTCCTTGCCAATACATGAATTACAAAGCATACAAGAAGCCTGTTTGATCAGCAGGGGGAGCTACTGTAGTATCCATCTGCATTGCATTCCTGAGCTCCAGTAGAAGAATTTATAGAAGTGGTAAAAAGACAATTGTCTGCTCCTTGATTCTTGGAGTTAGCCAGGTCTACATGCAGGCCTTCATGCAGCTGAACTTTCAGTGTCAGTGTCTTTAATAATTAAAAATCCTTTGGGGGTGGTAGGCATTTACCTAAATACTTAATAGAAAAATCAGAAAAAGTATTTCCCTCCCATACCTTTTTCTGATTATTCTGAATTACCTGCAGCTGCATTCTGTGTATTGATATAATCAATGTTGCTGCACAGCTGTAGCAAAAAGATGTATACACTAAACAAGGAGATACTTGCTGTGCCATAGTGTAAAATATGCCAAAATGCAGTATGATGTTGCTGACAATGCAGGTATCAAATAGATGAATCTTAAGTTTTAGAGCAGAGTTTCTTATAAAAATTCTAAGCATAACCATAAAGACATCATGCCAAATATAAATCACTATGTGGAGAAGCAAGAGTGTACATGAAACAAATGGTGATTAGCTAAGTACTCAGAATGGTATAATGCAGGAAGGATTCATGTCTGAGTCATCTTCACCTTCACAAATCCACTGGGAAGAGCCATGGGTGTACCTGCAAGTGCTATGTCCTGATGGCTAAAATGAAAACTTGTGTTGAGCAAGGTTGATGTAATCCAAGTAGTTATTTAATGGAAGCTGCTCTTACAGTGACTGCTGTGCTGTATTGTGAATGTTGCAAGACTGGGAAGAACTATGAAAATGGAATAATAGGCCTGTGAATTTTTTTTTCCTTTGGAAAACATTTCCAATCTAAAAAGGATTTATAAAAACCCTCTGAAATTGTTACTATGCAACAATTTATTCTTGACCCCAAGTGGACATGTATCAACGTGCCCCTTTCTTTGCAGTGCGGAAAGCTCTTTGTTCTATCTTACTCAGCAAAGAACATTTAGTGTAACAAAATTTCTTGGTCAAAGCTGTAGTTCACTTCAGTACTTCTAGTTTTGGAAGAATGTTCTAACTAATTAACATAGAGTTCATCTCATTATGTTCTCTGACAAGCAACAGGAATTTTGGAACTCAAGAGTTTGAAGCAAGTTGGCTTAAAAAGCTTCAATATACTTGCAAAGGTGACTTGGCAATAATATGCCTTTTCTTTTTTCTAGTGTCCTAGCTGATGGCTAGAATCCCAGTCATTGTGTGATCCCTCCATATTAAGTCAGAGAGATATGTAAAATGGGGAATAATTTTCTATATTTTGTCAGGTACTCTCTGTAAAAATAACCTAGAGTTTTACTTTCTTAGGCTATGTCAGTATTTCACGAGTAGTGCTGAGTTGACAACTGTCTGCATACATGGCCAGGGCAAGTGGTCACCAAACATTACGCAGTTGGCTTTTCAATCAAAGTTTCAATGAAGATGTGTGGGGGCCCATAAGGAATGCTGGGAGTTGACAATGGTTTGCTATCATTTGCTAGCCCTGAGAGCAGGATTGCTATTGGATAAATGACAGGTAAGGAGTTGCTTGTGGTTTGGGTGTTTTTTGGTATGAAGGGGGGGGTGTTTGTATTTTGGGCTTTTGTTTCCTTATTCAAAACATGAATCAATGTGTTTTTATTCCCTTAGGCTTGTAAGATCTAAACTATTTTCTGTGATACCTTGACACCTAGTACTCTTCTGTGTATACTGGGGTAAGCTAGTGCAGGCTAGCTGGATTGTTTTCAATCTATAGGACATAATTTGTTGACATATCTTATTCTACTCTGTATACTCCTCAGTTTTAGGAATCACATTTCATACATGAAACTGCCTTTTGCCAGAAGCTCAATGTCTCTTTCTAGAATGTGATGTTTAAAGCCTCTGAGAAGGATGATTTAAACCCTATTTTCAAGCTTTTTCTTCTAGCAATAGTATGTATGTGGGAGACATTTTGGGGTTTTATTTATATCTGCAACCAAAGTATATCCCATTTATATTGATTTTTAAAACTTGACAAAGCTTATGGTTTCTAGAGACGATAGGTTATTACTTCTGTTGTGAATGCTTCTTCCTTTCTTCCTCTCATTTCTCCCCCTCCTCTCCCAACCCCTACTGCAAGCTTATGTGAAAGAAAACCCAGTTCTGGTTTGTGTGTTTACAGCTTTCAGGATTTCTTTTGGGAGTGTTCTCTACAGTGTTACAGTTTGCTGTAACATGAAGATGTTCATACCACAAAGACTCCTTAGTTATCTAAATAGGCTCTTCTTTGTGAGAACCTTCCAGTATTGTGTTTTTTACTAGGCTTCTTTGATTTAACTTCTAGGATCATGCTGCTAATGATAATAGAAAATTCATGATTACACTGCAAGTGTGCATTTACACAAAGTGAAGGAAGCTTCATAAACACAAAGGGGCATTCTGTCGGTAGCAGCGTTCTCATTTAGGAAGAAGCTCATCTGCTGGTAGATATATATGTATTTTAATCCTGTTGATAGGAATAAATAAATAATATTTTAAATAATTCAAGTTAGATGGCTTTTGTGGTTGTGGTGTAACAGGCAAACAATGCCCCAAGAGAGATTTCTCACCAGTGGGTGGATGGTGATCTGAGAGGAATGAGATGAGGAATTCTGATGCAGGGACCACTGATGAATGGAGTTCGATCTTATGTGTATATTTCCCTAAGTCCTTACTTTTTTTGTGTATTTCCTTACTCACAAAGAAATGTGCTGAAGATTCTTTTCACAAGAATGCTTGTGAAAGCATTCTATATTTTAATATATATATGTTAGTAATTTAACAAATGTCTTTTGTTAAAAACATTTTTGATGGAAATGCTGACACTGACTTCTACCTCTCATCTTCAGTGTCAAGTCAAAGCTGATATAGCTCTGTCTGTCACCCTTTCAAATGGGACTTTTCCCCCATCATTTGCATATGATCAGCCACTGGTGAATGGAAATTTGTCTTGACTTAAGTCAAGTAGCTGGTGCTGTTTGATTAAAGTGGCTCGTTCTTGTAAGCAATAAGTGCTTAAAAATGAAGTTGGATTTGTTACTCTTCATACAGGAGTGTCTTGGCTGCAGTCAATTTCAAGTGTATGAAGACAAGTTTGTAAATAATGTGTGTCTAGAATAGAGTAAAAGAGAGTCTCATCAAAGTGGTTTTCTCAATAAAATGGTTATGAACTAAGCCAGTGGCCTTTCTGAGATGCAAAGGAGCAATCACGACCAGCCTAACCTAGAGAAGAAAAAGAACAAAGTGATGATCTACCAGGAGCTGATGGAGAGCCATGGTGAGGGAATGAACAGCCCTCCTCAAGTGGGAGGAGATGCATAGTGTATTTCCAGTAAGAGAGGTGTACCTGAGCTCTTGCAAAAGGTATGTATGTCAGCTTGAGTTGAGATTACTTCTATACTTGTCTGTTCCTTTTGTACTTGAGGGCAGGGTAAAAGGTGAGGCTCTTGATAAAGCTTCGAGACACAACAGTTTTGAGAATTGCAAGTGTTTTGTGAATAGTGGGTGAATTAGGTTCAAATTCTCATGGATTAAAAGTTTCAAAACACCAAAAAACTTAAATGCTAGAAGTGTTTCATCATTTTAGAGAACACTAATTTGCTCTAACGGGCCTAACTGATCTAAAGGTTTAGTGACATGTAGAGTATGTCATGAAGTTTCACATCGGCCCTCTGCCCTCGAAACACCCAGTTAATGCTTCTAATGATGTGTCTTTGCTTTCTGGCTCTGGTCTGCCAATGTACCTCCCAATCTGCATCCTTCCTTTGCAGATGATTTCTAAAACTGACACAATTATATCTCCCTTTATAAATTGTTCATTTTTGCCTTCCTTTTTTCCCCACCCCTCACAAGTTTAAAAAAAGACTTATCAATTCTAAATTGTTTGCACTATTGAGAAGAAAGTCATCCCAGCAGTGTGATGAAGAGGTACAAGGACAGAGGAGTTGAGAATACTGGCTTTGAGTATTTCTGCTCACATACTCACAGAATCATAGAATCACTATCTTCAAGAAAGCTCTTAACAAAGCTACTTATTTCACATAAGAATCTTTTGGAGCTTGCATTCTACATTAGAGAACATTGTACTTTTTGCTTAGATTTGTTTTCAGTAGAGGATAATAGTTTGGAGGGAAAGGTTGCTGTGTGTATACTCAACACGAAATGGACTCTAAAGAAACTCTACAGTCTTGCAGTCAACTCCATACTGTTTCTTCTGAGTTTGACCTTTGACAAGGACTGGATTTTTTATGTGATGCTTTGAATGTTGAGAGTAGACACAATGCTACCTCTTCCCCTTCCTTGTCATTACAGATTTTACTTGTGGAAGTCCCTTCACCTTTCAGTGGTTTGGGTTTTTCCCTTCCTAAATTTATGGTGATGATTATAATTTTAAGTTCTCATGAGGTAAAAACACAATAACGTTGGCAAGGTTGCTGCAGGACTTGGGCAAAAAGCTGTAGTTCATACGTCTTTAAGAATGTCTCAGTTCTTAAGGAAGTAATAACTAGAGCTTTCAGCCCAAGTCCTGCAGCAACATTGCCATCTTTTCTCTCACATTCTTGAATCTCCCTAATTTCTCCTGCCCTGCCTGACCTCTTCTACTTGGGCAGTCAGTCCACTTTCCAGAGTCCTTAATCAGACCTCACTGGAGACGCCAACACTAATAGATCAGTGCCAGTGCTGTGCCAGGGCGTTTAAAACAGATGCTGCTAGAAGACACCAATGAAGATTAACTACTATTTGTTAGATTTTTAAAGGAAGTCTTTTTAGCTGTTTAAAAGAGAGTAAGGATTGCTCCAAACAGCTTAAAGACTTATTTCTTCAATGTTACAAATGTCAGTTTACCTCAATTGCTGCTACTGCAGAAACTGTGCCTGTATCAAAGGGACCAGTGTAGAAGAACTGCAGGAATGGTGATGTAGAAAAGTTGGAAAGTACAGCTGAGATTCACAGTGCTTCAGGAACTGACTTAGGCTTCCCAAAAAACACAACTGTAGGAGACTAGCAAAAGGAATAAGCTGAGGAGAAGTAGAGAGGTAAACAGGGTGGCACAAGTGCAAAGAGGAGGCTTTACAAGTCCTCTCCATCTGCCTATCTCTAATCCTGCCTTTTAAGGTAGTTACCAGTTACTCCCAAAGCTGGAAGAGATGCATCCGATCGAGCCCAAGTCTGAAAGCTCCTTCACACAGGACATCTCTGTAGATTAATTTGACTTTGAGGAGATGATCCCTGGAGATACCAGTATCTGGAGAGGACTTAACCTGTTAGATCCCTGAGAATTTGATATAAATATTGCAATTCAACGTTTAGATGAGATCAGGGCACTTGATATGCTGAATAGCAGTCCCCATCAAAGTGCAGTAAAGCAGAGCCTGATCTTCAAGTTCTGGAGTTAGCCAAACACTGCAGTACCAGATAAACACAGTGCTCTTGATTTTAGGTTTATTTACATGCAGAGATATAGAATCATAGAATTGTCAGAGTTGGAAGAGGCCTTAAAGATCATCTAGTTCCAACCCCTGTGCCTGGCAGGGACACCTTCCACTAGATTAGGTCCTGTATTTCATTCTGAAAAGTCACCTCAGCATCCCCTTCTGTACTGCTATGCCTTTAATGCTGCAATGTAAGACTTGTAATGACAGATTTATCCTTGTATGAGTCTCCTAGCTGCTTTCATAGCCAGGAGGTAACTCACAGAGAACATGACAACACCAGGCCCAGTCTGGACACAACATTTTCCATGTTTAATTATTATTCTGTGAACTATTTCTTAAGCAGTAAAGTAATTTTTATGGTCACCATCTTCTTAGTCCAGGTGTGCCTTGCAGCATCAAAACACCCAAGAGCTGCCTGCCTATTTATTTTCTGTCTTAGAAAAATCTGTATGTAGTAAGAAACATTTTGAAAACATTCTGATAGCAATAATGTTCCATCACTCTCTACCTAGAATCTATTGAGACTGGGTGTTTGCTTCCTCTGAGCTACCTTGTTACCTCTAAACCTATTCATGTGCCTCTAAAAATGCTTTTGCTGCACTCTGCAAATCACCAAGCTCAGATTAAGTAGGAGAAATTCCTTCACTGGTAAATGGACTGATTATAGTAATACCTTGGTGTGGTTTTTGTCTGTTTTATAATATGGTAGTCCCACAAACCTACTGCATTTTTCTCCTCCCCATCTTTGCATGCACAAACTTACTCCTTGGAGGTAGTCTAGCTTCCAAATGGTGGGAGTCTGAAATGTGTATCTTTTACTGAAGGCATAGTTACTTATATGTAAATTGTAGTTCTCTGAAGGTATGCCTCCAAAATTACCCCTTGCCCACATACTTAGTTTCCCATTAAGCCAAGATTTCTGTGTATTTTATGGGCTTTAAAAATAGGGTGTCTCTCTCCCCCTTCTTAATTTGCTGCTGTATTGGGAGGGTTTTTTACTTTCTTTCGCAAAGTGGGCTTAGAGAGTATCAGGAGAACTGAAACATCTCAGCACATGTGGTGTGAAACTCTGCTTGCTGTGAACACTGACTTACAACTTAGAGCTCACAGGCATCCCACTGAGTCTCTGTTCAGGTGAACAAAATCCATGTTACAGGCTAGAGCATCAAAAAAGCACGGCCCCATTTGTTTGAATGGTTCTGTGTTAATTTACATTGATTTAAAAAAGCTGATTTTAAAGGATAATTTGCAGTTAAGCCCTACAGTGGGTAACTGTATCTGAATGTGCCCATTGTGGTACTTAGTTTCTGTTAATTTGATTTTGTAACTTTCATGGAGATATTTTTTTTGTAGCAAATTAAAGTTTATATGGCCAGAAGGGGGAAATATACCTGGGGCTCGTTTTTCCAGTGAAAGTGAGAGAGTAGGAGGAACAGAGATTTGTCCTTCTCCTTGATTGCATGAGGCAATGTGTATCACCTGAATTAATTCTTTAACTCAGTCTGTTTTCTTTGTTGCCCACCCCCTGAAAAATTAATACAGTTTTAAATTTTGTCCTTCCTCTTCTTTCTTAATTAGTGCTTCAGTTCTTCTCTGCACTGCACTTGGACTGATGTCTTTTAATATTTTTCCATAAGATAGTTTTATGAATTATGTTCCTGTTACAATAATTATATTATTGTTAATCAGTTAGTAACTAAAGTGCATAGCTTCTTGGCTTTAGTAGTTTCATGGCTGCAGGCATGTTATAGATTTCTGAATGTGGCTTAATAAAACATGCCAAGAGAGCAGAAGTGCAGGCTGCTCTTTACCCTTGTTAATATTGCTGATTTTCCTGTAGAGGCTGGTTCTTATGTTACTAGTCTTGCTCCTTTTGTAAAGCAAATAGGTACTTGGTAATAGATTAACTCTTCTATCTGCAGAGCATTCTTTTACAAATCAGTTGCATAGACTGGAATAATTTACTCTTAATTAACGTGCTAGTTTTATTCATGGCAATTGATGATCTCTTACTGGTAGCCTCTTCTGGATTGTAAATCCAGGGCTGGCAATATTTCTTTGCCTGTGGTTGCCTGAGAGAAAGGTATACAACTAATTGAATCCCTTGGCTCTAGTCAATGGTCTGTAAACGTCCATCTTGCTCCAACAGCAGTATAGGCTTTTGCAGACTAGGCTGGTATTCTGAGTCTGGCTTTATTCACTCAGTTCAATTATTTTTCCCAAGTGAAAGAAAGGTGAAGACACCTTGTAGTGAAGTATGCTGCAAAAATTAGAAAGCTGATTCACTCTTCAGGTGTTATCAGCCAGAGATCATGTTATCAAATATACACTCTTTGAGTTGATTTATGTAAACAGTAATACCATATTATGCACGATTATTAAAATATTAATAATTACAAGACAAATGCAGGAAGCTAACCTGGTAGCTGACACAATACCTGGTGCTCAGCTCAGTATTCCTTCTTGGCCCCACAGATAGAAAGACATAGTCAGAAAGGGAGAAAATGTATGTGTTGTGTTAATGGATGAGCATGAGTGTGTCATTCAAATTCACTTCAGGAAACAGGTCCAGGTATGTAAGGTGCAATAAGAAAGTAATCAGGTGTAATATTGAATGATGTTGATGGGCTTAAATGCATAGAGGTTGCAGTTCTACATGGCATAATAGAAAATAAATAAAAATACAGTGACAGACCTAAGTGGGTCTAAGGAGTACTAACAGAGTGATACTCTTGTTGACCATTGTGGTGCTAGTCTTAAGTAGTGCCATCACATGCTGTCTCTCCGTCAAGAAATGAGAAGAAAAGCCTTAGCTGTTGGACCTTGACATCTCTTCTGATCACTTCAGGCACTTACTTCAGAGGACTGTTTTGCTAAATTTACATAAATATACCCTTGTATGTTAGTCCCATTTTCATATGCTGGCTGATCTTTTTATTGTGTTCTTGGAGATGTCGGACAGTGTGCTCACACCAGCAAGCCAGCTATGGTGTTTGGGGCACTCCAGAAAGTTCAGCAGGCTGTGTGCAGCTGCACCTTGGCTTCCTGATACTGTGAGGGCCATGTGAACTCCAGAGGCTCCTGTCATGGAGCCATGTGTGTGGGTATGGAGGTTTTACAGTGCAGTTTGGAGATAAGAAGCTGGCTAAGCCATTGAATTGGTTCTGGCTCTGTTGGTTTATTTTTACCTCATGAGGAAACATCTTTCCCTGTATCTTTCCACAACCTTGTCCTTCAGTGGCCTTGTCACAACCACACACCCATGGGATCTTGTGGACAAAGTGTTTTGCCTGTTGCCTAAATGACATGATGGTGGTTTTTAAGAACCTGCCAAAATACAGCCTTGAAATAATCTTATTAACATAAGCTCATATTGGTGGTGTTTCATTTTGATGATCTTCATATATGGTCTCTATAGACTTGCTTTAACATTGTCTTTGTTTCATCTGGACATTAGAGTATGGCCTGTGTAAGTGCTGGCTATATTTCACTGCTGGCTTTAGTAGGATGCCATCCCACACAGCCAATGTGCTGTGCTCACCAACCTGATCATGTAAATACACTCAGAAAAACAAATTACCAGTTTGCTTACTTGGTGTGTGCTTTCCTAAACTGGGAGCTGTATTGTTCCCACAGGCCCTGTGATGCTTTTGGCTTGGCATGGTTTTTCTTGCACAGGGGATTTTGCAGGTATGTGCTTTCTTGTGAAGTCTGAGAATTCACCTCCAGCACCTGTTATGCTGGTAACAGCAGCATGTCTTTGCTTGGCTTGGTCAGATGTTTAGTGGGCAGCAGGTTGCTGGCAGAGTTGAGCTTGGCCCCATGCTGGAAAGATTTTAAGGCTCAGGCTGAAAGTTACAGGTAGAAAGATTGCCTCTGTCCCTAAACAGGTAAGCCTGAATCTGGGTTCAATCAATAGCATTTCACAGGGTTGAGCTCCCATGCAGGGATGTAAGAGGAAAGGTGTTCCTTGGACAAGAGTGCCCTGTCCACTCCCTCACTAGCAATCCAGCCTGAGGTTCAAACAGCAGAGACAAATGGATGGCAGATCACTCTCTGTCCTGCACAGTTGCTCCTACTCATGTTCTCTGACTGCCTGTGTAGTGCTCAATGTCCCAAAGCATGCCTCATTATAACAGCACACAATGTATTTTTGTCCGTGTTCTCTGAATTGAAATTTAATGTACAAATGTGTGCTGAATTTTAAAATTCAAAACCTGTTTCTCATCCTTTCTTGCAGGACATTGTGTTTCCTTTCAAGCTAGGCCTGAGGAGACTGAATGTGATAGCATTTTGTAATTTTTGATTGAATAAGTAGACTCTGAAAGCAAAACAAACCTAATGGCTCCAGTGGAAGGACACCATGATCCACGAATCATGATTTTCTGGGGAAGAGACCTTGTTGTCTTTGTCCAAATGCAGCAACTTTTTACTTCAGTAAAAAATTTTGTAGGATACAATGGGGGGAGCTAAAGGACCTGAAATGTAAAATATTAGATGGAAAATAACTTAGCAATAGCACATATCATTGTGTAGTCTCTTTACCAATAAAGAACATGTCCATCACATATGGTATTCTTTCAGATAGTATTAGCAGTTGCTCTTCTGCATAAAAAAAGGAAGTTAATTCAAATGGGCAGAGTTGCTCTTGCTCCAAAAATGATCCTTTTTTGAAAAATAAATAATATAAACATAAAGAACAGCGCACAAAATAAAAATTCCTTGTCTAAAGGTAGTTCTCATTTGCAGCCTCTCAGCTGAAGAATTGCAGAGACAGCAGATAGTCTTAGCCACCCAGAAACTGCAAGTTTACATGAGAGTAAGGCTGCTTTAAACTATTGCTTTTCAAAGCATCTGTCCCGGTCCACAGTTGACAAAGACACACACAGGCTTAGCAGCCTAAGCCAGAGTCTCATTGGAGAAAAAGGGAAACAGTAAGAAGAGTAGTTTAGAGAAGGAAAATGATACACATCAGGGACAGGACAATATCAGGAATTTAAGATCCATTTACCTGATAGTATGTGGGTTGCTCAAGCTAATGAAAATATTTCAGATTACTTTATCCTTACTTCTTTGTCACAGATTACAGAACATTAGGAGTTGGAAGGGACCTTGAAAGATCATCTAGTCCAACCCCCTTGCAACAGCAGGATTCCCTAGACCAGGTCACACAGAAGCCCCTCCAGATGGGTTTTGAATACCTCCATAGAAGGAGACTCCCCAAGCTCTCTGGGCAGTCTGGGCCAGTGCTCTGCCACCTCAACTGGGAAAAAATTCCTATGTGCATTCACACGGAATCTCCTATGCTTCAGCTTACAGCCATTCCTCTTGTCCTGTCACTGGGCTTCACTGAGAAGAGCCTGACCCCATCCTCCTGACAGCCACCCTTCACATATTTAAAAGCATAGATGAGGTCACCCCTTAGTCTCCTCTTCTCCAAGCTTAAGAGACCCAGCTCCCTCAGCCTTTCCTCAGCCTCTCAGGAAGATGTTCCAGCCCCTTCATCATCTCTGTGGCTCTGTGCTGGACTCTTTCCAGGAGTTCCCTATCCTTCTTAAACTGAGGGGCCCAGAACTGGACACAATATTCCAGACGTGGCTTCTGGTCAGGATTTCTTCAAATACAAGGTCGATGAGATTTGGATAGTGTCATATTGTCTCAGAAGCTCTTGAAGATGACAAATCAGGGGAAGCAGCAAATTGTTTTGAGTTTGTCTTTATATGGGTGCCTAAAAAAAATCTTTTATGGCTACCCTAAAGGGATTGGTAAATAGGAAATTCCTACCACTATATTTCTTTAAGAATCTGGTTTTAATCTTGGCATGCCATCTTTGGTCCACTGATTTTCTAGTTTATTCTCATTTTGCTTTCTATTCATAATCAGAGCAGGTTTTGGTAATATTATCAATATTTATTTGGATAAATTTAGATCTAATAATCCTTTTTTACTAAAAATTTGACAACATTCATCTCTCTTTTAGCTGACCATTTTATGAGCTTTTATCCATGCAAGGACAGTGATGTTCAGGATCCCTTGAGCTCCAGTTGTGAAAACATACAAAGAATGAAATGATTACCTTACTGAAGCCAGTGGGGAAACAGGTTCTTCAAAGATGGGGATAAGAAAACGCTATTTTGGGAATTGTTGAACATCCATAAATATAAGTGCATATATTATATCTCTTTTTATAAATCACCTTGAGATCTAAGATGCTATGTATTAAATGAGGCTACTGTACCTGTTATGTTCTCATGGGATTCCTCCCTTTCCAGCTCCCACCATAGTGCCTTTAAGTGAGTTTTGAAATCTGTGTAAAATTGTGATTCTTAGAAGTGCTTTTAATTCAAGACTTAGAAGTCTTAAATTTCTTACTTTTTAATGTATTCTGCAAAGGAAGCATGTTCAGCTGGCCTCTGTAGTATTGTTACTCCAAGTAAATGTGTGGGCTAAATGAATTGTCAGACATCAAATGACAAACATAAGCATGCACTTAGAACACTCTGGATTTCATACACATAAATGAGTATGCCCTATTCATTCTCATACAGAGTGAACACAGCTTTCCTATATTTCCAAGATTTTTTACAAAGCTTCATGGTGGCCTTAATTATTCAGTACCTATTATGAGCTTCTCTCTAGGAGTGGAATGAGAAGGGCGCTTCTTAGAAATGAAACATGGAAGTTTCTAAGCTATTTTAATGCCAATTCTTATTCATTTTTTCAGGCCTTGAGCTTTAAACACCACAACTGTGAAAAGATCAGACCAAACTGAGAAATGTATTTTGGCCATAGACGTGAAATTGTGAATTAGCATTTAATCATGGAAAGTGATTCTCTAGCAGGTCGGTTTAGATTTTCCATTGGTGTGAGTCAGTGAGCTTTCAGGGTAACAAAATTGCACAGTAGGCTTTAATTGTGCATAATTGTTGCACTGCATGGTGCAGAGTATTATAGTCTAGGCATTCAGCTGCATTATTTTAATTTTTATTAAACTCTGTGAAGAAATGTACCTGATGGTACATGCTTGTTGAATCTGTTCATGCTTTTTTTTTGTCTTAGGAAAATGAAAACAATTAGAATTTTTCTTTCCTTTCATTATTTTGTTTTTAATTCCAGTTTCCAGATGACTAATTATACTGTATGGGCTACCTATGGGCATCTGATAAAATTAACTGGAGTCTTATGACTGATTTCAGCTGCAAGAATCTTCTGAAAGGTCTAGGTTTAGGAGTGTAACTTTAAATAATACAAGATTCAGATTTCCTTACTTTCATCTGTGCATTCTACAGACTGAATGTTACTTGATGGAATTCCATCTTGTCACCTCAGTAATCTGTAGCTGTTTCCAATTTGATTGTTTTTCCTTCTGGAATATTTTATGTCTGCTGGATCTGACCAGTGCCTCCAGCTAGAATACAGCCTGTGATTCAGGATTGGGAAAATTTTATTTCCTCCTCTAGAAGTAAGTAAAACATTTTTATCACTGTGAATGTAGTGATTTGTGAAATAATCCTGCTGTACTCTGGTTTTTTTCTTGCTAAGCTTTCAAGTTGTCAGCAGTGATCTGATTGTTTCCCATCTTTTCACCAATAATGGAACCCAGACCAGCACTCTGTTGTTGTCATGAATTCAGTATCACAGCTCTCAGTCATCAAAAAGCCTTTATGATGCTTCTGGGGTATGATATTTCTGTAGAAAAACAGCTTTGGGTTTGGGGATTGTTTTTGGGGGGGGGATAAAAAAAAATCATATTTTGATACAGTTGATATTATTGTAATTACTCTGCCACAAGATTCTGTAGTTCTCTTTCTCTGCCAGGGATGAAAGTACTGTAAAACGAACAGTAGCTCTAGCAGATCTTTTTCCTATCTGTTGATGAACTTGCCATTGTTATAATGTAGATAATAAACTTTACAATAGTCCTACTTCTTGTTAGAATCTTCCAGCACAACAACTTCTGTAGCTAGCCTCAAAGAACCAAACCCCAGGAAGAATGAATTTTGATGGCACCACTGCAAAGCCTTTTTTGTTCTTCTTGTTTGTATAGTAAAAATAAAGTAGCAGGAAGAAGCTTAATTTTTTAAATCGTCTATTCTGTATTACTCCAAGACATTCTGAGGCATATTGTTACAGGTGAGGTTAAGCCAGGCAGGGATTTTTTTCCCCTTCCAGCCTATTTATCTATGCTTATACCTGGTGATCTATATAATTCAAAATGAAGAAGTGAAAATTTCTCTAATGACTTTACAGTTCCTTCGGTTAGAGTGTGTGCATTTGGGAACAATGCAGGATAGTTGGCATCCCACCCTGCTCTGAATTCCTGAATTTACCAGGAATCATAGAATCATCTGGGTTGGAAGGGACCTCCAGAGGTCATCTAGTCCAACTCCCCTATAGTGAGCAGTGACATCCCCAACTAGATCAGGTTGCTCAGTGACCTGGTCTAGGTGAATCCTGCTGTGGCAGGGGGTTTGGACTAGATGATCTTTTGAGGTCCCTTCCAACTCCTAACATTCTGTGATTCTGTGATTTTGTGATTTCTGCTTCACTGTTTACATCAATGGGAAGTAACTGTGCAAACAAAGTCCTGTCTGACGCCTGCCTTCCCACAGTGCTCACAGCCAAGGGTGCAGAGAGAATAGACACCTCTGTGGGAGAGTGAGAGGTAACTGTTGATAGGAACCGTGAAAGGAAACATTTAAACACATTTTAAGACCCTTCTTATCTTTATAGGCACTAGCTGTTAAGTGGGGTCCGATCTTCAGTTAAATAAGGTCATTTTACAATATGGCAGGTTTAAATGTTTGTTCATTTCAAAAGCCTTTGCACTTCCAGGCATAATCAAGTCTTTGATGATGTGTCACAGAACTGCATCAACTATGATGCTTCAATCTGTTGAATTGTTTTTGGTTTTGTAGGTCTTGTTGTTTTAAAAAAGGGGATAAGTTGGGGTTTTCTTTTTCTTCTTTTCCTTGCTTAAGTTTTTAAGGGACAGGAGGAGGAATGAGCAGCAATAAAAAGGAAACAATTCTTACTGGTTGTCTTATTGCCTTAGAAGACAATTTGGATGTAGTCCCAGATGGTACTGCAGCCCCTCTAATGTACATCTGAAAACATATTAATACCAAATCAGACATCTGTGTGCTAGGTGTGTTCAGCTGCTTGTGAGTCTGCTCCTGCACCTGTACAGAACAGCCTGAGCCTCCTCCCGTGCTTAGCAAGGAATGGCACGAGGAAAGAGCAGCCTTTGTGCCTGGGCTCACCACCCAATTCAGAAAGGTCTGTTTGGCGTTTCGCCCTTCTCTAACACACATAATGTTCTCTAGTTAACATCTAGAGTTGGATTATGTTTCAGAATTCCAAGAGCAATTAAAATAAAAGTGTTTTCTCAATGTATTGTTAACTGGACAGAAGGCAGGATTGGGGTCCTGATGGATCTTTGGTGGGAGGTCAGGGCAGTCTTTCCATAAAGGGTTGAAGCTTGAAAGGGAGAAAATTTCACTCACAGATTACAGAATCACAGAATGTTAGGAGTTGGAAGGGACCTCGAAAAACCATCTAGTCCAACCCCCCTGCCATGACAGGATTCCCTCGACCAGGTCACACAGAAGTGAGTCCAGACGGGTTTTGAATATCTCCAGAGATGGAGACTCCCCAGGCTCTCTGGGCAGTCTGTGCCAGTGCTCTGCCACCTCAACTGGGAAAACATTTTTTTCTTGTATTCACACGGAACCTCCTATGCTTCAGCTTACAGCCATTGCCCCTTGTCTTGTCACTGGGCTTCACTGAGAAGAGCCTGACCCCATCCTCCTGACAGCCACCCTTCACATATTTAAAAGCATAGATGAGGTCACCCCTTAGCCTCCTCTTCTCCAAGCTAAAGAGACCCAGCTCCCTCAGCCTTTCCTCATCAGGAAGATGTCCCACCCTCTTAATCGTCTCTGTGGCTCCGTGCTGGACCCTTTCCAGGAGTTCCCTATCCTTCTTAAACTGAGGGGTCCAGAACTGAACACAATATTCCAGATACGGCCTCACCAGGGTAGAGTGAAGTGGGGGAAGAACCTCTCTTGACCTACTAACCACACCCCTTCTAATACACCCCAGAATCTCATTGACCTTCCTGGCCACAAGAGCACACTGCTGGCTCATGGTCTTCCTTCCATCTGCCAGGGGAACCCAGAATACCATTGGCCTTCGTGGATACAAGAGCACCCTGCTGGCTCATGGTCATTCTTCCATCCACCACGACCCCCATTTCCCTTTCTTCTTCACTGCTCTCCAACAGGTCAGTCCCCAACCTATACTGATACATGGGGTTGGATTTTCCCAGGTGCAAAACTTGACACTTGACCTGTCTGCAGCAGTTACTCAGGCATACTCCTCTAATTGTTCTTAGCTAGTACAGTTAAATTAATTAAATTAAACACTTGCATCCTTTCAAAGAGAGCTGAAGCTTTTTTGTAGCTCAGGTGAAGTTACAGGCTGGGGTAGGATAGTTAAAAGTTTTACCTTCTTTATTTATTAATATAAATGTATGTATATTTTTGTATTTTGCTAATACTTCTAACTATACACTATTCCCAGAGTGGGAAGACCCATTTAAATTTGACATCTTTTGTGAGATAGCTCCATTTACAATATAGAGAGAAGACTGATATTCAATAGGTTCCTCCTTTCAGGTTCCTTTTCCAAAGACTTCATTTATAGGTTGCCAGGTAACCAGGAGTCTTTGACTTTTAAATAATACTTCATACAGTTACAAAAAGTGAGATTTTTCCAGAGCTGAAAGGGCAAAAACTGTCTGAAATGAACAGTAGACTTAGCAAATGCCTATGGAGCTGACCACTGATATGCATGCACACAAATGCAAAAAGAAGCAATTTGCTAAACTCTTCAGAGGTTGTATGGATCCAATTTCAAGTACAGACAATGTGTATTTTCCTAGCTGGTTATTAAATTGAATCTGCATATTCTTACTTAAGGTCATATTGCTGTTCAAAAGGTAAATCATATTCTTCATCTCCTCCAGGAAAGCCAAGTGTGTGCTGCTCCCAGTCTGCTGTTGCTTCTCCACCAAGTTGGCTTGGGATTCTGCAGTGTGGAAGAGAGGGATAAAGAAAATAAGGGTAATTAAAACTGTCAGCATTAACGTGACCAGCCAAATATCCTTAGAGGACAGCAGCTTCTCTTCCTTCCTCCTTCCACCTTTATCTTAGGAAAAGGAGCCCAGTGCTGTGGATAACCCAGACTGACTCATGAAGCTGAGAGAAATGTGGTGTGCCCCAAAACGGGGTTAGTCATGGATCTGTCTGTCTTTCAGCCATCTGCAAAACTATGGCTAACTTATCATTTAGGTATCTACCTTGTTCTAAGGATCTAATCCAATATAAGTCAAAGTTAAATGTGTGCTTATTACTACTCTTTGCTAACCGGCATCAGTGAGAGGATGCAGTAGATTTTAGTTGTAATCTTGTATAGCCAAAGCACCCTACTCCTGGCTGTGGGCAGGAATGGAGAGGCCAAACTGGGACTGTAGACTGAGGAACAGGAACTTTTTCAATCACAAAAGCTGGTGCAGCCAAAGGCAGGATCAACTTTCACAGCAGTTAAAGTTGTGACAATGTGGAGCTAGCCTTAACAGCAAGAAGCTTGTGCAGTAGAATTATTCGTAGACTCCTCCTGCTCTAGCTGGCTTTGTGGTTAATCTTGCACAACAGTAGCATTTGGTCTGCATCTTGTCTGAGTGTAAGGTTGTGATCAATGGTGTGGAGTCCAGTTGGAGGTCTGTAATGAGTGGTGTTCTTCGGGTGTCAGTGGTATGTCTAGTGCTGTTCAATATGTTCATCAGTGACCTGGATGAAGGAATAGAGTGTATCCTCAGCAAGTTTGCTGATGACACAAAACTGGGGGGAGTGGCTGACACACGAGAAGGCAGTGCTGCCATCCAGTGTGACCTGGACAGGCTGGAGACTTGGGCAGAGAAAAACCTTATGAAGTTCAACATGGGACCAAGTGTAGAGTAATGCACCTGAGGAGCAGCTCTGTGGAAAGAGCCTGGGAGTTCTGGTGGACAACAGGATGACCATGAGCCAGCAATGTGCCCTTTTGTCCAAGAAGGCCAATGGCATCCTGGGGTGCATCAAAAATAAAGTGGCAAGCAGGTCAAAGGAGGTTATCCTCCCTCTCTACTCTGCCCTAGTAAGGCCATATCTGGAGTGCTCTGGAGTTCTGGTCTCCTCTGTTCAAGAAGGACAAGGAAGTTCTGGAGAAGGTACAGAAAAGGGCTAAAAAAATGATTAGGGGACTAGAACATCTGTCTTATGGGGAAAGGCTGAGAGAGCTGGGGCTGGTTAGCTTAGACAAGAGAAGACTGAGGGGAGACCTTATTAATGCTTATAAATACTTAATGGATGGGTGTCAGGAGGATGGAGCCAGTCTTTTTTTCAGTGGTGCCCAGTGACAGGACGAGATGTAACAGGCAGAAGCTGGAGTATAGGAAATTCCATCTAAAGATAAGGAGGAATTCTTAGAGAGTGGTGGAGCACTGGAACAGGCTGCCCAGGGGACATGGTGGAGTCTCCATCTCTGGAGACATTCAACACCTGCCTGGATGTCAGCCTGTGCAACCTGCTCTAGGCGAACCTGCTCTGGTGGGGAGGTTGGATTAGATGATCTCCAGAGGTCCCTTCCAACCCCTAATATTCTGTGATTTTGTGGTTCTGTGTCCAAGGGGCTGTTCACCTTCCTCAGAGTGATTACCTTACTCTTGCCTTTACTTTTGTTTAGCAACAGGGCAGAAGTTGCAGTGCAACCCTGTTGGTGGAGAGCTGCCCTGAGAGCAGTATCTTGTGTCATACAGTTCCCTGAGAATGCCAGTGTGGCAACAAATTTCAATTCTTACTTGACCAGCTTTGAATTAAGCTTTTCATGCAGCAACATGTTTCCTTTCCCTTTAAAGGTTTGGGTTTGGAAATTTTCTTTTTGACAGTGCTTTTACTGTGGAGATACTTCTGAAGTCATTGTGAAATATCTTACTCAAACATTCAAGTCGAATCAATTCTATTTCCAGAGCTTCATCACGCCAGCAATGTATTACAACAACTTAATAAAACGTTTATATCAATGTCTGAAGTTCACAGTAATCTGTGAGTGTGCATTGACATCTGTAGGATAAGCTATAAAGCTCAGCACTGAAACATGACCATAGTACAAAGTATATTGTTTGGAAATCCACAGTCAGATATGAAATCCAGCTTTGCAATTTTTACATCAGAATTTACACCAACACCTTCTTTATCATAAATGAGAGACACTTGCATGCCATCCTTTGGGCATTCCAGTTCAATCTGAGCACTTGGGAATCAAAACAGGTGCAGAAAACACAGACTGTGTGTCATTAAAACCAGCCAGACTTTTTCTAGCAGCATGCTTACGTTAGCTATTCAGATAAGGTAAAACTGATAACACATGTATTACGTGCTTTGCTGGGTTTGCTCTTCTGATGAAGTGCTCTGAAATTATAACATAAAGACTGCAGGTTTATTTCAACAAACCCCAAAACTCTTGATCCTGTCTTTAACTGTCTTTATAAGCAGCCTAAACAAGAACAGCAGAACACAGAGAAGAATCCTTCCACACAGAGTCACTGAAGTTCCTGGGTAGCTGGTTACCTGTTTGTACCTCAGTATATGGTTGGTTTATACCTGCCAAGCTAGGAGTAGTTTAGTAACATAAAGTAAAAATTTAGCATCTGTGGCTTGTATTTCTCTGTATTCCTACCAAAACCCAGTAAAAACCCCACAGATACTCATCTCCCAAAGTACCAAAAAGCTTACATAAAAGCTAATACATCAATTTGTTAAAATTGCAAACAGAATTGATTCATCTCTTCCAGATACTGGCTTTCTACTATTAGTTTAGGAATAGTAAGATGTTGGAGAGTTGGAAAGCTAATTTCAGCAGCTTTTTTCATTCATAATTCTGTTGGTGTTGGGCCCAAACCTGTCAAAGAATTGCTGCAGTTGGTTGCAGTAGGATTGTATTATCTAGTCCTTTACTATGCAGACAGAGAAAAGAAGAGCTTAGAAATGTAATCCAGCCATGTGTTGCAATGGAATATTCCAGTTAAATCAAAGCCAAATCCTCCAGACCCTGCTCAAGTGTCAGGCTGTTTCCAGTTGAAGGCAGCAAAATTGTCTGCAATAATTCAGAAATGTTCAATGAAGTTTTTTGGTCAATACCACAGAAGGAAGAATAAAACAAGTTTAAATCAGCAGACTTGGATGTCTTGCACTCTGCAAAACTTAAAAGAGGAGTTTTTAAAAGGGCATCTGTGGGCTTGTGATGCTTTTCTACAATCATGAAATGTGGAGTAAAATAGCTAATGTAATAGCATATTTCAAAGGTTTAAAAAACTTGACATGGGTAAGAAGCTATATTCTCAGCCTTATGTCAGTCCCAGGCAAAATAATGAAAAAGTTAATAAGGGATTTAAATGATAGAGATTCAAAGGGCAGAAATATAATAAATGTTAATCAGAACAATTTTTCTCTAAAATATAGCTTATGCAGCAAACCTGATTTGGAGTGAGATTATAAATGTGTTGATAATAGTGGTTGTGTAGACTTTGATAATATTGTCCTTATATTGTGATGAAAAATTTTGCATTCTACAGCTTCACTGAAAGATGCATTAAAAATGAGCTAATGGATAGATCTCAAAAAGGAGATATTGGCAATTATTACAGAACTCTTAAAGTGCTCTAGGGGAGGTTGGCTCAGGGAACCTTAAACAAAAAGTGGTAGATTGACTGAGCAGCAAGGGCAAATCAAAGGCTGGAGCCAGGCATCCCTTCTGGGAATCAGAAAAACTTGGATGTATTTCAAACAACATCTGAAACTAGTGGACATTTGCATCAATGATGCAGCTGCAAATAGATGAATTGAAGCCTGGGACAGTGTTGCAGGATAAGGGTGGAGCATCCCAATGTGCTGTATAGATTATTTGATAATCTGAGCCCACACACAAGATGAAACCAATATAAAACGACAAGCTATAAGGGGCACACCTGCAGAAGAGAGAATTTCCTGTAAAACAGCAACTTTAAAGATGTTTTAGGGGATCAAGTGTCATTCAGTGTAACTTGCTGATGTGATACTGTAGCAGAAAGGAGGAGGAGGAAAAAGAAGCTCAAGCTAAGGAACTGCTGATAGGACTAAGGTATCTCCCAAGTGAACCATCCTAGTGAGACTAAATGCAATAATGCTTTTTGATGTGAAACTGACTGAAAAGATGTAAAAAGCTGAATTCCATGTAGAAAACAAACAAATATGGCTAGAGGGCCAGAGGTAGCATCTTGATGTAAGGAAGAAATGATCAGAGAGCCCACAGATAGGTGACAGTACATAGGTGACTGGAGTAGATTGCAAGCCCTTTTTCAAGGCCTGTTTAACTTAAATTAGAGTCACAATAAGAACTAGTGTCTGGAAGGAAAAATCAAACAATTAGAAATGGGAAACTATACTCACATTTTTAAGGAACTACAAAAAGAAATGTTGGTGCCTTCATCTCTTGAGGTCTTCAGGTTAAGAAGGGTATAGAAATTTCAGCTAAACAAAAGCTAATGTTCTCGCTGCAGGGGGACTAGGTGATTGTCATGGGATAGAATAGCCTGTTCACTTCTGATCTTAAATGTAATGAACCTATGAAAGAAAAAGCAGAGTTTTCATTGAAGACAGTTAAATTTTGCCTTAGAGAAGTACTGCAGTATAATTCCAGGTTTTTAAAAATTGAACAAAGTTCTTGGTTCTGAATACAAATCCTGCCTTCCAGTGTTGTTGTTTGCACACATCACAGAATTCTTGAGCTATTTAATCCTCATTAGTGAAGCATTATTAATCCACAACACTGAAGGACAGGAGGTATAATTTAGAAAAATCCTTATGGGAAGGATCTCATAGGAGATAAAAAAGAATTGCAGTGTTTCCATAGACTAGTAGCAAAAATCATGGCATTCTAATGCAGCTATTTTTTTTAAGGTTGCAAATTTAAAATTCTGTGGAAGAGTTTTGGTTTCCTACGGGTGCTATTGGGCTAGGGAGTAGTTTTCATTTTTAACCTGTGTTATATCTAACCTTGGTCTATGGGATTCCTGTCTTTTATGTTCCATAAGGCTTCCCAGTAGCGTAATGTGTTAGAGAATCACTGAACTGTTCAGCTCACTGTCTTGGGATTATTTTCTTTTAGACTCACTGGCAGTTTAACCTGTCAAAACCAATTATTAAGCAATTTGTAACATAGTAGAGACATAAGTGGTCTCAAAAAGCTTATGACTGAAAAGAAAAAGAACTTGCTAGAGCTCCCATATATGTCGAAATCCACAATAACTTGTTTCCCAGAGGTTAAAATATTTGAAAATTATCTGAGAGGCTAGAATGCTTAGAAATTAACCATCTGGATTTTTGATAACCTCTCTACTGAGATAAACATTGCCATCTTGTACAACAGCCACCATTTTGCTGTGGAGCAGGTGCAACCTTCCTCAGGCAGAAGGTCTTGCAAAGACAGTAGTACCTTCAGCTGTGCACAGTGCTATCAAATGGGGTTGTTGCTCTTGGTTAGCTCATGGATGTGTTAGACAGGAATGCTCCTAACAGAAACCCTCAAGTTTGCAACAACTAAGCCAGAAAACTTATACAGCCATGTCAGTACGGCACTGCAGAGGCAGGGCTTCTTCCCCAAACCTCCTCTCAGCATTTAAAGCCAGAGCTGAACTCTCTGTCTACCCCATAAGACATCCCAGGAGAAAGTGGGAAGAGCTTTATGGCCACCGGCTCAGAGAGAGAGCGAAATCCCTCTGCACATGGGAGTCACTTGCTGTGTTTCTGGAAGGCATTGCAGAGAGAAACATTTTTCAGGGAGACATCCCAAATCCCCTGAGAAGGATGTGCCTCCCCTCAGTTTAAGAAGCTGAATCTGTCATTTCTCACAGCTTAGAAGTAAGAGAGTCAATGCCTTGGAAACAGCAGTCTCCATGAGCGATGCTGTGATCAAAGTGGGAATGGAACAATGGTGCTTTACAGAGCACAGCCACAGAATGGGTACAGGCAGGATACTATATTCCAAAATGTTTTGGTGTGGGAGGCAAATTATCTCAGTCAATAACAGCAAAGTGAGCAAATAAAAGAGCTTGTATTTTCACTTAAAAAAGAAAATGGCCATTTTGACCACATTTAGTGCTTCCTCAGCTCCTTCTCACTGGATTCATAGCACATTGTGTTAAAGACATAAACTACTTACATTAAATACTGACATTTATTTTTACTGCAGCACTACATAACTTCCAAAACAGCAACCTTCAGTCTGGGGCTTCCTACAACACTTGCAGTTGGGCTTGACCTCAGTGTTGGTAATATGAGACTTTGCCATTTCAGGACCAAAATAGAGTAGGAGTCTCTTACTGCAAGTCTGTCGAGTCTGGTCTAAATGGAAAATAATTATTCTCTGGACCCACCAAGCCTCAAGCCTATCTCTCGATTTTCTCACCTCTTGTTTTCTTTCCTTTATCAAACTGTGTGTACATATACCTCACCTAGGAGAGTAGGATGTTCATGGAACCATGCTGTCCTACTCACTTCAGGTTTTTGCTCTGAAAAAGTGGTCTTTGGCTCTGTCTCTCTAAGCATAGTCTTGTGTACAGATTCTCTACCAAAAGTTTCTTTTGGAGATAGGTGCTGAAAATTGGAGTGCAGTTTCTTGTAAGTCCTGCACAGCCTCCAGAGCTACACTGCAGCTGCAGAGCCCCTGAGCCAATCATTCATTTGGAAACTTCTCTACAAGTCACATAGATTTTGCAAATGTGTTTTTAAACTTACATGCAGACAAAGCCCAAGACAGATTCTAAAACTTAAAACCACCTACACAAAAACATTTTCTAGGAGACCTTCCTTTCTTAGCATCCTTTTAGGATTTTGATTGATACTTTTTAGTTCCAGGTTTCTCTCTTCATAGACAGGTTTTTCTTCCTGTAGGTAGTACAAAAGTATGAGTAACAACTTTTTATTTTTATGAATTCCAGTTCCTTCACTCTTGGTAGTATCTGGAGACAATATCTGGAGAGACTATCTTTCTAGGATGGTCTCTCCAGATAACTTCTATTTCTTATCAAATGTCTATTTAGGAACAAACCAGACAAAGTCCATCCTGGAAGAATTATTTCCCTTGGTCTAAGCCAGGTCTGTTATCTATTTGAATGGATGTCCTGTAAAACTAATGGCTCCTGAACAGTCTGTATTGCTAGCTCTTTTCTGCGTGCAATGATTCTTCCTGAGAGTTCTTAAGTCAAAGAGAAGTTACAACTGGAAGCTACAATAACAAAGAAAAGTCACCCAACAGTTGGGCAATCAAAGTAACATTCCCAAAACATGTGGGATATATCAGCTGATGTATATACAAAGGTTGGCTTTGTCTCACTCCCCTTTACATACTACTACCTCCACACTGTAGATATAACAGTTGTTACTTCTGCTAGGAGCCCTTCTTGTCAACAGAGAGAAATTAGTACTCCTGGGGCTGCAGGCATATCTTACATGTCGTCTTTAGGATGGCATCAATCAGGTCTTAGTTCCACTGAAGAAAATCTTCACTGACATCAGGCAATCCTGGGGTGACAGTGTCAGATGTCAAAGCAGACCTTGTGGCAGCAGGTTGGCATTTACAGCTGTTTAAAGCATGTATTTTCTTAGTAGGAATAGCATGTCATGGAACAAAGATAGGAAGTGTTGTCAAGAGGGGAAGGAATGAGGGGGAGAGAATTAGAGATTCAGAAAGCAAAGAGAAAAAAGTGATAACTAAAATATTTTTACATTAACTTTATATAATTCATGCTTAAAAAATTATATAATACAGTTGGTTTGCTCTACACAAAGGAGTTTCTGTATTTTTCCAAATCAAAAGAGCTCTACTTACCTGATATGGGAAGTCATAACAATTTATTGATCATATATATGTACTGATAGGTAGTGGTAGTCCTGCTTGTACTTCAACAGCCACTTGGACACAATATGGTACCACATAAACACAGTTGAAAACACCATTGAAAAAGCAGTTTGGGATCCCATTTCCTACTTATTTCATGTTCAGTTTCAGAACTTAGATCTTTATGACAGTGACCAGTCACTTCCTATGTCAACGTTCAGTAGAAGAATTTCAGGAGCAAAGGAAGTCACATACATAAAGTAAGCCTAATTGCATGCCCAAAGCAAATGGTGAGCCCTCTCTCACAGACACTCTCCAAGGACATCAGAAATAAGCATTGCAGGCAACTCAAATGTTAACTCCCAGGTAAATTGTGTGCTCTAAATTTACATCAGCTCACTTTCATATTTGTTTATTTTATATTTTCTTTGCTTGACTTACATTTACCGGTGTAGTACTAAATTGCCAGATAGTCCCATTGCACTGTTAATATTTGCCTCTCCATTTCAATGACAGCTAAAATGCAGTGAAGAAAAAATGCAATCCTCCTATGAGTCAATACCAAGCTTGTGGAGAAGTATGCAACTGCCACAGAGTTAATGCGTTGTCCAGCTTTAGTGAAGGACAGGAGATGCGCCGAGCCATTGGGGACTGGTATGAAGCAGTTTCACTGTACCCTGGAAAGAGGCAGTGAGCATTGCTGAACATTCACTGCTTGTTACTCCCCAGACAGGGTTTCTTTCCAGGGCTGCTCCAGATCTCCACAGAATCACAGAGCTTGGAAGTGACCTCTGGAGATCATCTAGTCCAATCCCCCACCAAAACAAGTTCACCTAGAGCAGGTTGTACAGAATTGCATGCAAGTGAGCTGTGAGTATCTCAAGAGAAGGAGGCTCCACAACCTTTTTGGGCAGCCTTTTCCAGTGCTGTTTTTCCTCATGTTCAGGTGGAACTTCCTGTGTTTCAGTTTGTATCCATTGTCCCTTGTCCTATCACTGGGCACCACTGAAAAGATTCTGGCCTCATCCTCTTGACACCTGCCCTTTGGCTATTGCTAAGCATTGGTAAGATCCCCTCTCAGTCATCTCTTATCCAGGCTAAACAGCCCCAGGACTCTCAACCTTTCCTCCTAAGAGATGCTCCAGTCTCCTTCTCATCTTTGTAGCACTCTGCTGGACCCTCTCCAGTAGTTTCACTCTATCTCCCCTGTCCTCAAGCTGTGATTCAAGGATCTCCAGGCTCCCTTTGCTGGTCATCTACACGGCAATGCTTTTGCGGTGACTGGTGCACATGGGACTTTGCATCAGACCCGGTGTGCTGCTGCTAGCTCAAGATAGCAGGCTGCTGATCTGGAGCAAGGCTGCAGCCTAAATCATTCAAGAACAGGTTGTCCTCCAAAGCTTTCTGAAATCTCCCTGGCTACTATGTGCCAGGGCGGAGGAACAGCCCAACATGCAGCAGCACAGATAATCTGCCCCAAGAAGCCCTGGTGATAATGCACCAGGTTGAGGACAGCAGGAATCAGAACAACTCAGGTCAGTAATTGGAGTCTGGTGGTTCAGCTGGACAGTGACTGAAGGTTCAGTGCTTCATAGAGCCTCTGGTGATGGCATATCCTGGAGCCAAAACTCTGAAATTCACCCAGTGTTTCTCCTGAGAGCAAGAACTGAACCCCTGCATTCTGCCCAAATAGATTTTACTGTTTTAGTTAGAAACCAGATGTGGCATCCCCTATACCCACAAATTACTATCTAATGTTAATTGTCCTGCTCTACGCAGAGGTAGCAGTAGCAATGCAGTAACAGATTAAATGCTTTCTGCCTTTTTTACAAGCTATTTAAAATTGAAGTTCCACAAGGGAAGGAACTATACAGTGGCAACAAACAAGTTCCTTAAAGTGAGAAGTCTGATATTTTGAGCCTTGGCATGATGTATGTTCTGTAAATGAGAAAGAATGGTGTGACAGGAGAGTCCTTGCTGAGGTGACATGCTGCTACAACTCCTTAGAAGCAGGTCAAAACACTGTCACTAGCCTCCTTTGGGCCAAACCCCCATTAGCTGAGTTTGGAAGAGAGGCAAAATGTTTCTCAGCTGGGAACATGAGTGCAAGTCCTGATGGTGATGCCATGGCAAGCACAAGAAGGAAGCAAGGAGATCTTTTTTTTGCTTCTCCTTGCAATAGTAAAACTTAATATTGATATAAAGAGATTTTTTTTCAGGAGACTAAGAGGGAAACACCAACTCTTTTTAAAAGATTCTCTGTTGGTTTATTAAGAAAAAAAATGTGTGTACTCTGAACTGCAATGTTTTGATACCTGACATTCATTTCCATAGATTATTGACCTTGCAGATTCACAACAAAAGTTATGGAGAATTTAAGTTGTGAGAATATGCATTTTTACAGAAGTTCTTTCTATCTTGTAAATTTAAGCAGCTGTTAAGTAGGAGATTTTAATTATTTTTTGAAGCCACTAGCATCTATTTGGACAAGGTAGTTTAGAAGTTACACAGAGAGAAATGAGTTTTGATTCAGTGTGCTGGGGATTGTTTCCCAAGTCTCACAGTGGTGATTTCTTGAACCAGATGTTGTTCTTTGGTGCCACTGTACTTCAGATAAAGAGGACTCTGAATGGGTATGTCAGGACACACGTTCAATACAGTCAATTCATGACTGTTGAGAGCTGAGCTTAGCCTACATGTTCATTTTGGTTTTGAGCTAAAGCTCCTTTGCCAGGCCTGGGATATAAATAAACTCATTTCCTTTGGTGCCTCATTCCCAAAGGTTATGCAAAACCCCTCATTTCTGGAGGAGACTTGCTTACTTGCTTTTCCTAGCCTGTTTAATCAGCCTCTCTCCATGTGAGGCCACAGCTGCTGGCCTTTTTTTGGCCTCCCAACAGCTACTGTAGTGTCAAGGGACAGAGAGAAGCCTAACTCTTACTCCAAGAGCAGAAAATTACCCTTTTCACTTTCTTACCAGGCAAAGTGCACTCCCACCTGGTGACAGAAGTGCACAGACCTCCTAGTGCATTTGATTTACCTCAGACAATGCTGTAATTGAGTGAAGGCTTTGAACAGCTTTAATATCTTTAATTTACCAAGGTGATCAGAAAGCAGGTGGTGTATTGTTCAACAATTCCAGATATGACTAAGTACAATAATTACATTCTTTAGCACTGTAAATGTGTTTTATTTATTATGAATTAACATCAGTTAAAACTACCAGAGCAACTAGTGAAGAGCTGTGCAAACGCATTTCTTGCCTTGTAGTCTGTATGCTGCAGCTCATGTGAGGAAGTTAGCTGAAGTCTAGTGTATCGGTGAGGAGGCTCAGGTGTTGCACAGATTTTCTCTGTCTTAGATGAACCATTGAGTTTCACTGTCCCCAGTTTCTTCTCCTGTTGCTTGCCAATTTGTAAAATATACTGGAAGTAGCGAAGTGCTTTGATCTATTTATTTAGCTGGAATGATTTGGAGTACTATGTATCCTGGAAGCATATTTGAAGGCTGTTTCTCTATCCTCCAGATAAGCAAATACTCACAGTATGATATTCCAAGAGATGACATTAGAGCAGGTGATGCTGCACATCGTTAAATAAAAAATGGCAGCTTTCCATATGTCACCTTTCTAGAGGTAATATAATTAGATTAGAATTCATTATGGATATGCAGGTTACACAGCACATCCACTGCACAGATTGCATAACCCAGTCTCTTGTGTAGCCAGACGAAAAGGAGCCAAGCAGTTAACAGCATAGTGGTTGTTGGCCTGCATTGCCCAAAACCTAACTCGTAAGGAAATTAGGAACAAATAAATTTCACAAATGATTTCTACTTATTTATATTATTATCCATGACCATAATCTTCCAAAGATGAAAAATATAATTCAAGAATAACTCACCAGAAGAATAGAAGGGGATCTTAACAGTAAAGAAGAGGCTTGTTAGAGTTTAGAGAACAGAAAGAAACCTTAAGATATCTGGATGCAGTCTTTAATTATTTACATTTTTAATGAGAAGTAATTTTAAAAGCCAACATGAGCTGTCTGAAGCAAATTGGTTACTTAAAACACTTAAAATCATTGGGATGCTTCACTTTGTCTGTGTTGTTTCTCCCTTTTATTCCCACAGCACTTCCCCCTCTGCCTGTGCAGATCAGAGTAACTGCCTTCTGCAGAACAGCAATCTCGTTTTGTTTACCTTGTGTTTCAAAGAGAATTGAACAAGCCCAGGATTCGCTTTCTCTAAACAAATATTGGCAAGACAAAGGTATCACAGCTATTCTAGGGACAAGAGGTTTGTGGAGATGGAGAATGGTAAAGACTGGCAAGAAAAAAAGTCAATGTTTTTTTATCTGAAAAAAAAATGTTAATCCTTTTTGCAGCCTCATTTTCGTTGCTTTTGAGATAGCTCTCTTTTTTCATTTAAGTTTCATAGTTTGTCAGCTAAAGGAAGCAAGAAACCAAGCTATTTCCTTTGTTCCTGTCAAGTAGCTTGAACAATTTGAGAACAGAAATCAGTCAGAGCAGTGTGATTAGCGTAGCCAATTAGAGTGGATTTGCATATTCACAACACGGCTATCGAGAGATAATTCTGCAGAGATAACGCAAGCGTGGCAATGCCTGTCTGCCAATCAGAACACCCTGGCTCCTGTCCTGTATGGTAATTGAGAAACAACCATGGAGTAATTCTACAGATTAAGCACCCTGAGCCAATCCAGGCACAGGCACTATGCTGCTGGGGAAGAAAGTCCATTTGTAAGGTGGAAAGAATATGATAGCCCAGCACACTGGAAAAGGTTAATCTACAACCTGTTTATCTAAAATGCACCAGCATCTGTGAAATGAGTTTGTTCTTCCAAGATTAATTTCAGCTACAACTTGTGCTAACTGCCATTTTTGGGGCACAACATCATCAGGAATTTGGGGGACTTGGCTTTTGGCCAAGGCAGTTGGCCAAGTTTTGAGCACCTTGCAGCCCAAAACAAAACAAACTGAAAAATCACTTTATGTGCCAGAGCAATAGCAATCTATGCTCCATCTCAATGTTTGTCTGGCTCCCACCAGGAAGTGGGAGAGTTGATCATCTCTTACCAACAACTGCATTTCTGAAGGTGTTCAAGTGAGCATGACTGTGGCCAGTCAAGTGTTGCACAGAGCCAGCTCCCATGCATGTAATCTGCATCTTCAAGATGCTTTATATTCTTACCAGGGGGCTGACAAGTGATTGGCCTCAGTGTGCATCATCCATGTGTTCTGATTTTGGAAAGAAATACAGTGATTGCGACCCTTTATGCTCTTGACTCCTCTTCAGTGCTGGGGTCTGAAGTCACGGCACGCAACCACAACAAATTGGGTCAGGAGGACTCCCTGGAGAGTTCTCCCAGGTTCCACTGCACAGGCCACATTCACTTTCAAAACTGCTAAGGGAGAGATGACAACACAAAAACTTATGGTGCTCACTGCTACAAGATATCAAGAAAAACTTAACAAGTTCCCCAAAATTAGACCATTGCAGAAATCATAAGTTTATAAACTGATAATATATCCACCAGGGTAGAGACTATTGAGCTCTCAACCTCCATGCCACAAAGAGGCATTAAGCATATTTAGTTGGGGAAAATGTCTCCGTCCAGGAAGATAGATTTTTTATAATCATCCATGACAGGTATTTTATAGCTATCCCTGGAATACTCACTGATGGTTTATCTAGTCCAGTAACCTATGTAAGACTTTTTTCTATTTTTTTATTTTTAATGGTCTCAGTCTATAAGCATCCATATTTTTTTCTTTCGTTCCTTTGTGGCACAAGCTCTTTATTAGAAAGTTAATAAACTTTGTGTATGTTCTAAAGATAATATTGAAAACTGCAAAATTGTGTTCTGCATTTTATAATTGGTGTGGAAAAAGGGGAGATCTAATCCTATTGGGTCTTCTCTGTCTTTTGCTCTCTCTCCCTTTTGATGGTAAGCAGCAAATTTTAATTAGCTTCATTTCCACAATGCAGTCATGCATATGTAATCTTTGTTCACACTTTTATAAAGTAAAATTAAGTGAAAGAAATTGGGTAATAATAGAAAGCTTGTATGAGCAGAACAAATGTGAATTATCAAACATAAGGAAAGATGACTGGGACTACTGGGCTTGAAGTTGCACAAGGTTTGAGGTGATTTTTTCTGAAACAGGAATGCATATATAATGCATAGAAACAGGTGCTGATGATCCTGTTTTGGGCATCTTTTCTTCCTTATATGGTTGGGCTGCTGAAGTACAGTGATAGCCACTGAATGTGAGGAGACTGCTTAATAACAGCTTTCTAATGTTTCTCTTTTGTCATGAGCTGAAAGTGTCACATGAGCATGTCTAGTTAATAAAAATCACTTTGTGAACCCAGCTTTCTTAGATTTGGTATTGGAGGAGATCACTGTACTGGGCCTCTCTCTTGATTATAGCTGCAAAAGCTGTTCTGACATTTTGCATTGTGATTTAAAGGTTTCCTAATCCATATACACCCCCTCTAATTAAATGTTTCCAGGGGTTACCTTGGGAGCCTTTAGCGCTATAGTTTGAAACTAAAACTAAAGAGTGTTTTAAATTCATTCCCCCTGGGGTGAGACACAGGAGGTGGAAGTACATTTTCATGCCCTGCTACTCTGGATTATTTGAAAACATAACCTTGATCAGGATTACTTCATTTTTTTTTGTTGTTGTTATCTAACATGAGAAGACGGAAATTTAAAGGGAGACAATCAATATGTCTAAATCTAGAGTTCAGTTTACTTTCTGACTTCTGAGAAGACCTCAGAGTCTAAACAGTTATTTTAAGGGGCTGCCAGTTCAGCGGCAGCAACTAAAAACCAGAACCTCCTGTTGATGTAAATCAGTCTGTGGCTACACAAGCTGCAGCAGATGCTGAGATCTTCATTAAAGGGAATGTAAAGCAGTGAAGCATGTTGGCTTAGCACATACAGAAGTCAACTCTGAAGCCCAGTTAATGTTACACTCAGGAGCAGATACTTTCTCTTCAGTGCCTGTTCATACATTCAGCCTGACCTCATCAACGTGACAGCTTTGGGAGAAACACCTCTTTTTTTGTCCTTGAGAAGGAACTTCTGTTACAGGAAGTGAATGTGAAGGAAGTGAATGTCAAGACATGAGTGGCTTGCTTTTTTTTTCCCTCTCTAAACCTGCTTTACTGCCGATGACTAGGCATAGCCAAGATTTAGGTTAATGGTTAACAGAGTGGCTATAACCACACAGAAATTCTGACTTCCTCCTGCTGGGACCAAAAGCTTCTTGAGCTTGCAGAGGAAGAGGCAAATGTTGGAAGGAGAGCAGTTTACACTGCAAAGGGCTGGAGAACAGCAGCTTCGCTCAGTAGAGAAAGGAAGAGGAAAATCCAAAAGAAACAAGAGGTGTTTGCCATAAAGATAGGTAAGAGCTGAAACACTTTCCCCTTTGGCTTATTGACTTAGTGGCTGCTGCTAACAAAACCCACAGGTGTGGCTAGTTGAGACAAATTTGCTGCAGCTGACGGCTCTGACCCATGCGTCTCACTGAGAGGGCAAAGTGAGAAAGGATCTATTTGCTGTGAATTTGAACGTCAGAGAGGGTGGGAAGGTTTTTCCTCTCTCTTCCTCTCTGGGGCTGCTCATGGCAGGGCAGGCATCCCCTTCAGACTGTTCTCATCTCATTGACCACAGCCACGTCCCTGAGTTTGAGGTGTCTCTTTGGATTAAGATCACTTTGGCTTCAGTGTATATCTGCATCTTTGTTGCGGGCATCTTGGGCAACAGTATCACCATCAAGGCCACCAGAATCCTGCAGAAGAAAGGCTACCTGCAGAAGGAAGTCACAGACCACATGGTGAGCCTGGCCTGCTCTGACCTGCTGGTTATCCTGCTGGGTATGCCCATGGAGTTCTTCAGTGCCATCTGGAGCCCCTTTTCCACCCCCAATGGCAATGTGGCTTGCAAGCTCTACTACTTCCTCTTTGAAGCCTGCAGTTATGCCACTGTGCTGCATATTGCCACCCTCAGCTTTGAGAGGTATGTGGCTATCTGCCACCCCTTCAAGTTCAAGGCTGTCTCTGGACCCCGTGCAGTGAAGCTGCTCATCACCTTTGTCTGGGGGACATCTATCATAGTGGCTCTGCCCCTACTCTTTGCCATGGGCACAGAATATCCCCTAGAAGCCATCGAGGGCTACCAAAGCAAGACTGCCTGTGTCAAGCCTACACCAAGGCACCACCTCCCTGAGCTGAAACACAATGCAACTATCTGTACCAGCCTCTCCTCCAAATGGTCTGTCTTTCAGGCCAGCATCTTCAGTGCCTTTGCTGTGTATATCATAGTGCTGGGATCTGTCACCTTCATGTGCCGCAGCATGATGAAGACTCTGATGCTCCACAAAGAAGGAACTGTGACAGTGAAGCGTGGACTAAAACACCAGGAGCAGTACCTAAGAAAAAGTGAGAGTTTGGAGGGCAAGAGCTCTCGGAGACAGATCATTTTATTTCTAGGTAAGAGCCCTGTCCTACTCTGCCTCCTCTTCATTGCCCCCTTTCCAGATGGGAAAAAAACTGAGAAGCCTACATTTTATCTCATTAAGTTCCCCTAAGTGGGGGATGTATGGTTTGAGGCTGGTGCAAAAGGAGGGAGAGGGATACTTTTGTTTGCAATTGTTTATTTTAAGAAATCTGTTTTCACTGCATGTTTTAACTCACTCTTTTTGTTGCTAGAACAAGAAGGAGGGGAGAAGAAGGAAAAATTAATTTACAGTCTGATATTTATGTTGCTTAATTATATGCCTACGTGCAGCATTACAGTTAACAGGCTGTTGCTGCTTGACCTTTGGTGTAGCAATACACAATGATTGCCTGGATGTACAGTAGCTCTACTTGTGTGTTTTCCCATTAAATTACATATATGTACTTATTTAGTAAGATTCTTGATGGGATGGAAGAATGTCTTGCAAGATCTGAAACTTGTCCCTCTGCAAAGGCATGCCGCTATTAATTAAGGATGCTCCCTCGAGGGTACTTATTTAGCCTCAGCAGTTGTGCCTGTGTTACATCTGAGAATTAAGAAAGCTGAGCTAGAGAGTTGATTTGGTCTTGCAAATTGCTGTTGCCCTCTTAGAATTATTTTTCCTAGTTTTATTTGAAGGCCTATAACCTTGGAATTATGCTTGATTCTGATATCTCTCACCACATTTGTCAGACAAAAACTAATCAAGTTGTCATTTCACCAACTTGGAATCTTTCTGCGCTGTGATCCATGTAGTCTCCACGTTTGTTGATTCTCTAGAGGCACCCTTAATCATGCTGTGGCTGCATTACTGCTAGTTCTTGTTGTGTTGGGTTGCCTAATGTGATATTGGATATAACAAATGAACCATCTAGAGTATGAATGCACAGTAAACCTAGTATTTCTGTGTTGCTTTTTGGTGCTGTGTTTGACACTGCAGGGGAGGAATAGAAACTTGTGGGTTTGGCCACCTTTACAGCTATAAGTAGATTAGCATTTGTATGAGGATTTGGGTTTTTTGTTTGCTTGTTTTTGTTTTGGTCCCCCTTCCCCATGAGCATTCTCTGTTTCCTCATCTAGTCCTGCTTTTGCCATGGTCTGTGGCTGGGGTATGAAGCTGCAGGTAAGGAGCTGTGTTACCTGTGTTACCATAGGAAACATAGTGAAAACCTGTCCTGTGACATTCCAGGCTGTACAGAGCTCTTCCTTATGCTCAGAACATATATTTAACAAATAAATCATCTCCTTGTGCAAAGTGTTTGTTAGTATGGGATGAGAGGCCCCACATCTGGGTGATGAAGAAGGCTCTCAGCATCCTGACTCCACTGAAAGTACTGAATTCTGGGCTAGAGGCTTAGCAGCAAATGCTAAATGCAGCATATTGGAAAAAGCAGACAACGAGATAAGGCTCTGTCCTTTACATTAAGTGCTACTGTGGAATCCTTAGATGTATGTGCATCTCTCTCCCCTTCTAAGTTATTGTCCACATCTTCATTAAAGTCCAGTCTAAGATCCAGATCCTGAGGCAAGCTCTGGATAGGTTGAGAGGTGAAGGTACATTGTCATGGCTTTTCTTCCCCTCTTTGACTATTGTTCTTGGCTGGTGATGGTCTAGCATGGAATAGGGCAAACCTAGTGACATTTGCAGAAGAGTTAAAAAGCTAGATGAAAGCAATTTGCCTGTCCTTTATCTTGAGGAAATTTGCCACCAATATCTGACACTTCCTCTGTGCTTTCAGCTTTCTGGAGCCAGTAGATGCATTCATAAATTCCCCAAGATTATTTCAGTGGTGAGACTCTTAATATGGATCTTGCTAATTTACTTGGGTTGGAAAATAAATTAATAAACTGAGGAGGAGGAAACTATGGCCTGCATCCCTGAGAACAATGCAAAGCAATTTAATTCAAGGATTTCATAAGAATAATGCTTTAGGGCAGTTTTAACCCAGAAGAAATGAACATATAAATTGTTTACAAATAGCTGAATTTAAATATAGTGATTGAGATTTGTTTTTTCATTTAACTGATGGGTCAAATTAAAATAAATATTTGTGCTTTGCAAACATATTTCACTTTTAATGTGAAATGTAAATGACAGTATATAACTTGATTGATCTAACAGCAATAAAAACAATTTAGCATTTTCTTCTTCTAGTTGTTAAAAGTGATAAGTTCTATAAAATGGAAATTACATTCATAAATCTCCTGATGATGAGAAAAACCTAAGAAGAAGACACAAGAGGAAACTGATGCTTTTTTACTGTCATATTATGTTATGATATTTGAGAAAAATCATACAAATGAATTGTAAATATTGAAAGTGAAAGACTACTTGCCATAGGTAGGATTGATGTTTGCAGGATGGGCTCCAGGTGAGGTGACACAGCTGTAGTGGAAAAGGAAGGTGACAAAAGGCTAAGCGAAGAGAGCACCACCATGCTGGGCAGGCTGAGCTCACCTAGGAAAAAACTTTTGTCTAAGGAAGGTACCTGCAAGGTTCAAATCTTTCAGCTTAAAGCCAAAATGGTCTGGTTGGGCATTTGAAGACCTTGATGTAGAGATGTCAGTTCCTTCTGTTTCTGGCTACCTTGCTATGCTCATGGTGGAAAGAAGGGAGTGGTCCAATGGCTGCAATAAAATCTATGCTTGGTTTTGGGGATGGAGCTCTTTCCAGGGGCTTGAATTTTGGTAGATTTGGCCCAGTGGAGGAATGCAAATTTGTTCTAGCATTTTTGAGAAAGTCAATTTTGTTTTCACAAAGTAGGCTGTGCAGTGCTATTTCTTCCAACTTCCTTCCCACTATTGCTGTTGGCTTCAAGAAAAGCATGACAGCTCGGGTAAGTCTTTGCTTAATGCTCCTGCTCCTGAAATTAGGCATTTTGGATAGACTGGGGCATACTTCCTGCAATATGTGTATGTGTGATTTATGTAATCATCTTCTGAGTCATGTGGTGAAACTCCACTGCTTTCAGGAGGTCAGCCCATACATGTGATCAGCATAGATCAGGCTTGTTGACACTGTCTGGGTTACCTATGTCTGTTGTTAATGCAGCTTTGCTTGCGTTGGGACAGCAGATCCTTCCTCTAGTGAAGGTCTATATGGATCTGTGTGAGTGTAGCCTGTGATGAGCAGCAGGGCAAATACAGCTGAACTTAATTTTTTGAGTGGTTCAGAGCAGCATTTGTTAATAAAAGTTTCTCTGCCATCAGCAGAAACTGGATAGCTGTAGTGCTTACAGCTGATGGCACTTTGTTGAAACACAAGCTTTTAACAGTATTTAAAACCTTCTAGTGCTCAACCCACCCCAACAGAGATTGATTCAGTCTTTGTGGCTACTTGATCTCCTCTTTCTCTTGTAGCCATAAAGGGCAGGGCAGTGATCAGAGGGTTACCTAAATGATCATGAGCCGCAGCTGGGGACCTCTTGCTGCTCCAATGCCTGAGCTGAGGCCCCTGCCACTATAGAAGTGAGCTCTTAAGAAAGGGTCAGTTTGGAGATGCATATGTATTATTATGCATATTATAACTGGGCTATAGCAAACAGAGGAGGAGCATGTAATGGAAGGATCATGTAAAAGAGAGATCCAGCTAGTGCAGTATTTATAAATATTACAAAAAGAAGATACTTTCATAGCTGAAACTGTTAAGTTAAAAACCTTTAGGGAATGTAAACAGGTGGCTTGTTCACCGGGAAAGGAGAGACCTCCAACCAAGCTGCTGGTTGAGTGGGCCTCAACACCAGTGGCTCCATGCCAGCAGTGCCTGTTCTGTGGCTATGGCTACATGCTTCCTAACCTGGTCAATAATATAAAGGCACATTTACTACAAAAGCAGCTGTATGGTTTGTCATCAGACTAGATCAGACTGACCTGAACTTATACTCTGCAGTGAAGTGCGTGTTGACTGTCCCAGATGAAAAATGAATTGCTTCTAAAACTTCTGTGACATTGCCCCTGGCAGCTTTACTTTTGTGCTTCTGCTAAAAGCCTTAATTATTTTGTATAAAGCAGCCTCAAGCCTACCACAGTAAATATGTTGAAGTAAAGTCCTTTAGTGTTGTTACATCCTCTGCTTTCCTTTGTATACACTTCCAATGTTCCTTTGTATACACTTCCAATTTGCCCTCTGGAGCAACACTCCTCAGTTTGCAAAGCAGAGGGATCCCACTGCATGGGGCTGCTAGGTACTGTGGGTGATTTGCTGTGTGCCAGCCAACATCTGGGCAGCACTTTTCTGTCTCATAATCATGATGAAATGTCCATTCATCCTGAGCTCTTCCTTCCAGAAAATAGATGTATCAAAGTAATCTGGCTGCTGTGAAAGTGAGGTGGGTGTACTAAAGCACTGCTGTAGCTGCAGCAGTTGACAAGAGCCAGAGCTGCAGCTGGACCTACCTAACTGGAGACCCTGCTGGTACCAGCCCCATGCCAAGTAGGGCAGATAGTTCTCTCTGCTATCTCTTTCCCATCAGCACAGAACTGCAGCTTTCCTGCTTTGAGACCTTCTGATGTAAGATGAATTTTACCTATGTGCCTGGACAGCAAATAACCTACACCTGCTTATGGCAGTGCCTCCATTTGAGAAAGGCAGTGTAGTGGTGGTTTGTTTTCTTTTAATTTTTATTCAATCTTAACTCTTGGTTATGTCAAATGTCCTGAGTGTCAACCTGAAGACAGTAGCAGTGGTGGTTTCATGTAACGTGGTATGGTAAAGGCAGCTTCAGGTCTGGTCTGCTTTATAGAGCAATAGGTTCTGAGTAAGCTTCTGAATAAGCTTGTGAGCTTCTGGTAAGTGCCATAGAGGGGAAGAGATTCCCTAGCTTTAAATCCATATGAAGTGGGCAAAAGGAAAGGGCCATAAAAGCTAGACAGAAATAGGTCAGTGACCTGGCCAAGGCCAGAAATTATATGGAGAGTCACAAATGGATCTGCTGAATCTTGTGCTAGTGCCCTGTCTGCTGGGCTGCCTGGCCTCTCTCTTGCCACTTTTTTGGTGGCGACTGTTAAACAATGCCAGGCTATTCTATAACAATACCCCTGTAAGCACCATGAACACAGTAGTACATAGCCATGAGCTCAAGCCAGATAAAACTTTGAGTGAGAAATTAAGAAGACTTAGAACTTTACATGGAGCATGTTTTTTTTTTTTTTTTCCCCCCATATACTAGTGCTGGCAGATTAATGTTTTGCTCAGAATAAAAGTATTGCATGTAGAAATAGCCTTTCCAAAGATCACTAAGGAAATGTATTTCATAAGATGCTTGGCAAACGGGTTTTCAGGAGGCAGATTACTTCAGGTAGTGTGAAAAATATGTGGTTGTCATCTAGAGATGACTCAGGCACAGTATAACTTGACAATGGTAGGACTTCTGTTACAAGAAAATTAGATGCTTCTTCATAGGCTGGAAATTGGCTGGGTTTTTCCTTACTGAAAAAGGTGAAGCTTAGGGATAGAATAAAAATTGAAAGAATAACCTAATTGATTAGATTCCAGACCACAGCTCCAGCTTATATTCTTTAAACTCAGCTTCACTGACTCCTCTTGGTTCATTTCTTCAATCATTCCACTCAGCTGCCTTTTTTCAGAGGCTTTGTTGGAGAGGTGCCCAAAGATAAATATGTTGTAGGCTGGATATGATTCTCATATCTGGTGTCTCCATCCATATATTTCCCTGAACAGGGCTTCAAATTACACAAGACAAGTAGGAGACTGAATGCACTGTAGTGAGTAGAAGGGGCTGAGCAGGGAACATGAAAAGTTTAGATCAACAGACCAGGGTTTGGCCATTCAAGTGGATGTAACACCCATCCTCTGTCACTAGTCAGATTTTTCTTTTAGGTGCTGCTTTCTGGAAAAGAGATAAAAGTAAATGATTTACCTACTGGCGTTCAGTAAAATTCGCTTTCCTCTCCTCTGCACAAGTATTAACCTAGTGTCAACGGCAAAACCGATCAATGCTACTGAATGCTGGTAGCACAAAACTGAAGCTCAGCAATTCAATAGATGACAATTGAAAGGCTGCATTCAGGGATCATGGCTTCTCAGGGGAATTGTGTACAAATAACCTCCTTTGAAGAGTTGTAGGATTCTTGGTTTGGTTTGTTATTTTTTTTTTAAAAATATATATATAGCCAAGGTAAAATAGACTCAAGACAAACTTCCAAAACCCAGATATCTGTATGTTCAGTTTTCCCACACTGTAATTTAAAAATGAACATAATCAGAAACCAGCATAATTTTCCTGCCTATTGTACAGAAAGCAATTTATCTGCTCCTGCTTTTAACTGGACTCATGTAATAGAAGACTGTGCTTTTGGCTTAAGTAGACAATCTTCCTTTCCTCCTACGCTGAGGGATGGCAAAATGGTAGAGAGAAAAAGAATGGAAAAATAGGGACTAATTGAGGCCAGCACCCCAAGGGTATTTAAGACTTTTGTAGTTTTAATGGAAAAATCAATGTGTGATTACACTTTGCATTAGACTACTTAAAAATTGCTTCAACGTGAAAAGTCTGCAGCTTTAAAACAACCTAACCCTGCAAATACTGCAGTCAGAGAACCAAATTCACCACTAGGGTAATCCCCATAATTCTTTGTATGTGATACCCTGGCAGATACAGTCTCTGTGGACATGTAACTACTCTTTCCTTCTATGCATGAGTAGTCCATGAGGACAATGAATGCTTTACTGGTGAAAATTGTGTCCATGCTTTGGCCTTTCACTTAGTGCCTACAAGGAAGCTGGTATTTTACCTAGTCTGATAATGAGCTGTAGGTGTTGGTATGGTGCTTCACCATCATCCTGTGGCACACACAGCACAAATATCTTCTGACTTCTTTGTACTCTACCATTTGCGTTTCCAGAGACTAAGTGGAGACCTGAGATTTCTTAAGTACTTCTGATACTTGCATCTGCCCAAAGTCTTTAAGACTCATTAAAGATTGTTACCAATGTTGGCCTTAAACTTATTATCTCTCTCTCTCTCTTTCTTACAAGCTGTAGATAACAAACTTATTGGCCCTTGGTTCTTCTGGCACCTGTAGGTATGTGCTAAGAGAAGGAAGGCGAGAAGCACAGCCAACATCCCTCACTATGGCAGTGTGAGTCAGGAACCGGCAGGGGAATGTTGCCTTTAGGGAGCTGTGGTCTGACTGTGTTATCTTGGCTTCTGAAAAACATACTCTCTTTCATGGGAAACCCTCTTTACAACATGTTTTTTTTTACATGTAGAAGCCTTGGAATCTGTGTGTTTCTTCAAATAGTGTATAAGAAAGCAAGAAGATTTATTTCCATCAAAGTGGAGAAATACAGATGTTATTCCAGGTATGAAATGAATTGAGGGAGATAGCCCTCAGGTAAAATACAGAAGTCCTGCATATTAAGTAACCTTGTCCCAACAGTATAGGTCTACTGCCTTCATTCTTTGGTCAAGAGACTATTGTCTTGAGCATTAATTTTCCAACTTCTCTCTATTTTCTTGATATGTCTTCTGAGCCAGACACTATCTCAAATGTAGATTGCCCTTGCAACTCCCGAGTTTCAGCAGATAGGACTCATTTGTGGCAAGGTCACAGGTGTTTTATTGAAGTCTTCACATGTGAAAACTAAATGCATTATCTATTCCTCTATTGTTTCATATTCCAATTATACCATGTTTCACAAAATTAAATCTTTTGCTTCCCTAGCTGATGTTAAGACCATTATATTTAAACAACTGTTACTAGCCTGTGAATTTTAATGGAAGAGAGATCTAACATCTAAGCATTTACTAGTAACATGATGCCTTCAATTCTGTCTTACATAACTTCTTGGTTTCCTAAAGGAAATGTTTGTGTTAGAACCAATCAACTGCCAACCAACAGGTTAAATATTATTTTCTTCCTTTTCATTGATGCAAATGAGTTTCTAAACCTAAAATGTGACTGGACAGGTAGTACAGTTGAAAAACTAGTAAGAAGGAATTTTAAAATTGTTTTCCACTGAAGATAAACAGTTAAGATTTCAACTTGTATTTGGCACAATGTGCTGTAGCACTTCTTCAGCCTTTTTTGAGGGCATTATAACCATGTTCATGTGCTAGATGCCAGCAATGTACTTAAGTGAGAAAACAATTATCCTGGTCTCTGTTGTGGAGATATGAGTAATATCAAGATCAAAATATTATGGACTAAGTGAGTCTGCCAAGGACCTCTTAACTGTATAAACAGTGACTTACAAGGAAAGGTGAAACTAAGCAAGAGGTCTAGTATTGTTATGAGCTAACTTTTCCTTGTTTCACCTTTAGCTGTTTTCAGGCCTCTGGTTGTGTTTAATTCTCTCTTAAAAGCACTTATTGTCTTTGTTCTTATGGCTGTTAAGAAGGTATTTAAGTTGAAAGTGCAGCTTATGAGACTAGAGTTGGCGATCTCTCTGCAAGTGTATGCTTCTTATTGAAACATGTACTGAGTTCTGTAAGCACTCAAAAAAAATTTGGTATTTACCTGCAAACACGTACACATATGTAGTAATTACTAGGAAACTAAATTTTACTCATGAGTATAAAGAAACTCAGACACACAGAGGTGTATTAGAGAAGATAATATTGCTTAGCTATTCATCCTTGTCCTCCTTTATTATAAGAGGCTTTCTTTTCTCCTGTTTTATTAGGCAACATCTTCACACATATTCAAGAAACTGTTCTGCTCCAATCCCTACCTGCATGCTGCAGAAGATGTCAGATACAGCCCCTTTCACAGGGTAGTCTAAATATTTTGCCCCTGTTCATATAGCATTTCTGCAAATACACTTTGATTGATCCTCCATAGAATATTGCCAGCTTGCCTTTTGTTGAATGCAATGACTGTGTCATTATTCAATGAGTTAAGCTTAGCAGTCTTGCTGTGCATCTTTAGACACTGCTCAAGGAGCCCAGCCTGTTTAAATTAGGCCTGATAATGAGGAGATTGCAATTGCCTTTGTTTCAGTTGTAGGGCCAAGGACCTTCCCTCCAGCATGCACAAATCTTCCTCTTCAGCTTAGAGACTTGAGTCTGAAAATTGTAGTACCCTTGATTAACTCTACAGAGCTTTCAATCCATGCTAACTGTGGATTTGCTAATTTGGTAAAAAAAAAAAAACAAACCCAAAAAACAACCAGTAACAAAAATCCCAAGCCACACAATAGAAGAGCACAATGAGGGTGTTGTTTTGAAACTACTGGTCTGGTGGGTGCAAGGAGCCATCACCCTCTAGCAGTCTTTGAGAAAAGCCAGAGCAGATTTGCTCTCTGTGCCTGGAGGTTTGTGTGTATATACCTCTTTTCTCTTTCAGTGCTTCTCTTGTGACCTTTCTTAAGAGATTTTTTTCACCTGGTGTACTTGGAGGCAGCCTTGGGAGTTCACTGTTAAAAGTTAATGTCTGGAGATTGAAACTTTCTGCAGTCTTGATTCCCTTCCCTTTTCCTACTCCTGCTCATATACACATCTAGTGAATTCTAAAAAGCTTTTTGATAGCAACTTGAAGTTCAAGTGTCCCCTCTCTATTTGTCTTCTGGTCCAAGCCAACATTTAAATGCATTCTTTTCTATTATAAAGAGCATATTGACAATTTAGGAAACATTGTCATGCTCTGATATTACAAAATATTGCAATGTTCTCTGTATTGATCTAAATGAGGGCACTAGCACGAGGACTAGTAGGTCTGTAGGGGCTACAAATAAGTACAGACAGAAATGAGAAAATTTCTCATCATGAGGAGGTCATGTTTAGGGACAGCCTTCCAACTGGAGAGCTGGACCAAAGTAGCTCATAGTTTGCAGTTCACTAATAGGCATGTCTCTGGTCATAAAGCCCAAGCCTCCATTGGGTTGGTTGTTGCACAAGTGTGGCACTGTGTGACTGTATCCCCCTTTGAGAGGGTGCTGAACTTGCTAAGGAGGTCCAGCAAGCTTATGCAAGCTGAACATTTTCTTGGCAAATACCTGTTGCCAAAAGGAGGCTTTCAAGAAAGCTGGCCAGGTAGCACACAGCTTGGTCCATGCCTGGGTACCTGCTTGTAGGTGAAGGATCCATTTCCTGTATGTTTTGGTCTCTGAAGCAAGGTCAAGGTGTCACCTGTGCCGCTTCTCTTGCTGCCACAGATCCACTCTGCCAGCTTGCCTTGATGCCTTCCTTCACAGCCTATGTGGCTGTCAGTCTCCTTGTCCCCAATGACTAGCATTCCAAAAGCCTGCCTCTGAGTCCCTATCTCCAGGAGGGAATTGCTTTAACCTTATCAAGTGGAGGTGAAATTTAAAATGACTTAATGTCTATTTGCTGACAGGCAGGAATGTCCTCTAAATTGACTGTCACAGCTCAAATGCAATGCTGTAGGACCAAATCATAACCTCTTGTTGGCCTACAATGAAACAATGTTATGTATGGGGAATAGGGATATTGTTTTGGCCTCCCTGGATGTACGGATAGTATTCTCTTTCTGAAGTTTTATACAATGAAGTTATATTTGATATTTGCATAATTCAGACAGATGAAATCCTCAAACAGGCATAGATGACTTGATTCCATTAAGTGGGGTTATAGCCATTCCCAGCTCTCATGCAAATGGCAAATATCTTTCCTGTAAGTATACTTTAAAGATTCATTTCTTTCTCTAATCAAGTCGTGAAATCCTACCCACAGGAACCAGAATTGATTTCTTTTCCCTTCAGACTGAATAGCACAGACTTTATTTGGGTTAACGTTTGTGGTGAAATGTAAAATTAACCCTTCTAGGTGCTGCCAATCAGCTAAATGTATTCCTGTTTGCTACTCAGACACACTGAAAATGTACAGGGTGTAGTCGTCCTGCAAATGTAGCCATCAGCTCGGGAAAGCTCTGCCTGTTGTCAACAAGTATCTATTTCCACTGAAAGCCTGACCTTGAAAGTTCAGTTTTAAATTTCTTTCTGGGCCTTGAATGCTGTAATTGATTATGGTTGTTCTGGTTCTAGTCTTTAACAATCAAGGTGAAGAATTGCTCCCAAATTTGTTGAGATGTCAGGAGGAAGAAAACTTCCCCACACTACATGGACCTTGTCAAGGAGCTCTAAAAGCCTCTCACAGGTCCTCCACAAAGCACTGATATGTCTGGTTGGAAATGGAAATTGGACAGAAATGTTTCTCTCTTGGAGTTGGCACCTGTACCTTGCTCTCTGTGCGGTACCTCTTGAGGCATGAGGGATCTCCACTGTATTAATGCAATTTAATAGACAACAGTGGAGAGCTAAATATACCTGATGTTGGTCCAAGAGGTGTTGGGGATACTCCCTCACACTATGGACTCTGAGTGCATGTCTGACACTCCTGTTCACAGCAGCACTCAGATGAATTTCCTCCTCTCCTTACTACTGAATTGTCTACATATCTTTGTATGCTATTTTCTGGTTCACTTTCTTGGTAAAAAAAACCCTCTGCATTTTACTTTCTGTTTTTCAGATGTATCACTTTTCACTTCAGTTGTCGTATATTAGTTGAAACTGATAGCCTGACCCCTTGTCCACTGTGCTTTTCTGAAACATTTCCCAATGCTTTCATCTAAAGCAGGGTGCTCTGCTACATTTTAATGAAGAGCTGCTTTAAAAACAGCAGAAAAAAAAAACACCCTAAAAAGAGAGAAAAATGTATTTTTCTTGGTAATTTGGGATGCTTAGTTCTCTAGTTCTCTTTATCTTAGAACAAAAAGTAGTCATTGGGGAAGGCTTTTTTCTTTGCGCTGAAAGTGAATTTATGGTGTGCTCTCTGCCTCTCCTGCCCACTAGCCTGGCCTATAAAAGAAAGCAGTAGGAGGTCAGTTGCATTGAACAGCTCAGGAAAGGCCATTTTTCCATTCTATTAATGGAAGATTTTACTCTGTAATTGTAATTTACTTGTAATTGTAAACCCTCCCTGAAGTGTACACACATCATGGTATTTGACCTCTAAAATTCCTGGTGTGGGATAGCAAGCACTGAGCTTGTTCTGGTGTTTCAGTTCCTTTAGTCCATCATCTGCCTTTCATGAATGAGTTTAAAAGTTCAGCAGTGTGGCTCCCAAGAGCTTTTGATCAGTCTGGCTTTACTGCTTCATTTACTTTAACTTTGCACTGCCCCTTCAAATGTCTGAGTTGCCTACCTTTCTTCCATACATCTGATATCAACTCAAGCAAAGAAAGCATTAGATTGAGAGATGCTGTGTTTCTGCTCTTTTAGGGGATCATTTGACACCAAAAAATGTGGCTTTTTGACATCAGGGAAGGCCGAAATGGTCTGTATCTATATAGACCATATAGAGGGGTATTGAGTAATTAGGAGTAGCCATTCTCACCACACCAAAGGCACATTCCTCATGCTGAGCAGCTTCCTCACACTTCGGCGTTCCAGCAGCCCAGAACTTTCTTGGTTGTCATACATGCTGTGCTTTACAAGAAAAGCAGCCAAAAATAATAGGGCCTGGAACAATTGCTTCCTCTTTGTGTATCTGGAACTTTTGGAAGTTTCTTTCCAGTTTTTTGGGGAGTTGGTTTGTTTCAGTCTTTCAGCAGACTCAGCTCAGGGGGCTCCAGCTCCCATCCTGAGCAGCCACATTTCAGGAAAAGACTGATTGAGTCAAAGCCCCAAGAGCCTAGAGAGTGAGGCAAATGCCTTGTTTGTCAGGAGGCACTGAGTTCAGTAGGAGTTAGAAACATTTCAGACTTTTGGTAACAAAAATCTTTTTGACTGAACTCTACTTTCAAATCATTTCAGGTCTGAAATAATTGTCATCTTTACATCACCATTTTCAAATTGTTTATCCCTTGAAACCATGCTAAGAAAGTGACCCTAAGGTTCAAATCTTCTTTACATAATTTCTTTATTGTTTTAATATATCAATGGTTCTGATAATTTTTACTGAATATGGGTTTGAGGAGAAAATTCTGAGCAAGAAAAGCCTGCTTAAAGTGAAACATCATGCTTTTGATCCAAGGACTGATGTTCTATAAGAGGAATAGAACAAAAATCTCATGATAACCCCTCTGCTTTCCTAAAATAGAAAACCTGCCTAGTTAATGAATATAAATTAATGTACATTCACTACTTCTTCTATCTTTTTTTTTTGAGGTTACTAAAGCTGATTAACATTAGATATCACAATTTATTTAAAGCAGTTGAGTAATTATTCTGCTTCCTATCCCATGAACATGCAACTTATTTATTAATGAGGGTTTAGGTTTTTTTTTTTAAGGTGTGTCCTTGAAATCACATTGGGAACATATCTTTACCATCATCAGAGTCTTAAAATAAATATTTTACAATAAGTAATTCTGATATACAAACAAAGAAGAAAAATTGGGCAGTTCTATAGAAATTCAATAAACTCTGATTCATTGTCTTACAGGAAAGGATCTGAAATCCTTAGGAGAGAAATAATGTATTGACAGTTTGGGGTTACACAAGTAGAATTCAATATTCAGCATAATTAAATTATAAATTGATAGCTTCAGCAAAACAGTTTTTCATATAAAATTTAAAATGGGTGAAGCTACTCTGCTGTGTTGTGACACTGGGTGGATCGAGGTCCTTTGACTGAGATTTATTTTCCAGCAGATCATCATCAAGTGACTTGTATGTTTTGGCCTTTCCTGCTATGTTTGTCTAATGAGAACTTTTTCTCTACTTGCTGGTAGAGGCTGCCACAGCTTCTGCCATGTTGTTAGTTATGCCAAGGAGGTTAAGTTAGCTCTGTTTAGGTCAATCTTTGCTGAAGTTGCATCTTTCCTTCTCTCCAACCATCCATCCTCTGGAGTGAGAAAGACAGAAGTAAACAGACAGTGACTGCGGTTGGAGGTGACCAGGAGCTCTGCAGTTGTGGAGATTTTGCAGAGTCCCTTTTTTTAACTTTAATAAGCTGACTGTTGAACAGAAATCCCTTTAGCCTGGTTAAACCTTGTTCTCTTAGTTTGCACTGAGGTATTATCAGAGCCTTCTTTGGGCTGGGAGCACTTTAATTCCTCATGCTTGGTAATCGCCTGTCAGGGTATGTAAAACTGTCTGAGAAAGTAAAGAAAAACTGATTCTTTAAACTGTATTACCTTTTAAATGTAATAACACTATTTTATATTAACTATTGGGTCAGTATGAAAATTCTATTTCAGGATTAATGACTAAATCATAGGCACCTCTAGGCAAAATAAATGAAACTGTTGGCCTGAGCATCGTAACAGAGCAGAGTTTCAGTATTAGGTCTGCCTTCCCACAGGAACTCATGCATAGCTCTCATTAGTATTTACAGGTACTGTGATGTACCTGTAGAGGAACATATACCACTTAAAAGCTGGGTGAAAATAAAAATGAATCTGCTCTGGAAGTTTCCCTGCTGAAGCACTTGAACCTCATCTGAGGAGCGTTATGGGGCAGAAAGTTCTGGAGCTGGTGAACTTTATGGCAAAGTTGCATTTCATCCTCAGACCAGTTGTAAAAATACAAAATAAATCTTCTGTATTCTGCAGATATTCAGATAACTCATGACTAAAATGTTTCTGCAAGCAACCTATTATGGCTATAGTAATAAGTTAAAAAAAAATCAAAGCAGCTGGATGCTGCTCATTTAGAATCACAAATTTCTGAATTCAGTGATCTCTATTAGACTATCTTGACTTAGCAGAAGCAGTACTTATTTAAACAAATATAGATACTTCAGTGACATTTTGTAATTTATATATTACATGGTAGTATTTTGTAGTCCAGCCTGAGACCAAGGTCCCACTGTATATGCACTGTACAGACAAGGATATATGTCAAAACATACAAAATCTACAGTTAGAACCAGAAAGAATGGTAAAAAGGAAATTTGATGCATACAGTTGAAGATCTCTAGCTTTTATTAATACAGGTGTTGCATACTAAGTGTACTAAATATTTTGAAAGTAGGTAAGACATTGGCTTACTGAAGAAAAGTGGCCCAGCTGCTTCTGAGAACTACAGGCTATATGGCAATTACCTGAAACATCCTGCACACTTTAGTTTTGCATTTCCTGCAAATGCACATGCAAGAATCTTCATTGTAAAAACAATGCTTTGAAAAGTTCACCAGTACCAGGAGCTGCAACATGTGTTGCATTTTTTAAGATATTCATCCTGGGGTACTAGATTAAAATGATCTGGAGTCAGCTGTCAAGGGGAGATGGATTTGAGTAGCAAGAAATGCTGCTAGTGACTTTCATTATCAGCCACCTCTGGTGCTGGTGCTGGAAGATGAAGAGGATTATTTGCACCAGCTTGTAGCTGCTCAGAGGGAAAATAACTTCTGTGTATTTGCAGATTAGGCTAGACATAGGCTTTGCTTCTCTGAAGAAAACTCCTTAATATAACTTGTATTGAGGCTCTGAAATTCAGGCTGTTTGTATTTCTCCCTTGGCAGCGTTAGAAAACCTCATCTCTCCCTGATCTGCATTTGAATAGTCTTCATTTCTCTCTGGTTTAGATAAGGGACTGCTTTGCTTTAAACGCTGCTTCTCTTTCTCTCTCATTTGAGCGTGGAGGTGTCAGGTAGGTGGGTTGTGGTTGGGTTTTTTTTCATCTTGAGCCTGTGCAATAGTCCAACTATGAGCTTTACAGTGTCTGGTTTGTCATTAATGGCCAGTCATGCTTCCAAATGGACTAGCTACAGCTCTCCTGGATTAGACTGTTTGGTCTGGTTGTGTCTTGGAGTAACACAGGGACTGCCTGCATGCTTTTTTGTTCATAGTCCTGCACAGTCAGGCACACTGATGCATTAAATGTCTGTGCTTCATGCATTTAGACAGTCTTTCCATGACATGTAAGGTGTAGGCTTATAATTTCTAATATGTGGTTCAATGTGCAAAAGAATTATATGGAGTGTGGAAAAAATTGAGAGCAATGAAACTGTACAATTTAATGCAGTCACATACCACTCCACAGGAGTAGCTATTTGTGTGAGTGATGTGGATGTCACTTTAATGCTTGCTACACAACCAAATATTTTGGACTTTTGTGAAGACCAGCATCTGATGCTAATGGTGCATGTTTTCTGGGACCATGATAACAAGATGTGAAGAAATGAAGCTGAAACCTTTCCTCTCTTTCCTCTTTTTCCTCTACATCTTCCACCAATATGCCAGTTCTAGGTCAATCAGCAATGAACAAACATGTAGTATAAATGTGTACAGTTTACTACTAGGACTTGATTTGAGACTAAATTAATTAACCACTTTTTGGAGACTGATCTTCCTGCAATCCCTTTCTCCCCAGGTGACTGAATAGCAATCTGTATGTAGCTGCAGATAACAGAAGAAATTGCTTTGAAGCCCTCTCTCCCTGAGAATCTTCCGTGCCTTTGGTAGTTTCTATGTGGAAGACATAATTATACAGGCTGTGATTTGATAGAATTGATTTCCCATTGAATGTCCATAAGACCAAACATGATTGTGAAGTGTCTACCACTTTATGCTTCAAAGACAGCATCCTTTTTGTAGCTGGTAAAATCCTACAAGCTAGGAAGGTCTCATGTTCATAGAATCTGTGTCTCCCTCTTACATCCTAGCCATAATAGGGGTTTTTTTGTGAGTCTTGTGGTCTTCCTGAAGAGGACAGGACTGTCACCTGAAAACAAACACCAAATCTGTTGACCAGAGACATAGTCTGTTTGAAAAAGAGTTAATATTGTCTGCTATCTTGTTTTGGAGCCTAGCCTAAGAGTACTTTTTAATTCTCTGGTTGCAAAAAAAGAGGTGGCAGCTTCATAAAGCTGTATTGCTTGTTAACTGTTACAGATGAAGATAATCTGAAACACAGGAACTACTAATAATAGAAAGCACTGCACAGAAGGAGGTTTTCTATAGGGAAATTGCCCATCCACAGCATACAAAAGATTTTATTTCTTTCATAAGTCAAGATTCTGACTTCAACTAAAGCTTTTACAACTTCAAATTTTTATCCTACTGTCCAGCTGCCCTCTTCATTTCTTTTTGAGAACCAGTTAAGACTTTTCTTTTTAAAACACCCTTTCCATGCCCCAGCACCATAAACCAAAGTATATGTATGTACTCATTTACAGACTAGTCAGAGTTATTTATTATTTAACCTGCTTGTAATTCAGGTTCTATAATGGAAACTGTTTTACCCCTTCATAGTTCTGGAGCAAGCAGCAGGTTTTTTTCAGTGCTCAGTATTAGCAAACTCTCTCCCTTGTTCTCACCTTCTTACCCCAAATCAAAAGCATATAGGATTTAATTTCATTCCCTTAGCCCCCTACCTTAAGTTGTTTTGTCTCAGTGGAACCATCACCACAATTTTATTTAACAAGTTTCATTCTTTGCACCTTTTGAGATAAACATGTTTACTAGCAATAACTGCTAAATTTGTAACCCTTACACTCAGGGACTCTCCCCTCAGGACCTCTCTTTTGGCTGTAGAAATATTGAACAGGAACACCAAACAATGTACCTGAAAGAAGAAGAGCTTTCTCAGAATCTTTTTATTTTATTTTAAAAAGAAGCAGAAATTATTTCAATGACACATAAAAAGATGTGTTGCAGAATAGCTGGAAAGAAGGTTTCCCTCCATTTATATTCATGACAGCTTCTACATATCCAACTATCAAAACCTATTATGAAGAACTGTATTGCAGTGTAGACAGATTTTTATGCTTGTCATAATACAGATCTATAGGTAAATTTGTCAATGATACATGCACTGTCATATTGCCATATTTCTTACAGAAAATATTCTTGATGGTAACTACCAAGTTAGATATCCTTCCTGAGTAAGTCTGAAGTTTTTTGTTGCTTGATTTTAAGAAGAATGTTTTAAGTTATCAGGATTTTTTCATTTTGGAACAAATTAAGGAACACCATTTAAACCAGAAGTAATTTACTGGGCTAGTTACTTTTTACACCCTGTTTTAATAAGGTATACACGGTCCAACAAGCTTCTTTCTGTGATTTCCAGTGCTAGATTTTTCCTTCTTCCCATTTATATGTGACTTCTCCAGCCCATCTAAGCAGCTTATTCTGGAATTAATTTTGACAGGTTAATGAAAAATCAGCCCTTCTTTATTCACGTTTTGAAGCTAGAGTTTGGTTGAGCTCTAGGCTTGTCTTTAAAAAAATCTTTTCTTTTAAAAATCCTGTGCACTTTTGTTAGAAAATCTCCCAATGAAAGGAGTAACCTTCCATTTCTCCAGTGGTTAGTTCTCATCCTATCCTCTTTCCCATGTTTAACAGCTGAAATGGGCCTGAGGGTGGCGTGACCATGCTGTTATAGGGAAGGAGCATGAAGAAAAGGAACAGGGAGCAAGGAGGAATGGGAAAAAGAAGTCATCCATTTGTTTCAGAGCTGAGGCTTAGGTTTTGGGGTTTTTTTTATCAAAATGGAGATAGATAGAACAACATTTTTTTTGGTATGTTTTGATTTGGAGGTTTTTTGTGTGTGGTGTTTTTGTTTATTCCCCACAAAGCTTAAGATAAATGTTCTTGGTCTCTAGCTCACCACTTAGGAATATAAAGCCCCAAATATATAAAGAAGACAAAGCTGAAAGGTATTGTCATGATGGTTTGGTCTGATCTGCAAAATCAACAGTTGAGGTGTCCCCTGTTCTGCCCATTCTGTAAATAGGAAACCCATCTGAGGCAGAGGAGAAGGAAGAACTGAGGGTGAAGCCTGCTTTGGGGGCTCTCCAAAGTGTATCATATCCACGTTGGCACCTCCTAATGCTCACTGAGAAACATGAATGTCATTTCTCACATACACAAGCCTAGAGGTGTACACATGCTGCAGTACCTGAAATTACTGCTGGTATCTTTGAGCTCTGACTAACTTCCTTTCCAAACATAAAAATGACGCCAACCATTGACTGAAGGACAAACTAGGCAATGCCAAGAGGAAAAAGTAATCAAAGTTAAAAAAATGCCTCCCATCCACCCTGGTAAAGTCCAGGAGAGTGCTGGGAATTCCCCATCACAGGTCCTCTGTGGGAGTGACAGGATTCAGCCACACCAGGAGTACTCAGTATGTGTGAATGGGATGGATCAGACACTGCGTCAGGTACTGCATGTTGACTTGTCTCTTGGGTGGTTGGGGAGCCACCCAAAAAGTGTCTCTGTGTGAGGTGTGAGACAAAGGACCACAATTCCCCTCACATGGTGTTTTCTCACAGTCAGAAGCCAAACAGCATAACCTTTCTCTGCAGCGGTTTGCAAGGCTTGGTTTTCAAATCAACACTTATTTGTCTTTTTGAAACCAAAGCTTATCTATGGGCATGTGCAAACAGCTAGTGAGGTACCTTTCCAATATGGTTTGGCAGTCTTGAGTTGTAACTACCCACAACTATAAGCCTGCTGCACGTGAGATTTCTGTGAGGTCTCTGCATCTGTTTCTGGATCCATTCACCTCTCTCAGTCTTTCCCTGTCTTTGGAGGCTCTGTCAGAGCTTCTGGTTTGGGTGGTGAGCATATGCACAAATCTGCAAATTAGCTGATTTCTGAGACACGATGCACACTTTCCTGGCTGAAGGACTTGTATTCTGAAGAAAAAGGTATAAATCTAGTTAGAGGAGCCTTTCTGACTTCATTTTACTGGGATTCTTATTGTTTCTTTTCCCATAATGCCCTGCAGGCTAAACTACTACTCCCCATTCCCTGTCATTCAGCCCCAAGTACAGCACATGTTATGGCAACGGTATTCAGGATGAAGGCAAATTAGGTGTGTGTTTACAAGGAACACAAAAAAAAAGTAAACTAGTTTAATTACTCCCCATTCAGATGTAATTCAGTTGCATTGTACTAAGAAAAATAAATGCTGCTGGGATGTTATGAGACAATTAGTAAGATAATGGAAAATAGCTAATACCCCTCATGTCTGTGAAAGAACGTTCTCCTCTCTGCTTCACAGTAATCTTGAAAAAGGTTTTCTGATTTGTATTTCCAAGCAAGAATATCTTTTCCCTTTGGAAATATAACAAAATCTTGTCACAGTTCAAATTGGTTTACAGTTTGGAAATCATAGAGTTCAAAGAAATCTCCTTGGTCCTGAGCCAGCCACAGGGCATGGATCTAGGTGCTGTGAGAATACTCCTCCTTTGGGAATGAGGAATGATAGCTACACTTTCTCACCTGACAGTCTTGATTGTGCCCTGTCTTTCCTAGCAGGCACATCTAAATGAATCCTTGGGCTTTTCACAGTAGCCTTTCAAAACATTTCACAAATATCTCAGGCATTCAAAATGTGTCACAAGTATGATCCTTTATTATGTTCAAGATGGAGAACTTTTTCCTCTTCCACTGTGGCAGCAAAGTTAGAGCAGCAAATCTGCCAGTAACTTGTCAGTTTATCTTCCTAGCACCCACTAGTCATAAATACACATGTCCCTTGGTATGGAGTCTGACACTAAAGCTCTGATCCCAGCCCCTCTATGGACCCACTGAGTGACCTTGTTTGTGGTGTATGTTCTCCCTGTGCCTTAGACACTGCTGCACCATAGGGATAATGACTTCTGACTCCTTTGTAACTGTATTTTATTTGCTACAGTAGAGTTCAATTATCCTCAGTTTTGCCACTGTACAAATTACCAGCTACCAGCACCTGTGGGCACAGCAGGGTGATCTTGAGCATGTGTGGGCATTAATGAAGGTTTTCTCACTTCTCTCGTTTTGAAGTTCTTCCTTGGGGTAAGAAGTTTGGGGATTTCTTCTGTATGTTAGTGTCTCAGCTGCACAACTCCCATTAAAAGTCAACCTCCCTGTGCAACTTGATTGAAAAAAAAAAAAATCCTGTTTAATGTGAGATTAGTTTAGGCTTTTGTACTTGGTTTCCTTGGGACTCTAATGGCAGTCTGAAAAAGAAAATCACCCCTGAGAATGTCTAGCACTTTGGTTTTCACATAAATGTAATCCAATTACCCCAGTCTAGGCCATGCAGAACTATTTGGTCTGAGGTATACATCAATCTAGGAGAAGTACAATATACTGAACTGAAAAGAAGGCAGATTGGGCATATTTCTTAATAGCATAACACAATGCAATTGCCAAAGGAAAGGCATATGCTTCTGTCCTGCATTACGCAGTGCCTGAACTGAGTAATTTGTGGGGGGAGAGGGAGTGAAGTCCTTGCAGGAAGGGATTTTAGAGGTATCTTCCCTGGAGGGCAGTTTTGTAAAGGCATACCATCTGGTGCATTCAAAATGCAAAGAGATTTGTTCTTCAGAAGTCTGAGCCAGGGATAAAAGTCCGTCCCTGCCAGGGATGGCTTAGCAGTATCCAGAGAGAGGGATGAGTTTTATCACAAACAGCAAAATTCTCCTTTTCCTCCGCCCTTAACCTCTAATTCAAACATCAAATAGACTGATCTTACTGCAGCTGCTGGTTTCTGTAATGAAAGTTTCTGATGTCCTTGCTTACTGTGAACTGAGCAATGAACTGTTTCATTACTATTTCTGCTTTGCTTCCAGGCACCTTCATTTTACACAGAGGTCAGAAAGGGGTTAAACACAAATGCTGACATTATTCCCAGCAAAGCCAGTACTCGGACTCAAACTGACTGTGTCTCCCTCACATGTCTTCAGCAGCTGTCAGACTACTACTGTGCTGTAGAAGCTTGTGGTAGTTCTCAGTATCAGCCTCAATATTGGCATCTTTCAGGCCTGAGCTGCAATGATTGAGTCTCTTTGCAGAATGAAGCACTTTTTGCCCTGTATCTTGCAGGCTAGATTTCAAATTGCCTTTTAGAGAAATGGCTGGATGTTCAGCTTGCCTTGGAGACACCACTGGCTCTGATGATGGAAACCCTTAGTGCATCACTGTCACAACTAAAGCTCTCTGCAGAGGCTGGAGGCCTGCAGAAGGCAAACACTGCCTCACACTTACTCCAAGCACAAGCTGTTCGAGGCTTAATGCTCCTATCAGTTGAGCTCAGGCTATTCAGAAACTGACCAACAGAATATGTAGTCTAAGTAGAAGATAAGATTTTACAACAAAAGATAATGTAACCTCTGAGTAGGAAGACATTATTGCATTGTACCTAAATACTAAGCAACGTGATAACAGTCCCATAGCTCATGGCTGGAGGGGGAGATTCTCTCTGGAATTTGGGTCTTGAAATACTGAGAAATTATGCTAATCTATAGCTATTTTTTGTTGTGTATATCTGCACCTGCAAAAAAGAAGGAAGGCAAGCACCACAGCAAGCTTTAGCTCAGCAGAGCATAATGCTTGTGAGGCTCCCCAGGTCTCAGGTATGCTTCATGCACAGTGATGTGGTCTCCATAGACTACCTTCCTGTAGCCTGTGTCCTGACAGCCCTGCTGCTCGCTGGTCATGACCACAGAGCTTCATACTTGTCTTTATTTTGTTAACTTGAAATTCTCTTTAACATGCAGAAAATCAATGTGTTAGTGAGATCTAAGCACTCTTGAACTTCTTTCAGATATGTATTTTGGTATAATAAAATATAAAAGAAAAACTAACCTTAATCAATTATTTTATTTAAAAACATTTATTACACTGGCTTTTCTCATACTAGGCAAAAAACCATCCTGTCTGCCAAGTAGAAGAAATTTGTACAACCTCATCTTCTGCAGGTACTTCTGCAAGTGAGAAAATCATGGAAAATAACTTCTGGTCTATTCTTTTTAATTTCTTCTGCTCTTAATTCAGATTTGTAGACAGACCTTCTTTGCCTTTGAAGCTTGATAGCTTTAATGTCATTCCAGACTTCCTTCAGTTTGGGCACCTATTAAATAGTATCATGGACCTCAGAAGACAGTAACTCACTGAAAAGTTATTTGGCATCTTCCTGACACGCTGTAATTAACAGATGTTTCAGGCTTGAGGAGCAGGCTGGGTCCTAGTGGTGATGCTTTGCTTTGTTTCTCTTTGTTTGTTCCTTATTGATCTCTGAAATCCATTTGCTGCAATATTATTGAATTCTAACAACTCCCATGTGAAATCTAGGTTTTGTCATTAATTTGTGATGTTTGCTTGGATAAGCGCTTACCTGGGTATAACTACACCTTTTAAGATTGGCCACAGCTGCTGCCCTGCCCATCTTATTCCTGTCAGTTAAGAAGAGATAGCACAACAGCAAAATCTGTTTTCTTACTATGATAATTTATGTGGCAAATTAATGCAAAATGAACGTGTTACAGAGGAGCAGCAATAACAGAGCTCTCACATTGTCCTTTATGTGGCCGTGGTAGGGATGGCTATTATGAATAAATATAATTACTTAGAACCATAGAATCATTGAGGTTAGAAAAGGCTTCTAACATTGGCAAGTCCAACTGTCAACCCAACACCCCCATGTGCACTAAACCGTGTGTCCCTAAGTGCCACGTCTACGTGTTTTTTGAACACCCCCATGGATGGTGACTCCACCGTTTCCCTATGCAGCCTATGCCAATGTTTAACCACTCTTTCAGTGAAGGTTTTTTTCCCAATATCCAACCTGGACCTCCCCTGGCACAACACGAAGCCATTTCCTCTTGTCCTGTCACTAGTCACCTGGGAGAAGAGACTGACCTCCACTTTGCTACAACCTCCTTTCAGGTTGTTGTAGAGAGTGAGAAGGTCTCCCCTCAGCCTTCTCTTCTCCAGACTAAACAACTGCAGTTCCCTCTGCCACTGCTCATAAGACTTGTGCTCTAGACCATTCACCAACTATGTTGCCCTTCTTTGGACACAGGTCCTTTTCCTGGTAAGTCTTTCTTTCCTACATTCTCTATCTGTCCTTTCTCATGCTTGAAGGGTCTTTATGGACTTGACGAAGCTCAAGAGCTGAGGAAGGTTTATTCAAATGTAACTTGTTCAGTAGCATTAAACACTACACTCTGCTTTCTGCATGTGTATGGTCCCTTTCACACCTACCTCAGCTGACAGAGCACCACAGCAGTGAGGTCAAAGGATTATAGTCACTATCAAACTTGAAAGAATGTATTAAAGCCCTCTGAAAACCTCTTAAAGGTCAAGTTAGAAGCACTGTTATTCTTTACTCACCTATTCCTTTTAAGCTCTTTTCTAAGCATCCACATTGTAAATATCTCTGACCTAGAAGAGTGTTTCAGGTGGAAGTCAGAGCAAAACAAAGAATGTGGCTTAATTTAAAAGTCTTCCTGGGAAAAAAGTGTTGACTGTTACAGCAAAATGCCAAAGCATCACTAAATGCTGTAAATATTCTATTAATAAAGCATGGTTATTTAGAGTGGTTAGCCCTAATTTGCCATGCTGTGCAAAGGGAGTGTGATGGAAAACTTTTTTCCCCTGTTATCTTGAATAAGGAGGACCTTGCACATTAACGGTGAGATGGTGAAGGGAAGAACAGGCAAGAGAGGCTGTTGCTAGAATAAATTACCCTGAACTTCCCACTTTAAAAGTCACTACTGCTGCTCTTCACATTCTGTTGCACCCTTTCCTCCTTAGCACTAAGAAACCCTCCAGAGGCTGCTTGGCTCAGCTGGAAGGGTAAGCTGCTTTTTGCTCTTTATGTTCTTCAGGCTCCTTCTGTGTGATGTGGGGCAGTGAGTCATTTCATCTGTGAGGGTCAAATTTTCCTTCTGTCTCTGGGGGTATAACACTTCTAGAAGTCATTGAACTGTTTTTGGCAATGAGCAGGAAAGGTGCATGGTGTTGATGTGAGTAAATGCCAAGGCTGTGATGATACAGCTTTCCTTCTGTCTCCTTCCTCCCTGGAAATGCTTGGGAAAGGCAAGACATTTCAAGTGTTTGTAATTGAAGGCATTAAGGTTTTACTTGGCTCTGCTTAACTGGTGGTCTCAAGCATACAGTGCACTGCAATTATATATTGCTCCATGCTTGATTTTATGGTTCTGCTCACATAAACTTCTGCTGGAGATTTTTCAGGCATAAGTAAATCTGAAATGTACAGATCATTAGAGGAAGTATTGAACCATTTACTTGTAGAATAGACATAGATTAACTGGGAATGGATCGGTGCACTTTTATCACATAGCATCAGTAGTAAGACTGAAAATTTTTGGGGGATAAAAAAAATGTAATTGTTTACAGTTACAAGGAGATGAGAGAGCATGATGTGAGAGGAATGGCAGCCTGCATCCTCTAAATGTTGGTAAATATTTGTAACCAGACTGTAAGAGACTGTGTCCGAAGGGACTAATGTCTCAACATGGCCAAAGGTAAAACTACCATCACTGTGGCTTCTGGACAGCTGCAAACCATGGTGGGGGTTGCTTGTGAGAACTGTGAAGGTTGCTGATAGGCATGTGTAGGGGGGAAGAGCAGGTTTTCTTCTTCAGCTTTATCACCAACGGGAGGAGAAGATTTATGTGACGGCCTTATCAAGGCCACGATGTTGCAGTTTGCAAACCAGCTAGGACTGGGCTCGCTGGCTGGATGAGGACCAACGGACCACTGAGTGTGCGCAAAGGACTGAGTTCAAAAGTTCAGTCAGGAGGAAGACGTCTTACTTCATCCTGAAGATGACTTACTTCATCCTCACGACCCCTGACGACCACTACCACGAGACACTGCGCTTGCTCAAAGGGGCAGAGCCCTCATTTGCATGTGAAGCGGGGACAGATGATGCATATGCATAGACAGGTTGGGAAATACAATGAATGTGTAATGTTTGGCCATATAAAAGGTGAGAAAGACACACTTCGGGGCACTCGCGCGCTCGCACACACACACACACACACACACACACACACGGGGGGCGCACACACTCGGATAGACAGACACCGCCACGCACTGGATTTATGGGACACGACACGGACACGAAGGACACGATCTGTGGAGGAGCGAGCCCCCCCATTCCCGCAGGAAGAAACGATGAACTGTGCCTTTAACTGACCTGGGCCCGTGGTGGTAACTATTGTAACCGCTCTCTCTCTCTCTTTCTCTCTCTCTCTTTTTCACTTTTGCAAACCTGTTGTCGGGCAAATAAACTGTCTGGCACGTGACTCCGTTTTGAGTCTTTATTCTGTTCCCGAGAATACGAATCAAACCCCGCGCCGGTCCCAGACCGGCTCGTGACACAGACTTCAGTCCTTATTTAAGTGAAATTTCAGAAGTAAAAACAACCACTCAGGGGGTATACAGGGAAAAGAGATTGTCACTGAGCCACACTTTCTCCCTTCACCTCCCCAGCTTCTGGTAACTTGCTCCCTGTCACACTGAGTCTCTATGCTCCAGCATGAAGCGGGGGAGGAGTTACTCTCCCCTCCTTCTTCCATGTTGCAATGGCAGCAGGGATCAATCTAGAAGGAGAGTCCTATGGCCTGTGTTTATTGAGTGGGTCAGACTAGGAGATTATAGTGGTTCATTCTGCCTTTCTAATCTAATAACCTGCTTTTATCCAGTTACCCTCTGGACTTTAATTTGAGCTACTATTCGATCAGAGCACAAATGAATGATAAAACCCCTCAATGACAGCATGCCAGAGGAAATGCTACAAACCCAGAATTAATTGAAAATATATATTCCAAGAGTGAGGTATGGACCCTTTTTCTAATAGACTTAGACTTGGATATTACTACTGAAATACTGGCAAATTCACACATCAATGTAAATTGTCTTGCTGCATCTGTCAACAGGCACCTAAAGCAGTAATAAAGGCAGAATAGCTCCTCATAAATATCCAATATCCTAATTATCAGAGCTTGACTTAACCAGTAGCAGGGTAATAAAAAATGAGACTTTTTTGATCTTTTGCCATGAAAAACACATACTTTATTATTTGAAGACTCACTGCAGTGTCACAACTTTTGTGGCAAATAGAGCATGAAGCATATTGTCAAAAATATGGTTAGGGAATATGAAGCCACTAAATATTTTATCTTCCTGGCAATGTACTAGGAGAAAAGTATGAACCTTAAATCTATCAAGTTCCTCCTCCCACCTCCCAAACTGTTTTAATAATCTAGAAATTCAAGTTCCTGAGAGAAAAGAAACACATCCATTTTCCAGTGTGCTTTGATATAGTGAGTACCATGAATTATGTAGTGTTTGCATTGGGGTTTAAAATGTCATCAGTGTATATCTCTAAGAATTGTTTAGCAGTCACGCATTACAAATGTCCATTAGTTTCTTCTGTACTGATCAATTAAGATGTGCTGGTTGGATGCAAACCTCTTCTGACTGGGTGTCTCCAGGGCGGTGGTAGAGATGGAGGGACAGGAGGCACTCTGAGGAGGAACAGACAGTAACATCTGCAGTCAGAAAGTGTTGTCCCTTCTAACAGGGTAAGGTCTCTGCATGCCTCTCTCCTCTCACAGTAGCTACCAGCTGCTCTGTTACTGAATTTCCTTTCTGAAAACCTGGCAGGATGTTCTGTCTGCCTGGCTGTGGCACAGTCAGCACTGGCCCAGTGGGATGGATGCCCTAGCTCCACAGCATGCTAGCCTGCAGGTCAGACAAGCCTATGGTTTGACATTGGCTTGCGATATTTCTTCTGGGTTTTTTTCATAGTACTTCCTGTGCCCTAAGTTGAATTTCGGACATGAAATTAACTCTACGGCAAGAAACAAGCCATGTTTTTCTCTCAAAGAGCATATGGGTCTAAATTAGCCTTCCCCCTTCCTCATCACTCTGTTACAAAAATCAGCATTCCATGATGTATTACTCCTGTTGGCTTTGTGGCATGGTGCAAGACACTGTATTTGATTGGCAGCATGGCCTTTGACTTTGTATGAGCAAGGAGATGATCTGCTCTGCCTCATTCCTCATTAGTAACCCCGTCTTGTCTTGCACTGACAACTGATTTTGTCATTAATGGGTATTTGTCTCAAGATGTTGTTAGGAAGAAGGTAGGAACTATGACACTGCTGGAAGCAGTAGTCCCACGTATGTCTGCTTGAAGATCCCTCCAGCAAAACAGCTGGATAAATAGAGTTACACTTTGAAGAAAGATGGATGGAGAGGTTCCAGGAGTAACAGGATCCATCTGATGTTTTTCCTCCTGTGGCCATTGATGTGGTTGGGAACATGTGGCTTGCTCAGTGAATTGGTGAAAATCAGTACCAAACCCATGAATCTATACTGAGCACCTGGTTATATGCTATGGTTCACATTTTAATTTATTAAACCAAAGCACCTTTCCACAGTGCAATCAGGATGTATTACCTACATGGTAAGGATATGTAGGGCCCTTACCTGACTGCTGACATTTGCCTGACCTTTGTAAAATAGGTGTGCTGATGAGAAAGTGTCCATGTCATAAAGTAGTTTTCTGCAGTTGGTTACTATGTAAAGGGAAAAGGGCATTATGTGAGCAGAGCTGGGTGATGTGAGGGCTCCAGTTACAGCTTGGATCAGAGTGATGGGGAGGAGAGCTGGCCTTCCTCTTGGGGAGGATGTGTGGGGCTCTCATCCCCCTTGCAGTCTCAGTGAAAACTCTGTTGTTTGCTCAGTGTCAAAATCCTGTCTGTCAAATTACTTCTCGAGGAGGCCTGAAGACAAGAGTACATTATACATAGATCTTACTGGTGAACTCTACTCTTCTGGTGTAGGAACTTAAGTGGTTTGTAAGATGATGCTGGCATAAAAGTATTGCATTCACTCCACTCCACGTAGTTTGAGACAGAAAGGACTTCAAGCATATGGTATTATTTTGACAGCATTGCTTTTTGGGACAGTTTATAAGAAGGACTGTTGCCTTTTTGATGACAAAAGCTTACAGATGAATGTGTGTAAAGCAGAAGAGTCTCATTTTTCACAACCTGGAGGGAAAGCAAGCTCCTTTTCGTAACACATCGCTCACGCTCCAAGTGTGTTCACCTCTCTCTTTTAAAGCACAAGGACGCGTAGCAGCCGGGACAGCGCTGAGAGTACATCCTTCAGAAAGGATAGTCTATCATCTTGTCTCTGGCTTTACACTCCCTGTTGAACAAATCTGCCAACATGACACTGGATACTGATGAGCAATTTGTATGGTTATAAAAATATTGGCAGAGCTCCATTGTTTTCCTATTTAATTCTTAATTTACATTTTTAATGTGCTGTGCCCTCATTCATATTACAGGTTTTACTCTTCTGTGTACATCTATAATAGAATGATTTTTTTTTTCTAAAAAATAATTATGAATACTAAAGAGCTATTACAATTGCTCTGTGTTTGAATTGAGGACTGTGCCTGTCTTTAAAGATATGCTTCTTTAGGAAGGCAGTACATTTGCAAGGGACAGGCGAAAATAGAGTTGATATATGGTGCAAAGTACGTGTATTTTTAACCTGTAGCCTGAGCTGCAGATTTCCTTCCAGTAATCAGACTGGCAAAAAAATGTAATAAATGATAGAGACTGGAGATCCAACCTCTGAATGGCTTGTCCCAAATGTATTTACTAGTGTTCTCTTCCTCCCTTCTTCTCAACCTCCTGTTTTTGATAAGACGGATGACATGTTTGTTTTTCAACCAAAACAAATAAGGGCTTAGCAACTGTACCTTCACTCTCTGTATCCAAGGAGTGTTTTTAAATTGCTGTGTCCAGTAAAACTTTTTTTACTGGACTATGATTTGTGCTAGAATTAAATTGCTGGTAATGGGTTTGGTTTTCACCTCTAGAACAACTCACCCACAGAACTCATACTAATATGAGTGTATTTTTATGCTGTATTCACACAACATTTGAGCTGTTAGGGAAGGCAGAGAAATACCACATCCACTGACTGAAAGAAAGGCTGAGGAGCAGGAGTGAGCTGCAGCCACCCAGGTCCTGCTCTTTCCTGTCTGCCCTGCATGAGAAGCTCGGAGTGAGCAGCCCTGAGCTGCAACAGGTATCACCCCCTGCAGAAAAACCCCCAAGATATGTAAGCTGCTGTAGAAAGAACTGTCTGTGAGCATTTTATTCCATTAAACAGACCGTCATTCCCAGTGATTAATGACTTATGAAATAGCAATACAGCGAAAACATTGATGGTAGGTTTCAATTATGGTTTAAGGACTCAGAACCCAGAGAAATAAAGGTAAATAACTTTATGTGACACAGGCTAATAAACTTGCAGCTGTGAGAAATTAGTGCAAAAGCCAGGAAAAGAAAATGGATGTGTTCCTGAGAGCAGTGTATATGGATGAACATCTCAGTGCTCCCATATCATTGCAATGATTCTTGTGTCCTGCAAATGCTCTGGGGAAGACTTCTTATTTACAACGCTTCACTCCAGCAGAGAGCTTTGAAGTTGCCATGAAACCTGGCAACTTTGGGGCCTCTTTCATTAATGCACACTTTCCCCCAGTGAGGACCATGTGTGTGTTTGTGCCGAGAGCAGGCAGCAGCAGAAGCAATTTTTGTTGTCTAATCACAGAGGGACTTGCAGGAAGTAGGAATTAGACTGGAAACAAGTTTTTACATACACATGCAGACCCATGCATTTTTATGAGGCCTCATTAAATTGTGGTTGAGATAAAAGGGCTATGGGGAATAGGAACCAAGTTGTTCAATGGAAAAAATAGGATATTGGTTTGATTTGAGGCATATGATGAACAGTGTTGAATGAACCAAATCCTCTTTGGGAGGTGCTCCTGGGAGAGCTTTCTTAAAGTTTACAGCATGGATTTTGTTCAGGGAAACTGGAAAATACAGAACTTCTTTCAGTGAGGTTCCTCACTATGCTGCTGAGGAACCGGAGAACCAGAGGGCACAGCTGGAGGAAAAGCAGATGGTGAGCAGAGATAGATCGTTGGGGGAGAAGTCCACAGCCCTGCAGTATAGCTTAGCTCTGTTACCTGTTCATGTGTATCCCTCCCCTCTCTTTAAAATCTCCTGAAATCTCTGAGTGCAGACCACAGGGGCTGTGGGCCTGTGCGAATGGTGGGAGCTGGGAGCAGAAGCCCTTCCAGGTGTAAGGGAAGCAGTGGCAAACCAGTCGTGAGGTGAATGCCACTTGCTCGTGCCCCAGTGAGAGATGGATGACACAATGGAGTGCTTTGGGGCAGGGTCAAAGGGGTCACTAGCGCCCAGCCAGACCCCAGGGCTTTTGTCCTTGTTGCTGTCAAAGTGCAGCTCCCAGGGCACACTGAGCACTTGCAAGTACTGGCGACAGAAATGCTCCATGAAGCTTGGACACCTTGGAAAATAAAAGAATTCTGATCAAACTAGTCCTCTTGTTCAGCCACTCGCACTGCAAAGTTAGATTAAGCCTTGCAGTGTAGGGGAGATGCAGAGATGCATGTTTAAGATGAAACAAAGGCATTCAGAGAGCTCTGTTATAAACATTGTGACTAATTTGTGCAGCCGACAAAGCACATCTGCACCCTGTACATTAATGTATTTCTCACTGAGCTTTCAAAGCAGAAAAATATCTGCAGAAACTTGTTTGACCTCTGGCTTAGTCTGTATTTGAACATGATATTTTATAGTCGTGGAGATCTGTGATGAGCCAGTGTGCTCCATGGGCTTGTTTCATGAGCCTTTTTCTCAAACATGCTAAATTTTGGAAGAAAGTGTTACTGTGCTGTTTGGGGGCATTTTGCTGCTAAATGTATGTGTGAACTTTTAAGTAATGTTCTTGGTAAGTCTCTAGTTCTGAAAAAAATATTAACAGCTGAAGCATGATTTAGGAGCCCAGGCAACTGGTTCCTTTTACGACAGGATATTGATGCTGGGTGTTTGCAAACTGGAATAATGCTTGCTCTTGCAAGCAATCCCACTGCCTGCTTAGTAGGAATCTCTTTGTGAAGCACAAAACATTTTCTAGGATGAGGAGCTTACTAAGCAGCTCTTTGAAATGAGACTGCTGTATTTAGATCTCTAAGACACCCACACTGTTTTTAAGCTGACGTGTTTACCTAAGAGACATTAAAAAAATCAATTAATCTACTCTGTTTTGAATTCATAAGACTGTCTGTGTCCTGGAGAACTTTGATTGGATCACTGGATGTCTGTGATGTATATCTTGGACTGTAATTGTTCATTGTATGGATTTATATTCTTAACTAAAAATCTAATGCTTTATTTTCCAATGAGTAGTCACAGTACCACTAAAAATAAATGGGGCTGGCGTGGCTATGTCAAGATTTGGCCTTCTCTTGAATCTACCAGTCTTTCAAAGGCATTTGTAGGGAAAGAATTGGATCATCCTCTAACTCAGAAGTAGGAAGAGTTCACAATCTTGGTGGAACTTTGTTTTTGTTGTATGTTTATGTTTATGAAAAGAAAAGCCATTATCCATGAGAAATTACACAAGCCTCAATGAAAGTCTCTTCTCTCTGATTTCACAGTTTCTTCAGAAAGGCTAATAGGCTGCTTGGGAATTTTTAAAAAGTACCTCTTGTAATGGCTTTCGTCTTAAAAGCAGCGTTAGGGCACACGGCAGTGCATGACAGAGCGGCTGCTGAGGCACTGCAGAGGAGCTCTCTCAGAGCTCCTGGCTCAGAGCACTTCCAGGGTTCTGTAGGGGCTCCTGCTCTGGAGCGGGACACCTCTGCCCCCGCAGCCTCTCGCCCTCCTTCCCGGCATGAGAGTTTCTAAACCGCTGGGGAGGTAAGAAAGCACCGCAGGCACAGCTCCTACAAAGGACTCTGCCACCCCCACTCCGACGGGTGATGCCCTGGGCAAGGCACCGAACCCGGCGGGAAGGGGGGGAGGGGGAGAAGCCCTTCTCGGCCTGGCCCCGGCCGTGCTCGGTAGTGCTCGCCACTGCTCGGTCTCGTGTCCTCGGCCACGCTCGGCACTTGCTGGGCAAGGCGCAGAGGGACTCGGTACTCACCAAGCATCTGCCTGGAAAGCGTCCAGGGCGGGAGAGGGATGCGCTGGGAAGGGTAAATACCTGTTGCTTGCGCCTCCTCCAAGGAAATGTATGGAAATGCCACCCTCGGCTCCCTGGACAAACGCTCTTTTGCTTCCTTATTGCTGCACAGGGTGTAATAAACTGTTACTGCAGGGAGTTTACCGAGTGCTTTAGTTTTAATTCCAAAGATGTCTTTAATCTTCCTGTTGCTTTGTGTCAGTTGTAAATTACCCAACCCTGCAGAAAATTATATGTAAAGTAGATTATAATTCTCATTTTTATAATAAAACTCGTTCTGCCTGGTAAAAACTGATTCTCACAATCACTTAATTTTTCATTTACGAGCTGATTTGCATTTCATGTATTAAATTCCTTAAAATCTGTGTGGATTGCTGTAATTTTGGTATTCCAGATTTATCTGTAAACAGACTAGCTAAACAGATGCTGCAGACATCAACTATAAATGACCATAATAGTTGGGGCTGGTGTGTATGTACAGCCTCAGCGTGCCTGCAGTTGTACAGAGCCAGGAGAGTGCTTGGTACCACAGCAAGTGGCACCTCCACAGCACTCACTGTCCAGCCCTCAGGGAGCTGGGACAGACTTCAGGGAACGTTAGAAGTCAGATTTTGAAGGAGCACTGCAGAGTCTTATGGGAAGGCGGTACTGGGAGTGAAAAGGGAACAGCAACAGAGTGAGCATCTCAGGAACTAGAAATGGGCTGTGATGGCTGAAGGTGGTGGCCATTCTGGGGTAGGGCAGTAAGAATGTTTAGACTTCGAGTTCTTATTGAGTTCTGTGTTTCTCTGAATCCTCAGTGCTTACAGCTTTGGTGTTTGGAGCAGTGAAGGAAGGGTGCAAGTGGTGAGCTAAGGTCAGAGAGCTTTCCTGAGAGTTGAACTTGAGGTGGGAATGGGAACAGAACATCAAAGGGAGGGAAAGAAAAAGTCTGACAGGACTTTCTCATTGACCTTCATGCTCCAGATCCCTGCAGGCAGCAACAGGTCGTTTGGGTGGCGCAGATGCTGCACTGGTCAGTAAACATTTCCCTCTGGGAAGTTCAGCCTCTCCTTGCTGTTACTTTTCAGCTAGCATTGAATTTATGGCATTAATATAGCTTCAAATGAGAGTAAAACACCACCTCTAGGTACTATGCAGTGTCATTCTATTGCATATGGGGTGCCATGGTGCTGCAGAGAAAAGGAAGTGGGAAAGGCTCAATAAGGACTTAGGGATAACTCGCAGCAGCACAGGAGAGGATGGGGGATGCCCCTTCCTGTGGCATGCCCTGGGTGCGGCTTGGTGAGTACTCACATGCTGCAGCCACAGCTGCCTGCAGCACTGCCCTGTGCCCAGTCTGTGCTAGGAGCTGCAGAGGATCGCCATTGTTTCTTCTCTGGACAGAGTGCTTTCCCCTAGTCCTTTTTATTCTCTGTCCTTTGTTGTACACCTTTCTCCTGTGCCTTGAGGCTTACAGCTCCTGTCTCTGAGATGTATAGAAAAGATCAGGTTTAGGTGGTGGAAGAAGTGTAGCTGCATCTCATGAGTGATGGTGAAGTCAGGGTCCCAAACAGCACCTGCAAAATCTGCCAGAGACAATTCCTGTGGTGGGGATGGATGAGGCTGCATCCACCTCAAGTGAATGAAAAGGAGGAGTTAGAGAGAAGGAAGGAGGTTCAGTAGGACAGGAGAGGAAGTGGGGGAAATGAAGAGGAAGTAACTAAATGCAATAATGGCAGAAGATTTACTATAGAACATTAGGCACTAGCTCAAGTAATGTGAATATCTTCAATGACTTTCTGAGATTTTAATCCTAAAATAAAACAGTATAAAGTAGTGCATTATTTCACTGCTAATGTTGAGTGTGCCTTGAGTGGTTCCTGATTCTTAGGGACTTCTTCTCCCCCCCCAAAAAAGTTGAACTTTTTGTACTTAGGTCTTTCCTTTCTTCCTTCCTTTCTTCCTTCCTTTCTTCCTTCCTTTCTTCCTTCCTTCTCCCTCTTTTTCTAATTTAAGTAAAATTGGTTCTGCTGGTTTTGATTTATGCAAGCATGGGGAAAATTTGCTTTTCCCATATCTTCAGAATAAAATATGTGCACACTCGTAAGTCTAAGCTGACTGGAACTAGTGATGTCAAATTAGCTTGTTTATAGCCCTCATTGGGGAGTTCCAAGTTTTGGAGAAAATTGGTTCTATGTTTTTAAGTTCCAAATGCACTTGAAGTCAGCGTTTTCACATACACACATTAGGTGGGTTTTGTTTGTTTTTTTTCTCCTTCCCCTAATGCTTTTAACCTAAATCAGCTTTCAGCTTTTAAGGAAGCATTGCTAGGAGACTCTTACATTCTGTTCAAGCTGTCTTGCTAAAGCACTTTGGTCATACATGGGTGCAGAAAGTGGCACACTTTCCTTCCTTCTAAATAAACCTATATGGGAACCAAAATGCAGTGGGGAATCCTGAAAAATGCAAGCCTAGTGTTTCTAATGCAGTGTTAACCATGGGAAATACTTTGTTTTCAGAATGATTGGATTTGTTTCAAAGACCTCTACCACAACATTTAGGGCAGCTGCTGAATGATATGCTCTGTAGCACGTGGTATCAAACAGGTGTACAGCAATCTAGAAGTGCTTTAAGTGCACCGATGCGTACCACCTCTTTGTGCCTGCATGCTCTTGGGGAAGCCCCATGGGTACCAGCCTTGTACTCCTCTCTGAGGTTAAATTTGTCCCTGTGGTCCCAGCTGTGGCCTCAGCAGCCCAGCCAGAGTTCAGACCCTGCTACTTTCCTTAAAGACTTGGACTCACTCTTAATACAAATCTTGCTTTAGACAAGTATTGGCTGATGTTAACTCTGGGAATAGAGTGCTAAGAGCCAAGGGCTGAAAAGAAGCAAATTAACATAACCATAAAGTCCTTACCCAGCCTTTTAGCAGTTCCTGGCCTACTTGTTTGGAGAGTTATTGGGTGAAGACCCGGCTTCCTCCGGTGGCCATGCTGCCAGCGTTCAAGTGCTGCTGCACCTCCAGACAGCACTGCTTCTCTCCAGCAAGGGTACTTGGGCTTCAGGACCACATCCTTTTGAATGTTAGTATTTCTTTATTTTTGCCTGTACACACTAATTTTGTTGTCTCCTGTTCAAGCTGATCTCTGTCTGCCTTCAGTGCAAGCAGGTAGTAGAACAAAATTTATCTGGGACAGCTATTTGCACAAAATAATTCACACCTCAGAGCAGATTTCACTGGAAAGGAAGAAAGAGATTTGAGGGCTTCCTTTCTTCCTTACACCACTACTCTTCTCTAGCCATTATATGGAGCTCCTGATGCTTGCCCCTTCCCCTTCCCTCCCTGCAATCACTGAGGAGAGATGAGGAAAGCAGGGAGGATCACTGCTGGCACAGGACAGGAAATGTCAGGCTTGAGGCACCTGGTGAAAACCCCTGTTAAAGCAAAGACAAGTCCTGGGAAGGATGGGGTTCAGAGTTTGAGGGGCACAGAGGGAATGCAGTGGATGCTGAGTAGCACAGCATGTCCCCATCCATGCATGCTTCAGTGCCTGCTCCAAATCCCTGAGGAAACACCTTTATGCTGCAACATTTAACACAAGTAGCTACACTGGTGTGTTTGGGAAAGTGATCCAATTTTGTGCTGTGTTGATGTGCCACACCTCTGAGGTAAAATCTGAGAGTTAAACTGTGGCTTGGAAAGTCATTTCTTTAAGTCCAGGTGGATGTATTTGACTCTTACACATAACTGGGGTTACTGGTAGCCCTACAGCATAACCCACTTCTGTGCAAATGTATCCAAAATCTATCTAATAATCATTAACATTCATCATTGGTAATGAAATCATTTACTTAACCATCTTAACCTTGATGCTACCCTGGATAAAAGACCTGTGATTTATCTGCAAAGGAATAACTACACATTTGATACAGTTGATAAGATGGCAGTGATTTATTTTATTCTCATTTATGATTAGTACTGCACAGCATGAAGCACTCTGTGCTGCTTTGTACATCACTTAGGGTCCGTAGGGTAAATAATTGCTATACTTCCCATCCTATAAGCTGTGTGTGGTACCATGTGTGTGATGGTGTGATTTTGGTTTCCAGAATGTATGGGTATGTCTGAGCAATAAAAAGGCAGCTATGTTTACAGCAACAGATGTTGGTATTACTGCCCCTGCAGTCTGTGTGTGTATAATACCTTCCATGGGTATTGGTGTGCTCCCACCGTGGGGAGATGCTGAGCCAAGATTGGTCTGAGAGCATGTGCAGCAGGGTGGGAGAAGTGACCAAGAGGCTTCTGGAGTGCCAGGTATCACCTCCATCAGAACAACAGAAAAGTCTTAATTAGGATTTTATATATTTTTTTTTCTTTTAAGAGAATTCGCCTCCAGAATCTTTCCCCTTTGGCCAACAGAATGACTATTCAGGGCCCACATTTCCCTAGTAAAGATGCTCAGATTTGAAAGTTACCTTTGTAGTTGTGTTGGGCAGTCTGACAGTGAAGCAGGATATTCTGTGTTATTTTTGGTTCTTAATTTTAGTTTAAGATGACTTCTTCAGCCATACCTCAATCATGTAGTGCATCTCTAATCTACAGAGAGGACTGGATCATTAAGATAATTAGAAGCCATTAAGAGTATAGGATAATATCACTATAAAAGCTGTACAGATGTTCTATATTCTTCAGGTCTCTATCAAAGGAGGAAATTTAACATCTGTCAAGTCCTATCAGTGATGTCTACTTTATTCCTGTAGCGTATAGGAAGCTTAGAAGGATTCGTCATGCTAGACTCAGAGTATTTGTTCCTTCCTTGTTTTCCAGTAAAAAAAAGTGTTTTCTTCTTAACATCAGTAAAGATACTTATCTCTCACTCCAATACCCTCTCACAGTATTTGGACTCAGAGGTACAAAACTTGGAGCTCTTGCCAGTTGTTATTTCTCTCTGAATTCCAATTTGCATTTTTGTCTCTTGCATTTATTCAGCCTGTGGTCATCAGTTCTGCATTACATGAACCTATCTAAGCTGTCATCTTTTACTCCAGTAAAGGGAAGGGATGGCTCTGGGTGACTGTTCCCATCTGTGATAGCTATGGCACTGTGACTGGACCTTGTGCACCTACATGTCCGGGCTGGGGCAACAGTCCCCGCAATATGGTCACGCTTTAAATGAGACTTATACCTGGGTGAGCCCTGATACTGCTGTGGATAAAGATAGGTCTTACTGATTTTATACACCATTTTCAATGTAATTTTTCATTGTTATTATTTTAGAGAAATGTGGTTGCTTTGTCATGTCACAGTACATCATTTTAGACTGCACTGTTTAGATTTTCCCTGCTTCTCTCAAACGTATATTTTAAGGTTGTTGTCATTTTAGACAGCATCTCTGAAATACATTTCCAGATTATTTGAATGGATACCAAAAGATACTTTAAGTCTTAATGTTAGATTTGGTTCATATCTTTCACTCTCTCTTGCTTGAAAGAAGCTTTCAAAATGCAGAGCTCTGGTCCTATATCTGAATGATTGGCACAAAGATTTAATAATCTCTTTTGTCTTTATGGCAGTTCCATTTGTAGCATTTTAAGCATCAGTCTCCAGTGAGCCTGAGTCAAAAACTTTATTTAATATGAGGCAGCTAAATATAATTTCCCATTTCTTTGATCTCCCCTATTTTAATTTGCTTCTTATCAAGTACCTATAGGGCTAATAGATACAGTTGATGGTTTGCTGCTTACGGAAAGATCTCATTTAAGCTGCCTGGATTATTGTTGGTAAGATATTGCAGTATTCTTCTCATTACAGATGTGGTAGTATAGGTTAGAAATGTTGTTGCTAACAAACACCCTGAAGCAGTTGTGGGTAAGGGATTTGCTTCTGAATCTTCTTCCAGAAAAGAGTAAAGGAAAGAGAAGGTATTTGGTGAACAACATGTGAAGTAAGTGCCTGCTGGTTAACACCAGGGTTCCTCAGTCACCTTAGTTTGGCCATGGATCGATGCTGAGTAACCAGAGGCATGTCAAGCTCTCACGATGATTAGAAAGGTCTGAACATGAGCATAAAGTTTGCTTTCTGTTCTGTAACAGCAGTTGCAATCTCTGGGTCAGGATCAGGCCTCTCAGACTCCCACACCCTCTGTCTGGCTCAAAGTGTTGGTGGGCCACTTCATGCTGCAGGCTGATGCCCTCAGTGTTATCTCTGGGGATATTCATAGCACATAGTCTTAGCTGTGAAGTTGCAGAGAAAGCCCCCCTTCTTGAACAGTGCCAAATTTGAATGTATGCAAAGCAAGGATGAAAGAAATGCAAAGAAGAATTGAGTGTGGCCATGGGGTGTCCCAGCTGCCTGCACTCATCTGTGCATCTCCTCAGCCAGGGCCACATTTTGCAAGCAAATTGCATCCTGAAATGCCTTTCATGCAGGCAGCTGGAGAAAAAAAGGAACATCTAAGCTCCTAATTTTTCTGTCACTTGTTACTCAGAGCACCAAGAAGCAAACAGTGCTTAAAAATCCTTAGAGGAAAGCATCTTGGAAACAATTGTGAAGTGCAAGAGGGACAAGTCAGGCTCGACTGATGTTTTGTGCTCTTGCCTGTGCCCACTGGAAATTAAACCTGCTGTTCGCATTTCCCTTTGCCTAAAGATAGCTGTTAAGAGCTGGTGAGGGTAGCTGAGTCCTTGTGTCCTCCTCACCCGTGGAGACCACCTGAGCATGTATTTGTAGAAGAAAAAAAGCAACCAGTCTTTCATGTTATGTATGTTGGTGCTTCTCTTCAGTAGCCTAAGGACCTTGGTGCTTGTGAAGTAGAGATCAGGTGTGCACACCCACGTACGAGTACATTATACTAATTAGAGGCAATTTAAAAACCAAACTCTTCTGCACTATTTAAAACACAATAAACAGCTTTGCTCCCTAAGTGTTAATCGTTTCCTGCTGCTCAGTCTCTGAAGCTAAAACCCTCTACTCACTTCAAAACACTCTCTCAGTAACCAGGTGTGACATCACAAAAAGGATTTTGAGGACTTCAGTCTGGGAAAAAGCAGATGTGTTTAGGAGAATAAAATCAGCAAGGTCTTTGAATCTATAAAGAAACTCCAGGCAAGAGAAGGAGAAGTGAAAAAAAACCTAGTCAGTGTAAGTGGAAGTGCTCTGAAATGAGGTTTCTTGAGTCTCTCTCGAAGATAGCACAGGCACCGTGTGGGTGCCCACATGCCCAAGAGGAGTGCAGCAGAGGAGAGAGAGATGATTTTGGTCTGTTAGTTGAGGCTGTGCTTTGAGGAGCCCCAGCTATGTGCCGGGTGCCCTTGGGGAAGAACTCCGGGAGGGGATGGCTGTTGCTTTTCTCAGAGTCCCAACATGAGATCAGGCACATCATGGGGGGTTGGACTAGATGATCTTTCGAGGTCCCTTCCAACTCCTGATATTCTGTGATTATGTGAAAGATGTGGACTCCCAACACACTTTGTCATTGAGGAGCACTGAATTATCTGCTGTAAAGATGCATGTACCCATCTCCACACAGAAAGGGGTCATGCAGCTGGGGGTGGGGGATACTGCTTTGACCCTGCTGTGGGGTGAGGCTTGCAGGTGAGCTCCAGCCTGGCAGAGGCAGCTGGTGCTTCCCAGCCTGGCACTGTTTCCTCCTGCTTTCTCAACTCTGAAGATCAGATCCTGCCATACCATCACCACTGTGAGATGGAGTGTGCTATTAAGCTGAACCTAGAAATAAAGAAAGGGTTGAGAAATTACTACAATCGCTGACCCATGCATTTATTATAATTGAGTCCATTAGCCTTAATTTTATAATTTCTAAATTAACTTTGCACATTTACAGATGGCTTTAATTGCTTCATACAGGGAGTTAGGCTTTAACAAAGCTAAATGCATAAAGACTGTATCAGTTACATCAGTATCCGTGGGTCGTTTGTAATATAATGCTGCCAATTTAGGTCAGGCAAATTGTTTAGAAAACTCATTGTTGAAGGATCAAAATTACTTTAAGCCATTTTTGCTAGTAAGAAAAGAAGCCTCAACTGGATGTTTCCACTTGCAGGTTCCTCTGTATGCTGAAGCCTTTGTGCATGTTAAGAACCTATTTTAAGCACGATTTTAATGCTTGCAAAAGATGATAGAGTGCAAACATCAAACCTGAAACAACCTCGCTTTACTAACAGTAGCTTCTCCATGCTAAAGTCCTCATCTGGAATGTGGTAACGTTCTCTGGAATTTTTATGCCAGTCTGTGAAGAATATTTAATTTTTGTATTATAATCTTCAATGTGGCTTTCTTTTGGACCTGCTGGAAGGACATTCCAGTTTCTAGTCCTACAGCCTGGTGGAGGAAGGACATCCTGATGGGAGTTGTTTAATCTGCAGATGCCTATTAGAGGTTCTGGAAATGTAGGGCACGGTGCTTAGGGAGTAACCAAATCCCTCATATTTATTTATTTGTAACAATTCTAGTGAATAGAAGAAGGTTCCTTCAGTCCATTAAGAGATGTGGAATGGTATGTGTTTTCAGAGGGCTTATGGGCTCTGCCTACCAGAGATAGCTGTAAGGAAGCAGATGATAAAAACCCAGTTGCCTTTCAACATGTTGTGTGGATTTTTAATTTTTTTTTTTAAATTCACATAGATCCACAACACCTCTACATCTCTTAAAAAACCTTACTTTCCTTTTGAGCATGATGCTGAGACTTGAATTCAGTCCAACCGGCGCAGTACCCCAAATGGCTATTGCTGGTGTCCACCTTGACATGAATCTTTTCAGATTGTTTTCCTCCTTAATGAGAAATGGGAAGCTCTAATGCTGAAATGCCTTTGTTGTCAATGGCTGCAATGTGGACATTTTACTGTTTTCACTGAAACCTTGGTGTTTGGCCTTCATCACAGGTGGATTTCCTGAAGGCACTGTGAAGTGTAACCAGCTGTATGAAGGATCAGCTACCATGGCCACAAAATTTCTGCTGTTGTACTAAACTTATTACAGCAAGGTGTTAAGGCTGAAACTTAACTTTTGAGTAATTTTGTTCAAAGTAAGAATGAATATAAATTAGAAGTTGTAGTTTTCTCATCTTTGTCTAGAGGAAGTAAATTGGGGGAGCAGAAAAACAAGGGTTGGAAAGTAATTTATTCAAAAGAAAACAGAATGCTATGTATTTGGGGTTATTAATATGCAGCAGTGGCATCCGTACTTGAGAAGAAAATGAACACAGAGACTTCAGCAGACAGCTCTGCTACAACAAGTGACATTGTAGTATGTTTGATTGTCAGTAGTACACCACAACTGACATCAAATTGGGACAAGCAAGACCAATTTACACATGTTTTCATTTGAAGATGGTAAATGTTTCTTTGCAGATGTAAATGCTTTGTTTGAAGCTTAGAAATTGAAGACTCTTAATGAAGTGGGCAGCAGCAAGAGGTATAGCTAAATTAAATACTTTTTCCCCCTTCCATCTTCCATTTCAGAGTATCAGTGTTTTTCACCATTTCTGCACTAGGATTCACTTGCTCCATCTTTCCTTCCTTTATCAAAAGAAAACCTTCTCTACCAGTAATTTAATGCTAGTGTGTTGTGTTTTAAGGCCACCCAGTTGGCAACAAAACACCACACAGCTGCTCACTCTGATGGGATGGGGAGGAGAAAACACAGCAAAACTCACAAGGGTCAAGACAAAGAGCAGGGACAGTACAATCACCAATTATGGTCACGGGCAAAAGACAGACTTGGGGAAAAAAATCAGTTTAATTTAAACAACACTATCAGCAAAACAACAATTGAACCAGAGTAGGACAGTGAGAAATACAACTGGATTTTAAAAATACCTTCCTTCCTACCTCCTCTCTTATGGGCAGAATAGCAAATATTTCCCAGCGTGCAAGGGTGTATCCAAACTCATGAAATCATTCGTCTCTATTCTTGTATTGCAGTGCCTGGCCAGGAGGTTATAGCATTAATTTTTTCTGAGGCCACTGAAGGCCTCTTCAGTTATAAGTACTGGAAGGGGTCTAAGAGTCCATTTAAACTGTGCATGACTTTTTTGTAATGAGCAATGTCTGACTACATTTGGCTTAAGCTTTCCTTTATTTTTGTTGAAGATTGCAATGTTGAAGGCTACAAATATTAAATGTTTAAAGGAAAAAGTAGGTGACAGGATACAAAAGGTTTTGTTGAGGATCTCTAAAATCCAGAAATCCAGAAAGGCAGAGGTAAATGAGCAATAAGAGAATAAGCTAGATGGACTTCTTGAAGTTTTATCATACTCCTCCACTGAGTAAAATGCCTAAGCAGAACTACAGGAATCTGGGCTCTCTGTGCAAGACCTGTGGAGAGCTGTCATGTGAAAACAGTGTAGAAATGCGTATGGGTGATAACCTAACTGAAAACTACCTTTTTGATTTGCAAGAAGTTGAAGTACATAGGATGATGTTCAGATTGGAGGCTTTAATGGATGATTTGTACTGCATCCTTTGATGTTTGATAACAATCAGCATCCTTTTGTGTTTAATAATACAAGAAGCAGCGTCTACAAGCTGTGATGGAATCCTGGTGAGGCCTGAGCCATAGGGCTAAGCCCATCCTCCTCCTCTCTGCAGCTGTCCTGCCCTACTGAATCTCATCTGGTTCATGCAGAGGCTTGTTAGCTCAGAAGAGCCCATAAGTGTGTAAGTTTGGTCTCCCCATGGCAGCGATGTGAGCCGGAAATTCCACAGTTAAAGAGGAAATTTGGTACCTCAGCCAGTCCTAGAACCACTGCACTACCATGCAGAGAAAGAATGCCTTTCTCTTCAGTAAGGCTTGGAAAAACCTGGCACTATGTTTTGTGAGCCACTGGAGGTGAGGTGTTCTCTGGAATTCACCTCCTATTGGGATTTTTGGGGAAAGTAAAAGCCCCATCTTGGATCCCCCAGGGACCGAGTCCATGGATGTTACCCCAGTTCATTTCAGACTGGGCAGTGAGTCAAGGTAACCTTATGGGGCCCCATATGCTCCTATGTCTGTGACATCCCACAGTGGCCCATCATGCTAGGGTTGGCCACCTGAGCTTGATGATCCTGAGTGTTCAATCTTGAGTGGCCTTCATAACCTTCATCTGTCTCAGGTCTTTTCAAACAGGAATCTGCCAACCCTAATATTGGGATTTAAAATTTTGGATTTAAATAGACCACTTGATCCTCATTCAGAGAAAAAAGAGAGGGCCATGACAAGTATGTCCAGTGTAAGCCCATGACTTGCAAAGGGCAGATGAGCTACCTAGAGTTACCAGGGTTTCCTTCAGGCTCCTTAGCAATGAGGAAAATGTGATATAAGATGAGCCCCCCTGAGAATTGAGGAAATGGACACTTTTTTTTTGGCAGTGGATCTTCCTCTGGAATATGGTGGGGACTTTGGGGACATTCCAGAAGGGGACTCCAGTGGAAATGATGTCAGGATGAATACATGGATGGGGTGGTTTGGTTGCTTATGAGGGTAGACTACTTACAGACTACTTATTTATCCCAGCATAATGAAAGTGGAGAGGGGATGTGAATTGCTGTCTATAAATACATCGGAGAAATAAACGCTAGAGAGAGAAAGGAGCTAGTTCAGCTAGAGGACAGTGCTGGCACAAGAACAAATTGGTAATAAACTGGCCATGAATAAATTTCAAATGGAAATTAGAAGCAGCTTTTTAATCAGTAAAAAGGTGAGGTTCAGGGAAAGCCTTTCACTGTGAAAACTTAACTGGTTTGCAGATGGATCTTAATCAGTTTATTAAAGGGATTGTGTGATGTGGTTGTCTCAAATATCAAGGGACTTGACTTATTGACCTATACATCTCTTTAGTGCTATGTTCCTACATATTATATTTAGTAATTCTCTCTGAATTGCCAAAGTGCACTGAGGACAGAGAAATGCTGTGTTCTTCTGATGCAATGTTATTTTTCAAAACCATATCAAACCATAAGTGCACAAGGATGAGGGTAGTGCTAGGCACCTTTGTATTTAACCTGCTTTATAATGAAACCTGGGGACTAAATGGCTTTAGTCACTCAGAGAACATTGACCATATCTCTCCTCACTCCATAACTAATTTCATTTCTGAAACTTGTGCTTCCAAAAAATATTGGCTGCTTAGAATTGGAAGTGTTAGAGGGTATATAATATTCAAGGTTACTGTATGATTAAGGACAGCAAGCTGCCATCTCATACACTAGGTGTTAAAACAGCCTTGTCCACAGAAAGATCAGAAACTAATCATTACTGGTTGTTACTTCCCATAGTGGTAAACACTTCAAGCTATAGAGAAAGCAATTTCTTACTTAGAAATTGTTTTACCCTTTTTCCTTTGAACATCTAGAACCATCACTCTCAGGTCCCTCCCTTCTGATTGATTGATTGACAGTTGCAATGGAAAAAGCAGTTGGCTGCTAAAAAAAGCCCAAGACCCTCTCTATAGTTTTCTACTTGGGAATGTAAGTTTTAAAATGAATCCTCTGAGACTAATTGAATGTGATTGACATCTGCCACTGATACAGTGAGGAAAGACCTCCGCTCCCAACTGGGAGAAAACTGACACTGTATAAAAAGTGATTCTTTTTCTTACATTCATCATCTCTCAGAGTTCACAACAATAGCTAAACAACAGAAAACAAATTCTAGATTCTGAGTCTGCTTTTTGAAATGCTAAAAAGCAAATCAACAGCCTGGCTCTTCCTAGGCTAAGAGGTCTCAGAAATTAAGTCAAACTATGATGAATGTACCATAATGCTGGAATTCCAGCAATGATTACTGTGTAAGCATTATAAGCAAGTAGTCTGAGAGAATAATTTGTTTTGCATTGAATAGAGCACACTAGTTGTGATTGTCAGCAGAATCTAATACTGGTCCCAAAACTCATTTTTATTTTGAGAAAGGTGTAATAAGCAGCTCAAAGAATGAGAGAGAAGAGCGAAATCTAAATACAGCCACATATAAGCTCAGAAAATATCCTCTGCATGAAGGATGTACAATCATAAAATACAATTTGTTTATGTAGGTTTTAAAAGATTATGTGCATCTTATTGGCTGTTCTGTGTCACAAAACTTTGTGCATTTGAGCACTGAATTCTGCTTTGCACCCCGATGCAGTGGGAAGCACGGTGTGGTGCAGAACTGCTTGTGCTGGCAGCTGTAAAAGTGGAGGGTCTCATTCATCTAAGTCAAATCTACTTTATGTCTCCAGTTGATAATTGCCCCAAATGTTGAGAGAGCTCTGATGTACAACAGGTCTGTCAATTGCCTCTGCAACACATACAGTATAACTGCTCTGCACAAATGGAAAGGTTGCTGGGTTGGGGCTGGACATGCAGTAGATGCTTACTCAGAGCACTATGAATTAGCAGTTCTGTTACTAGAAAGAGAATAGTAACATACTGTCAAAGTATCTTGAAACCTGTAGATCTCCTGCAGTGTCTGAAGATTAGCCCCAGATTTCCATATGTTCTAGTCCCTTTAATCAAGTTAGTATTTTTTGATGTTGGAGTCTGTTTTCCTCCTAGACAAGAAGGAAATCTTAGGAGGGAAAATCCCAATTAAATGGTGTTTTGCAGGACTTGACATTTGGAGTGCATTTCCATCTGATACTCTTATTCTCTAAACTGAATGGTCAACCTCTCCTTCAAATTTAGTTTGTTAAGAATGATATACAAATAAGGAATATGTTTATTTTTATTTTTTTAATTTTCATTTTTCCAGAGGAGGAAAGGAAATATGGCCTGAAGTAAACTGATGAAACTGGAAAATAACCTCTCAAACTTTAAACATTTTTTTAAATGTAGGTACAATTAATTTCCTACTAGATGACATTAGTGTGTTTTGAGTATTTCTGTTTGGTGATGCTGATAACAGCATCTTGGGTCCTTTAGTATCTACTCTGTATGTTTTTCAGCCTGACCATGTAGCAACAGTAAACAGAGCTTGTGTAACAGCCCAGTTGAGGGATTTTGACAGAAGTTGATTCTGGAAAACATGATGTTGGACTAATCTACCATGGAGCAATCTCCTGCTGTAGTGGATTTTCCCTGTCCCCTGTCAGAGGCTTGTTAGGAAAGGGCAGTTAGTGGGTTCAAAGCATCACAGCACCGTTGCTGGAGGGGATGGAGAGAGAGTACCCCAGGGACCACAGCTCCCACCATGTGAGCTGCTCCACCTGAAAATTCCCAACTCAGGAGTTCATCCTGGAAAATTGTGAATAATGGTTGAGGCCTTATTGGGCTTTTGATTTTCAGAGTGAGAAGGAGCAGAGAGGAGCTGAGATGCCACCTGGGCACAGGCCTCTGGAAATAAATGCTGGAGGATGCTCAACAAATGATATGAAACTCAACTGCCCTTGGAGGCACTGTCCTCTGGGTTCCTATTGCTCTAGTTGAACTCCACTTCCTTGAGGTATATTTATTTTGTTTTCATTTCAATGGTATAGAGTGGTAGCATTCCAAACCAGTAGCACTGAAGCTCATAGCAGCCCTGGTCATGTAACCAGGTGTCATGTTGTAGGTGCAACAAAGAATTTTTAAAAGGAATGTAAGCAACTAAACACTGCAGAAATTTCTATAGGGATTTGAAAGCTTTCTGAAGTAAGCCAAGTTCAGGTTTGCAGATGTTCATAGTGTGAGGAGACACCTGGGACAGAGCACAAATTACTAATTAAACCCGAGAAAACTGTGAAAAAACTAATGTCTCATCTGCTAGTGAGGAGTCAATGTTGAGTTGGAACAGGCTGTAAACTCTCTCCCAGGTTGGCACCCCTTCTCTTATTTGGTCTAAGGAAGAAGTAGGAGGGAGAGGCAGCCTGGGAAAAGGTCTCTTGAGCACTTTGGATGGAGGTAAACAAAGCAGAGCAACATTTGCTAAGGCTGAAGAAGAAATGAGCTCAATGTGTGCTGTATACTGAAAGCTCAGGTCAGTCCCAGACATTCAGTGAGGATGAAGGCCAGATTGGACAGCCCTGCTGGAGGCAGGCTAGGAGGCTGAGCTGTGGGCCAGGGAGATGGGCAGTGAGGTGGTAGTGAGGTGAAGATCAGGAAAAGAGTTGGAGATGAGAGAGGGACTTCAATTTTTGCTCTAGCCAAACTGCTTAGAAGCTGACAGCTGGATATCCAGGGGCACATCAGGCAGACAGGCTGAGCCTCTTGCTGGGACACACTGAGACAGGTCTGTAAAGGAGAGGCAGATCTAAGTTGTCAGCATGGAAATGGCAGCTGAACTTGTGCTGGCAGGAGAGGGGGGTGATTAAATAAAGCAGGAAACAAATCAAGATGAGTCACTTGGGGATGTGGAATATTTTCCTTTTAGAAAAACTCTGTAAGATTGAAAATATTAATTTTGCATTGTAAAATTTTTTTTGGGGGGAAATGTATGCTCCATATAACCAGCAGCCTTACACTTGCTAGAAGGACTTAACATCCAAAAGAAGTGTGCTACCCTGAAAATCCACTCTGTAACCAAAGAGGTTTTTCACATTGTCAACAAAACCAATATGGCACAGCTGGAAGTGCTGTGGAAAAAACTTCAAAACAGAACTGTGGAACAGACATTTTCAACGCCCTCTTTTGTTGGGACCAGCTCTGATGATCATTTATCTTCAGCTCAGTTGTGTGAGAGTGCCCACAGCAAGCTTGGTGGGCTGCCCTTACAATAATGGAGAATTTCTTTTCATATAGTGGGAGCTAGGAAACTGGAAGAGAAGAATAGCATGGTTGGTAAAACACTCAGCTGTTGCTCTGCTGCAAGTACAGCAGTCAAACATCAAAGCCTACAGATGTATTAATGGGGAGGCAAAGGTCAAGGGGTACTGGCAAAGCAAATTGCGTGGTGGCAGCTGTACATAAGCAGGAAGAAAAAAGGGAGAAAGGCCCCTGCACTGACAGGAAGTATATTTGTCACCGTTCAGTAGCATGACGTGGCTTTTAGCAGTGGCATGTTGTGCTTGCAGCTCTTCAAAATCCCATGCCTTGTCTTGCCCTAGGTTCTCTCTCCCCACGCCTGTACCTTAAGGTCCCTGTTAGGTTTGTCAGGTGGAACGATGGCCAGGAGCTTGAATGTGCATTCTCTGGCTGGGTGCTAAACCGTATGTATTACTTCCACAGCAGCTGTCAGACTCGTCCACCATAAACATCCACAGTGAACCAACACGTGCAACAGGGAGAGGGAGTGCTGTGGTGTCTATGTGAGGTCCTGCCAATGCTCAAAAATTCCCAGATAAACAGAGTAAACACCAGACACCCTGGACCAAGCATTTCTGTGGGCAGGGTTCCTAGCTGAGCTGTAGCTTCCTTATGCTGGGGAGAAATGTGCCTCATATACGTCTTCTTGTGCTGCTTTGCTTTGCATTTCTAAAGTTTTTTGAGTAACCTATGGTAGCTGTGTGTTATTAAAGCCAAGTAATGCAGAGAGCTTGCTGTTGAGAAGGCAGCATGGTCCTTTGCTTTGAAGATGAATGAATCTGGCAGTAGCCTTGGTGAGTTCACTAGCCATGGCCAGGGGGAGGTGTATGGTGGCAGTGACGTAGTAAAGAATTAAATAGATGATGCTGCCTCCCTCTTTTCAGCGCTAAGAGCTGCCTTTGGCTTCAATGTCTTGGTATGCAGCAAACCACAGAGGAAGGAGTGAGTGATGAAGCACTTAGCTGAGTGCAATATGTCCTCCAAATATGCTGGGTAGGAAACTCCACCAGAGGTGGATCAAAGACGACCAATAGTGACCAGAGACTGCAAATGATTTTAATGCCAAATCCTATGACTATTCCTTAGTGGAAGGAATTCACAGAAACCCAGATGTTTGCATGCAGATCAGTCTGTCAGAGGAAATCAACAGGAGAGAAAAGTCTTGTTCACCATTTTCCCCTCTGACCCTGTTCTTCTGTGCCGGCATGATCATTTGGACAGGCTGCAGAGTGCTTAGGTCTCCCTTGACACAAAACCCAGCATGGTTGCCATATAATCAAACAGAAGTGCAGCAAAAACGTTGCCAGATTACCTAGCAGTCATTTGGTTTACTGGGGAGGGAGCAGAGAAAAACCTGTGAGAAGCAGTCACCTCAGCATGGCAAGAACTGTGTGTACAGAAAAGGGACAAAACTGTCATTATTAAGCTAATGACTGTGTTGCTGGAAGATTGCAGGGGGTTTTTTTCTATATCAATGCCAACTGCTGGTTTTATTTACACTATCTTAATTTTTTTTTATACCTCTAGTTATGTTCTCTTTTATAAAGACACATATGAGGCTCCCAGCAGGATTAGCTCAGGGACTGTCTTTTTATATTTCCCATATGCAGTTGCAGACTGCCATGGAAACAATTCCTGGTCCAAATGGGAGACTATTTTTTTTTTTTAAATTCTCCTGGGTCCTCAGTTATTTTTGTTTTAAAATATTTTGATGTGTGGAAGAAATGTTTATAAAAAATAGCAACAATTTACTTTTGGAATATAGTTTTAATTAAATTGCAGAAACAATATCTGCTACAGTACTAACAAACTATGTTATTAAAGTAATAAAAGTGAAAGAAACAATTTATTGAGGACAAAATAGAGGAAAGTGTGAGCAGAGAGATAGCTAATGAAAGGCAAGTAAGGGTTTGGCAGCCCTCTACAGGGCAGAGTGGAACTGGAAAAAGTCCAGCTGGAATATGTTTCCTAATTAACTTTAATTCTCCACTTTTAAATTCAGTCTGGGTTGCAGTATTGTCATTTCTCTGTCATGTGCATTTCTCTTGCTGAGTTCTGAGCAGGAATTTTGCACTGAATGGCAAGTGAGTAAATAAATAAATAAAGTCAGTTGCCATGAACCATTTCAGTTTTCAAGACTACAGGACATGCTTTTAATGCCCCTCTCGGAGCTCAGCGTTCTACTGCGGGAACTTCATTAACACGCTCATTAGAGCTATCTGATTCACTGCTGCAGCCTCTCACAGGGAGCTGGGAGCAGCAGCTGGGACAGCGGATCAGCTTGAGCTAATGCATATGTTAATAGCACTAATGTTGTAGCATTTGGTATTGCTGAAGGAGAGAGACAGTAAAATATCTGTGCTGTCTTCTGCTACACTTATAAAGAAAAAAAAAAAGACCAATGCAAGACAAAATAAAGCTATCTGCTAGGAATGTTTATAGTTAGTATTTATAGATTAGTGCAGTATGTTGGAAAATCAAACACTACAATGCACACATGAAGACCCATTCAATGAATTATTCAGGAAGATCTATTGTAAAGTGCTCCACTGACAGAGAAAGCAAACTAATGTTTCAGCAAGTTGAACTGAATCCACCACCTCTGACCTGCTGTCAATAGACCTCTGCTAGCATAAACTCTGTTTTCCATCTGCTCTTTGTGCAGTGCTGGTGGTGGCAGGGAGAAGATGCAGCTGCACCTTGGGGTCATGCTGGAGGTCCTGCTAGGGGTCAGACAAATTAGCAACTCCTCCGCAGCCAGTGGGGAAATGAGCCAGTTTACTCTGCTCCAAAACACACCTGCATGGCTCCATGTTTGCCTGTGTGTTTGCTGTACTGAGTGAAATGACCAAAGTAGGCAGAAAAAGCAACCTGTTCCTATTTCAGCAACATCCTGAGCTTTCTAGATTTGTGGATGTGTGTTGGCCCATTTGAGTCCAGTTTGCTGTGATTTTTATTGTTTCCACCATGAAAGGTAAATAAGGATCCAAGGTGATGAGGTTTTTACTAGGATGTTTCACTCTTCCTGTAGCCCTAAGAAGGTTGACACACGGGTCAGTGATCAGTGTCTCATGTCAGAAGAGTTTCTCTGCTCTCCTTTCCCACTCACTAAAGTCATGTCAATGCCACATTAGCAAAATCTGCCTTTGGGCAAACATTGGAGAGCTCTGTCGACAGTAAATGCTTATGAAGGGGAAAGAATTAACAGTGATGAATAGTTTAAAAAGGTGTGTTGTCTTTTGAATAAAATGATCTTGTAGACACTGCTTCATAACTTAATTCTAATGTGAAAGGCAGTCTCAGTGCCTCTGAACAGCTTACCAGGGCTGAGGTACTGTCTAATGTGCGCCTCTCAACTCATAAATAAGTGAAACATTAATTTTTACATGAACTGCTTAAAGCTAAAACAGGTTTTCACTCCTCTTTGCCTGATTGAAGTATTACCACTTGGTTCCTCTTGTTCACATGGGATAAACCTTCACTTCTGGCCTTCACTGTATACTTGAGCTCGTCAATTTGTCATGCTGTTTACTCTGGTTTTGTTTTCCTGCACATAGTCTCTGTTAAATACTGATACATTTTCAATTATTTTTTTAATCTGATAAAGCTTTCAGCTAATTTTAGTTGAGCTAATAAGCAATTCACCCTTCCAAACTGTGTTTTCAGATCTTTTATCTGGAATCCCAATCTCCATTGCAAAGACTGTTTTCTGCTCACCCGCTGAGGCTTTGCACACTGAGATGATATACAGCACACTTGAGTGACTGTGATTGTAGACTTGAAAAGTGTTTGGTCCAGCACTGGGCACTTTTTTTCCCCCCTCCATATCTTTGTATTCCACATTTGAATGTATCGTAGTGCTGTATTGATACAGTGATACTGCCTTTGTACCCGCAAAGTCTTTCATTGCTGTAAACAAAAGATGCCCTTCAAGTAGTGGCATGGTGACAAAGTCCAAGATACACTGTAGAGCTGCAATATGTGAGGACGGGAGTGAGAGGGATGTAGAAAGCCTCAGCTCCTCCCTTCTAATATATTCATGCCTGGTGTGAACTTCGTTGGTTATAACCCATTAGGAGAAGGCTTAGCCAGTGGCAACTCTGATTTGAGTTAACAGCAGCTTCCCCACTGACCTGGATACACTTTTATTGGTACAGGGTGAATGAGTTGTCCTTAATGAATATTATGGGGCTTTCCTATTTGCTTTATAAAGTGCTCTGATCTTCCTCATCAGTCTTACATGGACAGCTTACCTTTTGCTGTCAGTGCAGCCTGGTTTGTGTGCTGCATGGGTGGGATGTCTCTCTTACAAAGAGCTGATATTTCCAATTTTGTTTTCTGTGCTCTGTAATTACCAAATTAAAATCAGGGCCAGGACCCCCTGCTCTACCCTTGGAGCAGTGAGAATATTTATGGCACGAGGGTGTATATTATGTGTGCTTACCTTTCCTATGGAGAGGACCTACACAGGAGGTCAGGAATGCAAAGCCGGGTGCAGCCATCCCCATCTATCAGCAAGTCCCATCCATTGCCTGCTGTGAGCCATGCATCTGAGCTGCTGAGTTGGGGTGGTTCTCCAGGCTTTTCCATATGCCCCATCCTCCGCATCCAGCACTGTTGTTAAAGCTAGCATGATTGTAGCACTTTATGAATTACCTACTGTTTCTGACGCGTATGAGAACCTTGCATACCAAGTACCATCATGATGCCAATTTTTACTGTTGAATCAAATCCCTTGGAAACTACTTTTTAATGGAAATGATAATGAAACTTTAATTATAACTGCACTACTTGGTTCCCTGAGCGTACACATCCCATTAGATGGTTTCTGCTAAGATAGTGACATCTTTCAAGCTCATTTCCAAGCATATTAAAAAAAAAAAGATGATATTTTACCTGTGACATGTTGGTATTTTTCCTGGGTTCATCAAAATCTCATTTGCATTAACCACAGATGTGACCAGAGAATAATATAGTTCCTTGGGTTGTAGGCTGAACAGAAATACTTGCAAGAGCTGGAAACATATGTTTTGATGACATTTTAGATTTTTCATTTTAAAATAAATTTTCAGTACAGCAGAAATTCTTGGACAGATAGTTGTTTGGGCAGTGTGCAATATAGGTTTTATTCAGGTGATTAAGGATATTGTTCCCATGTGACTAGTAAAGGAAAAATATGGTGCAGTCTTTCCTTTTCTCTAGGCAATAATTTTGCAAAAACAGCTATTTAACTTACTTTTAACTTATTTTTTTAAATGACCCATTCCATTATCTTCAGTGGCAGGATCTGTGGGTAGGACTAGGTGTTATTGCAATTCAGAAATGTGCATCTGGAACTAAACTACATTAACCTCTTTATTAATGATATTATTTGTAAAGTAACTGCAAAACCCCAGATCTTTTCTGCATGACAAACACCGAGCAGTTTAATGGTTTGTGCATTAGATGCAGATCACTATGTGTCTGCAGTAAGAAATAATCCAGGATTATTCCTGGCATTGGAGTGTGTTGGAATCAGATCCTTCCTGGCACTAATGGCTCGTGCTCTGCTCAAGTTTCCCCTCTGCCACCATCTCCTTGGTGGCATATAATTGAAGGGCTGTGTGCATGGAGGCAAGAGCTGGCAGAGACATAAACAGGTCTTGAAAGGGATTAACCTCTTCAGCCTCAGCACTTTGGGGTGTAACCAACTCATGTAACATCACCAGCCGTGATAAGCAGCTTTTAGACAGCCACCTCTGCATACTGGAGCTGAGCTGCAAGCAGGTTAGCGCAAGGCACTGCCTGCTCTCGACTGTTTTAGGACTCATTGTGTCCATCCAGGGTAGTGGATGGTGGAGTCCAGGTTTTAGAAGCCAAGCCTTTGTCCTTTTCTATGTGGACTTGAAAAAGTAGTAAAAAAGAGTGGTGCAATGTTTCTGATACTGCTGGCTAACAGGTTCAGGAGAGGCCTCTGCAGCATTACAACACTGGAAAGTTAGGAGAGATTTTTCACTGCTGAGTTTTGAAAAGGGAAAGAAAAAAGGAAGGCACTCCAGCACGGGAGATTGTAAGAAAGTCCAATGTTCTTAGTTTAAAATAGCCCCAGAAAGCAATTACTTTTTTTGTGGGAAGTACAGGATTCACAGGAACTTCTTAAGCCTGTCCTGCAGGTACAAATGTGCTTTTTAAAGTTTAACCTGCTCTGTGAATCCTGCTGGGAGCTCTGTTTTCTCTCCTTGGCTTTGTTTCTGTATCTTTAACTTGTCTGTGTGAGCAATGCCAGATTGCAGTAAAGAAAAGTTGACATTACAACTCGGAATAAAACCTTCCTTTTGCGACACAAGGGGCTTGCTTTTTAGAGATAAGGTTAGCACCTTCGGCTCCAACAGTGCCCTCAAGTGAATGATTATCATATCCCAAACTCAGAACTAGGGGAATGAGGACGTTGCCGGTAAAGAGAAAGACACTGGAGGGATGAACTTCTTTTGACATGACAGCATATATCAGCTGTGAGCTGAGGGGCTGATCTGTTATTTAGTGCCCATAGTAATCTTGGTGTTTCTTTGAGCGCTTTCCCTCTGCTTTCATTTCAATTTTGTATTCCAGCTATTAATTTATATAAGCTGCTGGGATCGGGAGAAGCAAGGGAAGATTATTCAGCCCAAATACCTCACTATGGGGTCGGGCCTTTGCTTCTTGCTGCCTAGCAAAGTGACATGAGCTGCAGGACAGGGTAGATGCAATGTTTCCAGGTGTGTATTTACCTGTTCTGCGTGTACCAAATCCAGTCAAGCTGAACAGTCCAAGCTTTCTCTATTTGAAACTAAAATGAAAACAAGAAAAAAAGAGAAAGAAAAAAGGCTGTGTATGCTACTCAGAATATTTTAACATCTGGAATAGCCAACCTGTGTAGATCCAGTTCATAATTTTCCTAATAGGCATTTTCCTTAATGAGTTAATTGTTTGCAATGCAAAGTGACTATGCAAAATTGGTATAGTAGGTTGCTGTGCAGTGGTTGCAAGAACATTGTGGCTGTAAATGCTTAAGTCACCTGATTTCAAAGTGGTGCATCTTCTCACAGTCTCAGAGCCCCTGGTCCGCTCCCTGTCTGTTGTCATTTGTCCATCCCCAGCTCTTTGAGGGCTTCTCTCCCCCAGGGAGCACACAGGGCTGGCTGTGGCCTCGCCCCTCACTGCCCCAAGTCTGGAAACAGTCAGCAGTCTCTCCTCAATGCCTCTTATGTGGACAGGCAGGATATAGGCCAAAGTACTATCTTTTTAGATAGAAAAAACCCTACCTCTGCACCTGCCAGTCCATGCACAATAGAGTTTATGTCTGCACCTTCTCAGGAGTGTGGGTTTTGTCTTCTCCATTGTTTCTCTGTGCACAAGGAGATGGGTGTGCGAAGTCCAGGAGTTCAGGGAGAAGGCAGCTATGGGCTCACACTAGGGTGCAGGAAAAGGTAGGGAGGTGCAAAGCTGACTTGCACACACCAAGTCCCTTCTTGCATTGCTTGCACAGAGCCAAACCAGGAGAGGAATGATGTCTAAATGATACCAGGGGGTCCAGAAGGGAAAGGCACAAAATCAGAGGGGATATCAGAAAGGAAGAGGTGCAAATTCCCTGTGCCTGCACGCTGGGGAGTTGGGTGCAGTGCAGCACGTGCCCAGCACCCTGTGCAGCTTGCCCAGCATTTCTGTTGTGCCAGGCAGGGAGGGTGGAGAAGCAGGAGCACTCCCAAGAGAATCAGTGACTGACTCTGTGAGCTTTCAGGTCCCTTGATCCTCCGAAGCCACATGTTATGGGGATGGCCATTCACCAGTTGAGTGGTGACATGTTGCAGTGGGGATGTCCCTGTGCAATGCAGGACTTGGTATGGAGCCTGTCCTGTGCTCTGCCACCACGGAGATATTCCTCTGGGAGCAAACTGACCCTGAATGAAAGTGCTTTGTTATTTTATATTTGTTGGAGGATTTCTCATTTTATAGTTTTGTTCTTACTATAATACTGTTCATTTCTACTTCATGATCTCTCAATTTCAAATGAATATGCCCTGTGGACCACCAATTTACATGGAAATTGTTACAAACCTGGGGAGAAATGCTCTTTGTGTCTGCAATTTGACTTTCTACTCCAGAAATTTCCTTCAAACGTAAATCTACACAATTCCAGAATGACACATGAATTTTGTTTTAAATTACACTCTGAGGCCCAAGATTTAGAATTGAGTCAGGCCAAGATCTTTAAGGTCTCAATACCTGATGTTATGAGCCTAAATCCATGTTTACAGATTTACTCTTCCAGATTTTCCCTATGCTCCTTCCTGCCCCATACTCAGGCACCAGTACCTGAAAAGCTTCTGCAACAGGAGCCTCCTTCCTCTTCAGGGGACAACCTAGAACACAGAAAATCTCTGCCAAACAAAGTGCACATCTTATTATACAACCTCTAAATTGCTATTTAGAGAACAAAGTGCAGGCCAGCTTCTTTTCTGGCTCCCTAAAGCTACCGTGAAGAGAGACATATACTTTGTCTTAGCAAAATACCTAATGTGATCTACAGTGTCCTTGTTTTTAATTGCTATGATAGTATGGGAATAACAGAGAAGAATACCAGCCTGTAAGTTACGGAGCAACAAGGGCAAACCCACCCAGCTTTCCAGGGAGGCTCTACAAAGCCTGCAGGAGCTGATTTTGGAAGTACTGTGAAAGTGAAACCTGATGAACTGGAAGGACAAACAGATTACAATGCAGGCAGGACCAAGACTTGTGTGTTGGTGCACAGGCAGACACAAATAATCAAGGCCTCTTAATTTAAGGGCATGCAGAGGAATATCTTTCTAAGGTATGCTTTTATAAGTATTAAATAGTTTTTGGCACTTGTGATAATCACAAAGTCAAAAAAACCCCCAAAACCCAAAGGTAGAAAATTGCCTTTTTCTGGGAAAGAGCACTGTTAATATTGAAATCATTAAAGCAGCCAAACTGTGTGAAGGGCATCTTTATTCTCCTTTGGCACATCATGACTACACTTCGATCAATGCAAGCTGTGTTTCCACGGTTTTCTTTGTCTACAACAGCCTTGATCAACTCAATTGCACAAATTTCTTCAGGCTGCCTCATGGTAAAGATGTGTGTGCTAGGCTGGACACTGGCTACCTGTTCTTATCCATACGACCCTTATGGTGAAGAAATAAGATTTTTAGATGAAGAAATAACATTTAGGTATGAGTGAATTCAGTGAAAGGACATGATTGTGCATTGCTGCCTGTCACTGGAGCTGTTGGGGTTTATTCCAGCCAGCAGCATGGGGTACCTGTTCTTTTCCATGGCCACTGGCAAAATGTGGAAACTTCATCCCTTTTCAAGAGGAAAGCCATAAACAAGAGGCTGTTGGTTAAATGGAAATGCCTCCTACTGCCCTGGGCTCACCAAGCTGGGCTTAGCCAGCTGTGTCAGCCCAGGGTGGGAGGGGAGGTTTCAGGGGCTGCAGGTTTGGCAGGAGCAGTGGGGTCCCTGCAGCATCAGGGGAGAGAAGAAGGATTCAACAGGCAGAGGAAAAACACCTGCTTTTAAGGGGTGGGTAGAGAGGAGGTTCAGCTGATAAAAATTGGTTTTAATCTCCTACTTGAACTGCTCACTTGTGTTGTTCTCTCCCTCACTGCTCTTCCTAGTGGGAGCAGAGTCCTCCATGATCCTGCGGCAGAGCATTTCCCTCTCACCTGCTCCAGGCAAAGCAGAGAAGAAGTGGGGAAGGACACAAGAGACATACAAAACTCTGGCATGCACAGAGAGTAAATCAGGGTGTTAAACAAAACCTCTGCTCTCAGCTGGCTAATGTTTCAAAGGAAAACATTTCAAACGCTGAGAGAGATTGTGCAGTTAGCCAGTGATGCAATTACATGGCTGTAAGCTGTAGAAACTCTTTCAATGTGGCACATATTAAACCTTTCAGAGGTAGTGCTTTGATTTTTAATTTTACGCTGTTGGCAGGCAATCAGGGTCTTTAATAGTATGGGGGCCAGAGGGAAAATGTTTCAAAACAGCAAGGATCTTATCATAGTGTGCAATTAATGAATAATTATTAAAAACCAGAAATAGCTGGAAGAGCAGGCAAAAGCTGGCAATGCAATTCTCTACTTTCAGGCCTGTAATGAAATCTCAGGAGTGGTAAGTATGATATGGAGCTTTGTGCAATTAAAGCTGGGATTTTTTCCCCCTAGTTGAAAGATCAGTGATCTTTCAAAAATACACCTGTCACTTGGGTTTGTTTTCAAGTCATTTAATTGTCGTGGTAAACCATTTAACATCTCACAAGCATGAAGAGATTCTTCAGTAAATTACGGCATATTGGGCTTCTGGTTTTTTAAACAGTCAGATTTTGATTTTGGTGAGTTTTATTTGTTCATTTGTTTTTTTAAGATGCTTGAAAAGAAGTCTGTCAGCATAGTCTGAATGTGTTAACCATGGCAATGGGCTGCAGTAATGCTTTCCCATTTTTCTGGCTGATAAGCGTGTCCAGGAAGGCATCAGAGCTGAGAAGGAAAGGCTTCATGTGGGCTTCCAGGTCAGTCTGATGCTCTGCTACAGGATAGTGCTTTCTTTGTGACGTTGGGGATATTTCTTAACACCTATGGTGTCTTATTAGCAATCTAACGCACTTGCGACAAACGTGGGTAGAGCCCTTCCTAAATCTTCGTTTGCGAAGACTAGCCATGATTTAAAAACAGAGCAAGAAAAAGTACCTGTTGCATTCACTCATGCAGGCCTCTACAGTTCACCTGGACACTCACCTATCTCAGCTATTTTCCTGTGTTCAAACAGGAATTACCTTTCTGTATGGAGTCTGAATCATAGCCAGCACAGTACAGCTGTGATCTCACTGAAATAAAGCAGCTTGTTGTCCTTGATACTACTGCCAGGGAGTCCTAATTGTACATGTTTGGAGCCAAACACTTGCTCACTTGGGGACAGGTGCAATCTCCAACCTGGTACAATCTCCAACCTGGTGCAATATCCTTGTCCCAACAACTCCAACTGTATGTGAATTAGGAGGCAAGTACTGGTGTCTTAAAGGGCCTTGAGGTTTCATCAAGTGCTGACATGCACTGCGCTTAGCTTCAGCATACTGTAAGAGCCCTTCAAACAAAAAACTAGCTTATGGCCTGACCAAAATAACAAGAAATGTTAAACTTCTTCACCAAGGAGCCTTTTGGAAGAAGCAACCATGACCTTCAGATTCAAAGTCTTTTTATTTATTTATTTTTTATTATCCAAAGTGCATTTGTGGCTGTGTTATCACTGGTCTTGGTTTTGTATTCAAAAGTGAACTTATGTTTTGCATTTTCACTTGGAGAGAATAGGCCCTTCCTGCTTAGAATTGGGAACAACTGTTTTGCTTTTAAAGCTGCATAACAAATCTAATAATTAAAGATATAACACTTATATTTTGTCACTGAAATCCATTAGTCTGTGGCACAGTCAGACTGGCTCTGGCATGCAGGCTTGAAGATGCATTTGCGTGAGCAGCCTCTTCTTTTGAGTACTGAACCACATTTGCTCACTGCTGTTTCATTATATATGAACTAAACAAAGAAAAAAGTTATTTACAACTATCAGGCATTTCTACTTGCAATATCAAGAGAGGTTTTCCATTAGCTTCTAGATAGAAGAGCTTAAATTGTGTGGGTGTGTGTATACGTGAATGTGCCTGTTTCTTGCCTGCTGGTATCTTGCATTCATGTCCCTGGTGTTAATCCTGTTGTATGGGCACGCTGCAAGAGTGTAACATGTTGCACCCTTCTTTAATGGTACATGTTCTCTGGTGCATGACTGGTATTGACAAAACAAACTGTGAACTACTTGGATGTACACTGAATGGGGAAAAAACTCTCTTGGTTCCTTGAAAGGCTTTCTGGCTTGAGCACACTTCTGCATATTTATTTAGACACTGTTTGCCACGGAGCATGGCAGCTCTAAAGAACTTCATGAGCTAGAAAGTACTTCTTGAAACAATTAGATTTCCCAGACACACTACACTGGAAACCAATGGCACTCTGTTGAGTAGGACATGAAATTGGCTGGTGAAGGCAAACAAAACCCAGAGTGGATCTGGGTAAATGAACTGTGATGTTTTCTTGGAACTGTTTCTAGGAGACAGAAGTCAATCTTCACCATTGTGCCTGGTTTCTTTGTGCTGACGTTTTGTTTTCTGGCCTTGATTTTTTGTGTGTTGGGGTTTTTTTTGGTTGGTTTTGGGTTTTGTTGTTGTTGGCATAGCATTTTTTTGGTGCGTTTTGGGGTTTTTTCCCCCCCCAACTCCAATGCCACCTCTTTGCTGGGGGTTGTTGGTAGCACGGCACAGACGTTTGTTTGGTTGCAATAGAGGCTCCACAGACCCCTGTCCTGGCTTGAGGACAGAGACTTCCCAAGGAGATATGGTAGGGGGGACCTTCACTGAGTTTTGCCAGCCAGCAGTGCGTGGAAGCTGCTTCTCTGAATGATCAGCTGCAGACATTAGAAAATGGATCTTTCTTCAGCAGAGATCTGGCGGTCCCTGACCCTATTCCCAGGCATGGCAGGTGGGTGGAGCAGTGTTCCAGCCCACATTCCAGTGCTATGGTACCAAACAGGAGCTGTGTGTGCTCCCCTCCACATATCACACTAGTTTTGAGGACAGTCCAATGGTGTTTGGCTGCTGCATTGACCCAGCAGTCCACTATCCTGGGGAAGTGCTTTGAGCCTTGCTTCCACTTCTCACCAGGCCGTGAAGGTGGAGTGTAATGGTTTGACCCAAGCCTTTTCCTAGTAACCAGTTTGTAACCAGGGAAGTGATCATGTTTCCCAGTATTCCATATGATTTTACGTAAGTGGGGGTATAAATAAGGAGGAGGAGAGGCCTTAGCTCTCTCTTCCCTTCTGGTAGATCCAAAGACGCAGGTTCTCTGCTATTGGTCTCACCTGTGCAGAGGAGTCAAGCCTTGTAGGCCTTGAGAGGCAGCGGTTGCTGGCGTCGGTCAGTGTGACTCTGCTATCTTAAGGAGAGTTGTAAGATTCTATCTTTATTAGTTCTATCCTGGGTTTCGAGTGTACATACCTGTTTTAGTTTCCTTTCCCCTTTTTCCCCTTTTTCCCCTTTTTCCCCTTTTTCCCCTTTTTCCCCCTTTTTCCCCCTTTTTCCCCCTTTTTCCCCCATTTACCCTTTTTTTTCCCATTTTTTCCCTTTTTTCCCTTTTTCCTCCCCTTTTCCCTTTCCCTTGGGGGGTTTCCCCTACTGTGTACATAGTATTTTAATGGTATATAACTGCTATATATGTAAATATATATACTTTTGATATAGTTTGTGTTGTTTTGGGCTCTTTAGTTTCTCTTGTAGTTTCTTTAAAACTCTGAGAGGGAAACGAGGGGGGAAGGCTTTCACTGTGAGTTTGGGCATTTGGCAGGGAGCCAGGTCCAAACCATCACATGGAAACCGCTGCCCTTCTCTGGGGATTTGTCTGAGGTTTGAGAAGTACCTGCAGTTCTTGGGTTCACAGGGAAATTTCTTTACCTCAAGGTGTGTTTACTGCTCATGAGAAGCAGGTTTCTACTGTTCACTTGTTCCTAAAACACGTTCTGAAGGTTGTAGCTTTTTTCTTCTCCCTTAAAACCATCGAGGCAGATTGTGCACCAATGGAATTCGTAACTGTTGTAACACTGGCTTCAGCTCCTGTCATTAATTGGTAATCTTGTCGGATCTGCTATATTACAGTGCTAGCTCAGCAGGCTCCAAGGAACTCTTGGGTAAAGTGCTCTCCATTTTGAGACCATCGTTGGCAGCTTATCAGTTGATTTATATCCTATTTCCAGGTGTGGAACTAAAAGTAAACTGTCATTGTAAATCACTAATTCAAGCAGAGTGAGAGAACAGTGCGCAGTTTGCATATTTCAATACCACTTAATTAGGGGGAAAAAAAATCCCTTGTTCCATACAAATGTACAGTGCAAATCCTTTCTCTTAATGCTTCAGATGGGTAAAATGTCCTTTTGAGTCCCACATGTCTAATGCTGCTGCTCATCTTGTTACAACAGACGTTTAACTTTGCCCCTGGGAACAGGTCAGAGAGTAGCTTTCTTTACAGCCCAAGCCAGTATGTGTCTCAATCTGGGAAAGAGTCCCTGCCTGCTGGTAGCACATACACCACCATTGGCACCTCTTAACCCAGCCTTGAGCCTCCTGAGCTTTATTTATTTATTTATTTATTTATTTATTTTAAAAGAGTTTTGTGCTTGATCATTGTGTAACTGCCATTTTGTATCCCAGATGAGGTTGAGATATGTCTCTTCCCTAAAGGTGTTCTCGTCTGACGCTTGTTCAAAATCGGCTTCCAACTGTAAATTGTGCTTTTGCATGACTAGACCTTCTTCTCTACCAGCCCCTTATTTCCTTGAAGCCACCTCTATGGAAAACAGAATCATTTCCTGGATCAGTGGGAATAACATTTTCTTGTGGCATGCTGCTTCAGAAAAATAAGTGATTTTTGATATGATCACTGCCTTCAACCCTCATCTCTTACCATCCCCTTCTCCTCTTCTTCCATTACCCTTTACGCTCCTGCTGTGCTGCTGGATGACTGCACTTCCAGCATTTGCATCTTGTCCCTCCCTCTGCTCTTCATCTTGGGAGTATAAATTGCTCCAGCAACCTCATAATTTTGATCTGCAATCATTTTGCTCCACTAGCTTATGGCAGTGCACAACCCAAATGCTCGTTTTCTTTTTAGATCAGGCTGACTACTGATGTGTTGTTCTCAGAGTAACTTTGGAGCTGAGAGGTTTGTGAGGTGCCAGGTGCACCAAAATGTGGATAAAAAATTAAAGCCAGAAGAGAGAACATCCATTCTAAGCAAAAATACAACTTTTCAATTCCTGATTTTTTTTCTTTCAGAACTTGCCAGTTGCTATTTAAACATAAACTTATAAACCCACTTTCCTTTTATGAAATTAAATACCCTGCTGTAGAAAAATCAACAAACAAACACTAACACCATCTTTGCATTTATTGGTGTGATTTTTATTCTCTTTTCAAAGGTGATCTCCCACAGACTTCCCTATTGTGGCTAAAAGCATTGCATCGTGCGTAAGATTTTCTTGTTCAGATCAATTTGCTAAATTTTCCTTTAGTTTCAAAGTGGTTCATGTTGTTGGGGCTTCATTTTGTTCAGACTGGCAAGTCGAGAGGTTTCCTGTAGCTTAGAGAGATTGCTTTTGAATTGGTGAATTATTTAGTCATGAATTGTTCCTTTAGTATATGTGCAGCCAAGTGGGGTTTTTATTACACATATGAGTTAGAGTGGAGAACAGCTACGATTTGGGCCAAATAAAGAATGTAAAATTAAGCATGAGTCTTCACAGTATGCTGTGATGCTTTTCTACACGGTGTGCATTGGGTTTTCTTCTAAGTACTTAGCAAAAACCTCCTGTAGTGCATGCTAATGTGATTGACTGCACACAGAATTAAAAAAATAATACAGTATATGGGAGAAATATTGCTACATTAGTAAGAACTGAAACTGTTTTCTTCTTATCAGAAGATACAAGTCAGTAAATGTTGGTCTTTGTGATCAGTTAGTAATTAAATAGGTCTTCAGCTGCATTTGGAATCTGATCCTATTGCGATGTTCTGAGTGAGTTAACAGGATTTCTGCAGTCACTGAGATAATGAGATGGTGAAGTGTAGCAGAGCAAGAGCAATCCCAGTGTTATGCACCAGCCTTTTAAAATATGGTTTTTCTCCATGCTGTTTCTTGTTATTTACCAGTGTACATGATTGCTTTTACTTACCTTGAATTAGTTTCCACCTCTGCAGGATTTTCTTATCCAATGAAGTTAACTTGGACAAATGGAAAGCAGTAGGAAAGAAAAGTCTGGTTTTTGAAGATGCTATCTCTGGATTTAGGGAGATTCTGTAGATGGAAGACCCTTGTAGCAAATTATTTGCTTAGTGTGTGGCAGGAAATTAGAGGACCTTGCATGTTCCAGCTGTCCTAGTAAAGAGATGGAGGATCCCATCAGTGTCCCAAATCAGATCTCCAGCCATGTTTTCGTGTAATAGGGCTTTACTGCTGCAGACACCAAAAATCGTTTTTCCTGGCTTTAGAGGTGGGAGGCAGGGTTTTTAAGGGCAGTCTACTGCCCAGGGTTCACTGTAGCACTAACTCTAGGCCCTTGTCTCTCCGACTTTGAGGATATAAGAGTGCATTTTTGTTCTTATACCTTAGAAGAGAGCTGCTTGTCTTTTACTGCATGACTTAGTGGTTAAAGAAGTTTATTGTCTCATGAGAAGACGATTTAGACTTTTTGTTTTAATCTTTTAATCTTGAATATTTTAAGAAAAAATAGTTCTATTAGCACTTGGGATTTAAGAGTTTCACTCATTAAAGGTGAAAAGATTACAAAGCTCAAGAAGAGGGTATCTCTCTTCACAGGATGTGTTAGTCAACAGATCTGACTAGAAAAACTTATTTCAAAGAAAGAGACCATTCTGGAAAGAGGATGAGAAGTGGAAGTCTAGTGGATATAGCTATGTTAATGGGGGCACAGCAGCTACTTAATTATGTAGCAATGTCAGAAGCAATAGGATTATCTATTTCTGTCATGGTATGGGTCAGAGCAGCAGCTGAACTAAAGACCAACAGTTCAATTTAAGGTGCTATATAAATGCACAAGAAAGTGCCCAAATGCTTGTAATTGCTCTCTCAGTTGCTATGAATACTGATATTTAGTGATCTTCTTTCTCTCTTTCATAGTCATATATTTATTATATGTGAAAGGGTTATTATAAAAGTCTTTCCTACATCACTCTGGTCCTGTGTGCCCAAAGTTGGAGCCAGCTACATGAAACTGGAAGAAGAAATTTGTTTTATAATTTATAGTAGGGCAGGCTTAGTTCTTACTAAAATCTGCTGCATCTTTGCTGTGCTTCAGAAAACAACATATTTATCACCAGATTCCAGAAACTTGCATTAAAAATGGCATAATTTAATCAAATACATTGACACAGCATCCTCTTCTTTGCTTATAAGATTTCCTCTGAAAAATACTGTCTTGCTCCTGTATTTTCTAGGAGAGAGGGAGAGAGCAAGCTGTTGGGTAGCTGGAGCTCTCACTTAATTAGTTTTCTCAGGTCTGTGGTAATATCTTGTAGTTCCTAGTGTTTCTTGGAAAGGTGCTACAAAAGATAGAGTCAGCTGCATGCTCCAATTCCACCTGGAATACTCTAGTTAGCTGTGGATTCACCTCAAGGAAATAAAAGAGAGTTAAAAAGCCAGCAAAAATGTACCATGTACAACTTGGATAAAGAAAGGAACATGCACTGTTTTGGGGTTTTTTTCTGAAATTAAAAATCATTATAAGGTGGTTTACTTCTAATAAATTATATATAAGAAAACCAGCTGCCTTCTTTTACTAATACTGAGATACAAGACTGTGACTGTACTTACAGAGGAGAGGAAGAAATGACATTTGCTGTGAGCTGTTGTTGCATACTGGCTAGCTGAGACATTTTGGAAGTCCCCAGCAGCTATCTGAAAGCAAAGTGCAAATATCACAGCACAGACATAAGGCTCCCAAACCAAAAGGTGCCTGCATGCTCTGAGAAGCCATGTTCAGATGTTTATCTGAATGCCATTTCACAGACCACACTCACCTTTTCACCTGATATGGGAGACTTTGAGTCTCACAGACTTTGAATTAGGCTGCTACCAATTTTGTGGCAAGGGGGAGGAATACTCTTTATCCTGTATATATATTCCTTGAAAAGGTTTGAAAAAGGTTCTGACATGTTTGCACTCATTATGATTCTCTGGACAACTCTGAAATGTAAATAAGAGGAGATTCAGGTGTTAGCAGAGAAGAGACTTTGCTGCAATGGAAATAGTACTGCTCCCTGAATAGCCTTCCCAGAGGGAAGCTGCAAACAAGCAAAGTTTGGTCAGGATGTTTCTCTCAGTGCAGCTTAGTGGGTTCACCACAACCCAAGGCTTCCATCAAAATTTCCAAAATTTAGGCCTAAACTTTATGTTTTCCCTATTAACATGATAGACAGGACACATTTCCAGGAGTCAGACTGGACCTGGGTATTTATTCAGCTGCAGTGTTGGAATTACCTCTGTGGCTGTGTTGGAGATGGCTGATTCAGAGATTCCTCTTCTCCCCACCCTTTCCAAAAGATAGTTATCTGTTGTCCTGGAACACCACATTTCATTTCTCATGGCACTGTTTCCAGGCAAGAAAGTCTTCCTCACTGCTCTGCAGATTGTGATCTTCCTTAAACTGTAAAACAAATTGGTTCTGAGATGAGTGAAATTTTGGCTCTCATTTTGACTGCATTTGTTCTTTGTTTTCCCTCCAAAAATAAGAGGAATCTATTCAGAACAGAAGGCTTGCTGTTGTCAGAAAGAGCAGGAGCAGGCTGTTGGTCTGCTTAGAAGAATGTGAGTGTCCTTCAGGCAGCCTTTCAACTGTCTATGCCAGATCTGTAGTGGGTGAAAAGAAATACTTGGAGTGTGTATGTGCTTTCCTGAATGATTTTACATGAGGATTAACTCCTGGTGACTAGCAGCTCTGGTTTGGGGTAGGACCTGTTCATACCCACAATCTACTGCAACAGCCCTGTCCCCTTACACCACGTTGCATCCCAGCTCTGCAACATCCATCTGCCTTTGCTTTGATAGAAACACACCTTCTGATTGAACTAGACAGCCTCACCCAGAACAGTAAATATGTAAAATATATTGTGTTATGATAGAAGAGTTGTAAAGACAAGGCAAAGGCAGTGGGGGGTAGCTCCAGAAACAATTTGGGTGGCACATGTAACTGTCATGGCTGGATTGTAAATCAGGATGGAGGAAGACATGAGAGGTTTGCTCTAGTGCAGCTCTCTAACTCTTATGCCTCCCACTAGTGGAAACTGAGGTACCAATATCTTAGGGGATTGAAACAGTCACCTTCCACAGGGACAGAGGAGAGCAATAAATTGGTCTTCAGTCCCAAAGCTCAGCCACTGAGCTGTCAACCTTTCTGCCACTGGTGCCACATTTGCCTTGGTGCATTTCTACTCTTCCACTCGCTGGATCTTGCTTCCTGTTGTGGGGTTTGGTGTAGTATTCAGATAACTGCACATAATTTTAATGGCAATTTGCTTTGTTTTCTCTTCTTACATAGGCTGCTGAAAATAAATTCCAATGGCTTTTGTTTTGTAACGCAGCTGGCAAGCATGGTCTTCCTACCATTTGTTCATCAGTAATTCCATTTTCATCTCACTTGCTACAAAACAGCAAATTTTCTTCATTTGAGGGTTTTTGGTACAAAAATCTGTCTTGGAGATTGATAATATCTCTCTTGTTTAGGAAGACCATTGCTAATTCCCCTATGATGATCAGTTCTGTGTAACATATAGCTCAAGCTCGTCTCTATGGTGGAGCTCATGAGTATCTTGTGTATCTGCCGAGCCAATATACTGTCTTTCTGTATTTGTATTCTGTAGTTGATTGTTCAATGATTTCTCCTGCTGAATTGCAATAGAGGAGCTGTTTAATGTTGCAAGGGCTGATTTTCTAATGTAAAAACAAAAGACTTCTCAATTCCAAATTGTGTTTGCTAGTTAGAATGCAGAATTTAAATGAGATGTATATGGAAGATGTATTTTTCCCATTGTTTCTCCAATGCAGAAAGAAAACAAGTCTTCACTCTTTCTAAAAGAAAATCAAAGCAACCATTGCAAGAATCTGTTTTGCAAGGAAGAAGCATCAAGGAAACTAAACCTGTTTCCTGCTCCATATTTGTGTCCATATTAGCATTTTTTTAAGAGTACTTCTCAGTGCAGAAATAACAATTTCCAATAAGCATGTCTTTTATGACAGCTGGAATGTTAAAATTTCTGAAAATGAGCAGTTTAAAATATATTTATTTTTCCATGGTACCTCTTCTGGTGCTGAGTCTACATGTATTTCCACAATATTATTGATCTCTTTTTCTCCAAAGTAGCCATGATTTAAAATGTCTTCTATGTTTTTACTGGAGAATTGTTGTAGTGAGTGGGAATGAATGACTCAGAAGTAGGTGCTGGACTTTTATTTAGTTTTTATTGACAAACTGCAAGAGATAGACACCTGAATGAAACAGCCAACCACTGCTTCAAATGCCAAGTTTGTTTTTACTGTAAGGCATAACGATTTCATGACTGTTTACCCACCTATGTGAGGGAAAGCAACAAAGAAGACAAGGGAGTATATGAAAGTCTTCTATTAGTTTTTATTTTTGCAGCAGCCTTGGCTTTGCAGTGACCAGTTTGCTTCAGCCCCAGAGTTTGGGTCCTGAGAAAAGCACTGTGGCATATTGGCACAGTGACCTGAAATGCTAACTTGCACATGGGGGCTCACCATGCTGCAGGGATGCTGCTTCAGAACCCCACTGTGACAAGGTATTATCTCTTTAGAGTACCATAGACTAAACCATCATTTCTGTGCAAAGTTGTGCTCATTAATAATTGAATTACCATAGAATCATCTGGTTTGGAAGGGACCTCAGAGGTCATCTAGTCCAACCCCCCTATAGTGAGCAGGGACATCCCCATCTAAATCAGGTTGCTCAGATTATAGCTGATGAGGAGTGCTAAGATGAAGTTTGAGATCAGAAGATTAAACTGAAGAGCAAGGTAAACTTGTATTTGAAGTCTGTTTTTTAACATAATGAAGAAATAAATGACCATTAAAGGTGGAAACTTGTGTGGGGAAGATTTTCAAAAGTGTTATTGTAACTGCATAACAGTGGCTATAAAAGTGTTACCACCTTCATAATAATTTAAAGTATATGATGGGTTGACCCTGGCTGGATGCCAGGTCCCCACCAAAGCCACTCTATCACTTTTCTCCTCAGCTGGACAGGGGAGAGAAAATACAACAAAAGGCTCACGGGTCAAGGTAAGGACAGGGAGATCACTCAGCAATTACTGTCATGGGCAAAACAGATTTGACTTGGGGAAAATAAATCTAATTTATCACCAGTCAAATCAGAATAGGATAATGAGAAATAAAACATAAATCTTAAAACACTTTCCTCCCACCCCTCTCTTCTTCCTGGGCTTAACTTTACTCCTCATTTTCTCTACCTCCTCCCCCAAGGAGCCACAGGAGGACAGAGAATACAGGTTGTGGTCAGCTCATCACAAGTTGTCTCTGCCACTCCTTCCTCCTCAGGGGGAGGACTCCTCACACTCTTCCCCTTCTGCTGCCTAGGGTCCCTCCTGTGAGAGACCAATCCTCCACAAACTTTTCAACTGTGAGTCTTCCCCACAGGCTGCTGTTCTTCACAAGCTGCTCTAGTGTGGGTCCCTTCCATGGGGTGCAGTCTTTCAGGGATAGACTTCTCCAGTGTGGGTCCCTTGCAGGGTCACAGGTCCTGCCAGGACTCTGCTCCAGCACAGGCTTCCTACAGGGTCACAGCCTCCTTTAGGCCTCCACCTGCTCTGGCATGGGGTTTTCCATGGACTGAAGGTGGATATTTGCTCCACCATGGATCTCCATGGTCTGCAGGGGGACAGCCTGCCTCACAATGGCCTTCTCAATGGGCTGCAGAGGAATATCTGCTCCAGTGCCTAGAAAAACTTTTCCCCCCTCCTCTTTCTTCACTGACCTTGGTGTCTGCAGAGTTTCTTCTTTCACATGTTCTCACTCTTATCTCCAGCTGCCATTGCATAGGTTGGTTCCCCTGCCTCCTGTTCTTAACTATCTGACCACAGAAGTGCTACCACCATCACCAATGATCTTGGCCTTGGCTAGGGGTGTGTCCATCTTGGCTGGTATTACCTCTGTCAGACATAGAGGAACCTCCTAGCAGCTTCTCATAGAAGCCACCCTTGTAGCCCACCCACTCCAAAAACCTTGCCATGCAAACCCAATACAAAGTATTAAAATTAACATGATTTCCTCTGGTAATGTATGAGTGTGTATAGCTTTGAAAAGCATATCATGACTTTAACCAGTGTTTTGCAAAAAGGCTGCTCATGTTCTATGATACTTCTGTCTTGAAACTTCCTTGAGTATTTTAAGCTTTTTCTAGTATTTGCACTCTGAAATGGCAGTATTTAAAAATATTTGAGAAGCAAAACTTGACCCTGCTAAGAACTGAAGATAATTGTCAGATCTAAATTGCTAAGAAGTAAAACTGTTAATACTTGTGTCCTCACTAATTATATTCTGTGTTATCTATGTTCACCTGACAATGTAGATGCATTCCATATCACTCTACTTAATGGCTGAGGGCTGTTAAGTGGCAGCAAAATGCAAAACCAGCTTATTCCTCTGCAAAACTTTGTTTTCCATTGCTTTTGAGGAAGTGTGTAATGGGATCCCTGGAAGCTGTTATGTTTTAGTGCCGCAGAGTTTTACCATAGTGCCGTGTAAGTCCCAGCTGGATGGATCAATGATACACAGACTTGAAACTTTGGTTCAGCTCCATGTAAATCTGTCATTATCTTCTCCTTTTTTAATGGGAATGTTTCTGTTTCTCAACACAATATGCTGTTTATCAGTCGTAGAAGACTGAAGTACAACAGAGACTGAAGAATCATCGCTTTTGTAGAAAGCACAGGTATTCTTCTGTGCAGGTTCTTTTAGCATTAGTTTGTTAGGTTGATGGAAATGCAAAATTTGCCTCGCCTTTTGCCACTGAGTAGCTGACATGACATTGCTGTGATGTAATCCAGCCTAGGGCAGCTGTTTGTTGCCAGTTAAGCAGGTGAAATGTATGCACTAGAGCAAGGAGATCCTGAACTGAGCAAACCTTTGGGTGATGCAGCGATTTCAAATGGAGAGAGGAGTTGTGGACATGCTATTGTTCTGTTGTGACATTGATTTGACCTAATGACACGACACTAGGCCAAAACCTCTTTCAGGCCAATTTGGTCTCAATGATCTTGTAGAACCCTTAAGGGTATTCATGGGGAAGGGAGAAGATGTACACTTTAGATTCAGCTAACATCTCCTGGATCTTAGTGATGATTTATATTGTCATGTAGTCCCTGTGAAATGAAGGATCAAAAGCAGTTGCATGTGGTGTTCTGATGTCAAGGGTGGAAAATACTTGTGTGGAATTCTTCTCAATATTCCTGACAAGTCCAGTTATCTATGGAAACTCTTAATAAGGAAAAAAGTAATTCCCTATGTTGTCACTGCCTCACGCATGAACACATTGCTGTTTTGAGGGAAGAACAGCTGTTTATGGGAGGAATGCATGCATCACTTCAGCATTTGTGGTTTAGTGAGACCATTAATAGCATCTTCAGTTGGAAGGCTGACAACTTTACGTGCAACAGAACAGCAACATGTTTATTAAAACCTTGCAGGCTTGGTTCATTTATTGCACCAAGAGGCAGCTTAATTCTTCTCAATGCCTTTCATTTATTGCACCACTTTGTGGGGTAGCACTGTCCTATTACCCAGTTGTGCTCTCTAATGAGACGTGGCCTCATTGCACAACACCCTTGAGGCCAGGAGGAGTATAATGAACACTAGATGGACCCAGGTCCTTCTGAAGGCTATGGGAATTACTGGTCCATTGTTTTTTGCTGGAAGCTGTTGACAGGATCAGATGTACTTGGAGATTGTTTTCAACTGTTCATCCCAGGCCATATGCTTAATCCTTCCAGCAGTATTTTAAAAGATAACTAGTTTGTTACTGGCTTCTGTTCACTTTAAACCCACCTAAAAAGGTCTGTGGTGTGTTTGCCACAGCATCTCTGTGACTGCTTGGAGATTTGCCTGCTTGTGCTGGTGACAAAAATGTTGTCTGACTACCTCCTTTGTCCTTGTTATCCCTGTACTAGCACAGGCAGAAGCAGGGTCTGGATTTATCTCAGTTTTGCTTTGCCAGTGGAACCCTGTGTATATGGTCTTTACATGAAGTGGCTCCAAAGCAAAGGCGGCAAGTTGCTGATATGCAGCAACAAGGAAACTCCTGTTCTCTGAGGAGGCTGCACACTTAGGAGCCAGTCCAGATGTGGTGCCAGATGCCAAAATGAACCTGTGGATCAACTTGGTTGTTAGAAAAACCCTGATGAGGAAACCACTGAGATATACACACTGGCCATATCTTGTCTTCTCCATGTAGTTACTGCCTGAGTAGGGATAGTTTATTTATTGCCTCCTTCCCTTCCAGAGAAGCAGTTTTGAAAGGCAGATCTGCCAATCTGAAAGTTAAGGATAAAAGGAAGAGTTGCTGAATAATTTGAGCTTATACAAAATGAATGTAGCAACACACACTCACTTGTTTCAGTGAATACCAAAATTTATTGTCCCTTGAACTAAATATTGACACAAACAAAGCAGTATCAATATTTATCTCTCAGGTTAATACATTTTTATATTCATCTCAACATACATCAATATGTGCTTATTATTATTATAATGTTTGTCCTTCAGCAGAAGAAACTTACATGTGGTTGAAAGGGAAAAGGAAGGTTTGTTATTAGTAATCTTCTTCCATTTTAAACTTCATCAGATGTTTTATCCTGCACGTGGAGCACACTGCAGCCTTCATTCAAGCAAACCCCTTGTTGTTGGTTGTGAAACTCTCTGCACTGAACACAGGAATGAGTGATTGATTTTTGGGAAATGTGAAGTCAACTGGCACTAGTGGAAGGGGCAGCCAAACCACCACTCCTGTTTGATGGACTGCTTGCTTAGTGGTGCTTCCTGTAGTAACTCTGTAACCAAGAAAGGGCTACTTAACAGCTCACAGAAAGGAGGTGTAGCACACAGTGCAGGACACAAAATGATGAAACTTTGATTCTGAGATCCAGCTGTGAATAGCTGCCTGTGAAATGATGTTGTTAAAGTTGAGCAGGGGGACACCTGCAGATCTGTTAGGAAACTTGTGATAAGCTTATCTCGTGCCTGTGTTACATGTGGCACCCTGCATCTGCATGCCAGCTGGAACTTTATTTATGGGCGTTCTAATACCATAGAGAACACAGTGGCGTATTCGGGCCTCCTGCGTTTGTTCTAAGAAGGAAGTGTGAGTGCAGTAAGTGTGACCACTTTACTGTGTGTGAAGGATTATTCTTATGATCTGTTCCACTGACTTTTTATCTTAATTCTAGATCTCAGAGAACAAGAACACAGAGGTTTTCCAGCTAGCTGATGAGGGCAGGCTGTACAAAAAGGATGCAGGCATGACAGCACTGAATGTCACACGACTTGTTTAGTGTTTGGGATCTAAAAAGACCTTTTAGCACATGATTTGTGCTGTAGAGACCCATTTATATGAGAGATAGCCGTGCTGCTAGTTATGCAGAAACACTGTAACTTCCACAGTAGCACTGAAGCAATGCGGCTGTTTCTGTCTGGATCTTGCTTTTAAACCTCCTCATCTTAAACACAAGGGAGCTGAATGGATAGGCAATAACCAGCCTGGGAGCAGTTAGTAAAAGGTGAGTGCCTCTCTCCTGACCCCTGCACACCCTTCTGCTCATCAACAGGTACTTGGTGTTGGTCAAAGACAGAAAGAGTTGATCTGGGTAGTGGCTGAACACCATATACTCACCAGAAGCTGTTGAAAGCTGAAAGTTCAGATCTGCAATTCTACCCAGCTGCCGGTAGAGCAGAAAAAACTTCTCCAAACTCTTACCTACCAGAAGTAGCACTGGTAGGAAATCCTTGAGGATGGAGAGCAGAGAAGACAGACCTCTCTTTGAGGTGTGCCTGTCTCCTCGGTTTATCATCGCTGCACAAGTGCCGTCTGTGTCGCTCCTGCTGCCGCCGGCAGTGCCGAGCAGTGCCAACAGCCATTCAGAATCATTCTGGATGGATTCTTTGCTGCATTTACCAGTCAGACTCGAAGCAATGAAGTAACAGCTGCTTGTAAACTGACATTTAAACGACAATTGTCAGTAGACGATAAGCATATGGTAGCTGACTTCTCACACGAAGACAACTGCAGCAGCAGAGGCACAGAGCAGCTGCAGATGCTGGAAGACAGCACTGCATTGATCTGCAGTTGGTAAGGTCATCTCAGTGACTGAAGACTGCATTTGGAGGCTTGACTTTTTTCTTAAAAGCTATAAAGACACTAAAATAATGCCTTATGTCCTTATTTCTAATGAAAAGCAAGATTTTTGAGTGCTGATTAAAAAAATAATCATAACATAAATACATGCCAAAACCTCACCTCCTGAAAGTAATACTATTAATTAGTAAGAGAATCTTTCCTGTTTTCTTTTCTCCTGGATTAGTAGTGACTGGTACTATGATCATCAAGGACCTGATTAGTGAAGTCTATTTGCTTGTGTGTTCAAAGCCATTTGTAGCAGAGGGAGAGAGAGAGAGAGAGAGCAAGTACTTTCCTTATGAATAGCATTGCTTTATGATGATAAAATTAATAATGAGGGATGGTCTCAGTATTCTTCTGTTTTGGCATCCAATCTCTCCTGATGCATTGTTGGAAGACTTTGTGACTAAGACATAGGGCATTAATGTCACGTTATACCTTTGAGTATAGTCAGGCCAAGCATGCAAATGTGAAATGAGTGCTAAAAAGTCTCTTTCTGAACCTACTGCATCACTGCCTGCATTTGACTCATAACTCAGTAACCATATGCCTATATTCCACTGACAGTTGCCATTTAAATGTCAGTTTACAAGCAGATGTGGAGAACCTGCTTTGGTGCCATTAATTAAACCACAAAAAAGCAAACTTTGAGGCTTAATGGTGTTTAAGCTAACTGCGACGAGAGTAGCAGCAAGGTCCAGCAGACCTTGATTCACCAGAGCAGGCAGGGTTGTGACATGGGCAAAGGAGCATGTACATGAGGTCACCACAATAGCCTCGGTTAATGGACTGTGGCAGCCAAGTAAAGTGTGCTGTTCAAGTTTCCTAGTGATAACTATAATTTTGTAGACAATTCCAAGTTTTGAGGGAGGGCTGGCAGTGGCCAGGATTGAGGGGAATTGTTGGATTATAAAAAGAAGCAGATTTAAGTGCCAAGACAGGATAGAAAAGACAATAAAAATCTATTCAATAGGAGAATAAGCAAAATCTGGAAGGGTGGACAAGCAAGCCCTCTCTACTGTACCAGACATTTGCATGTATTTAAAATCCTTCCCAATAAAGTTCATAATGAATTTAATTTGGTCCCCTGTGGCCCAGAGAAATGTTCTGAGTAATAAAACAGTCCTGCTGAGAGACAGACAACTGCCAAACTCCTACTCTGTGCCAGCAATGCATATTTATATTATTGGCACTTAAATGCCAGGTTTATTTTCCTACATAAACGATCCTTTGTCACATACTAAGAATTAATAGTGTTAAGATCCACTTACAGTTGTTACAGTAACAATTCCCACATTTAAATTATTGCTAAATTTGTATGCTTTGTTTTTAAAGAGGTTTGGGGTAGTTGGGTTTTGTTTATTGGGGGTTGGGTTTTTTTTTTTTAAGATTAAAATGGTAGTTGAATGTGGTAATTCCTATTTTTGGGTAAACTGTTTTGTGGCTGGTTTATGGCTTAGCATTTTACATAGCATTTTGAAGTGGTTTCAGTCAAGGATCTTTTAATGTTTTGGTTGTTTGGTTTGGGTTTTTTTGCCTTGAAATATCTACATTAATGTTAAATGACTTGTAAGCTCAAACACTTACTTAAAGGTTGAGACATATTCACTTACACATAGTGCGCTAGATAACACCAGGGCTCCTGGCTTCTGCTGGTGTGGTCTGATGCACTTTTGACGATTAAACCAAGTGATTCCAGTGTGTGTTGGAAATTTCAAGCACCAGTGATGGAGGTCGCTGGGCCATAGCATTACTTTGTTTACAAACATCAGTATTCCATGGAAGATAAATCTCTGCTCTCATCTAATGTGTCATTTCAATGCAGTAGTCAGGAAAATGGGGAAAAAAAAAATTGAGCTGCTAATTTTTTTCACTTTAATAAGGAGTGGAAGGGAAAGCTGGATATATGAGATGAAATGTGAAGGAGTTTAATTCCTAGCAGGCAGCAAGCTCAAGGGAAAACTGCATCAGTACTGGTGTAAGATGCAGTCTGGTTTATATTCAAGCTGGTACAACATTGTTTAAGTACCTTCTGCACATTGCAGTACAAGACAAACTTCTACAGCCTGTACAAATTCAAACTGATGGCAGCAGTAATTCAAACAAAATATTTAATGTGCTAAAGTCTGAAGATAAAACTTTTCTTCTGATGTGCCTCAGTTTACTCCATAGCTCCACATCAAGTGTGAACAACTGGAAAAAACATTGTGAGTTTGTTAACATGTCTGTTTACATGGTGCATCTCCTTTGAATTAACAACCATTTTTTTTTTTCAAGTGGAAAAATGAACAATTCCTCATCCTGGAAAACAACAAAGTTTTACAGACATCTCCTCCCACTCCCCAGCAGACCAACCTCATTGCACTGTACAAGGGCATAAGCAGCTCATTTTTCATTTTCTGTACACAGATGAAGTACTTGGTTACCCAGAACAAATGTGTCTGTAGAATATAAGGGGGAAGCTTAAGCATTTGGCAGTTTGCACTAAAAAGAAAGGTCAATGGCAAAGAATTCAGATACAAGGAAAAAATCAGACAACTCAGAGCACTGCATTTGGGTTGTAACACTGAATGCACACATTGTTTGCTCAGTTTTTTACAGAAGCACTCGTCATTTAGGAAACTATTAATCAGCATGATGAAGTATCCTGTTTCTAACTAATATAAAAATGACACTATAAAGCTTGTTCTCTTTTCCCTTGAAAGAGATCATCTGCTAAAATTTGACAAGAATTCTGCAGACCTGTGTTTGTGGACTTTGTGTTTAACTTGCACAGGAGAAAAAGGCACTACAAGCAGTAGCATCCTTTTGTTGCCTTTTAATAAGGCTTGTCACAAATCACCGCTCAGGGCTCCTTATTTTCTGTTGGTCTGTGCCAGGACAACTATCCCTGTTATACTGATAGCAGAGAAAAAAAGCACTGAAGGCTAAAAAATTTGCAAGACTAATACAAAATGAAGATCAGTGTTTGACAGGGACACAAGAAGTGCTGAAAAGTGAGGCAAGAAGGCAGGGGAAGAGTGGGGCAGCCAAGCAAAGGGGCTTGGGATTGTGTAGGAATGGGATTAAGAACAGAGAAATTGTCACTGTAGTTAGAGAACAGAAAATGGCAAAGGCAAGTGCATACGTTCCTTGTCTGTTAAGAACAGCCTTCCAGGGCTCTTAATCTAATCCTGTAAATTCAAGATACACTAGTTCCCCATCCTACCAAAATTACTGTGACGTTAAGTGATTACAGAAGCAAATGATCAAAAAGACAACTTTTATTTGGTAGCTCATTTAGTGAGATCATAAATTTGTTGAAGTAATTATTATAGCTTTCATTAAAAAAAATAATTTCTTAAAAAAAAAAACAACCAACCAACAGACATTTCATATCTTTTCTTTGCTTTGGGGTAGTAATAGAGAGGACTTGGACATACGCTGTTCAAGACCTGGAAGTTTCAAAGCTATGAAAAATATTTCTTTTTTCTAGCCCCTTCTCTGTTATATTCATGTCTTCCCACTAGCAAAGTATCAGTTTCCTGGTTGAAAAATCAGTGTGCACTATTTCAGTCCTGTGCTCCTACAGTGATCTGACTTAATCTAGACAGGTAAGAATTAAAATGCTTCTGTGCTTCTTTTGAGAAAGGAGGATAGACCTTGGAGGAGATTAGCAACATAACAGAAATCTACTGGAAGTGAAAACTCTGCATCACCAGAATACTCTCTACTGTTTTGTGCCTCTGCAGCAAGGAAGCTAACCTGCAACTTCTGCTCCCCCTAAGTGTTCATATAAGGCACATTTCCTGCAAAGAGAAAAACAAAGTGGAAACAGTGATCTGGTGGCTGTATTGTGTTTCAGAAGTAATGCTTGGTGGGGGGAGCACTGAGAGGAATTGTTTTGTGTACCTGGTATTTCATACAAGATGTCAGGATTTCCAGTGCTTCCATGGACTAGAAGCAGTGGATGCCAGCAAGGGTTCAAGTGCCCTTCCCCTGCTCCAACTCCTGCCCAGGAACAGAGTCGACTCAAGTCCCTCCATGAATTTCTGCAGAGCTGCCAGGAATGCAGATCCACAGAGGCAGAACTGTCAGACATCCAACACTTTAGTCACCCTGTTTTTAATGCCATTAGTGATGCAGCAACATGTATTTATATTTATGTATAAATACAAAATGGTCAGATACCACATTTTTAAGCATACTTTATAATCTGAAACTGCTTACACTTTCATGATTAGGCTTGGGTTTTTCTCATTTACATTCATAATTTAATTCCACTGGAATTTGATTTTTAAGAAAGCTCAACATATCTTAATTACCATAAAAAGATCCATACATATTTTACTTAAAAATATCTTCTGTAAGAGGAAATTTACAAAAAATAACATGAAATATATTGTTATGCATACATTTTCTTTTTTTGTAAAGTATAAACAAGAATCTGATCTCTTCTGGGTATTGCCTGCTCTAATATGGCTATAGGTTCTATTTGTTTTCTTTGTTTTTTCAAAGTAAAGGGAAAGACATAACTTACAAAAAAAAAAAAATCACAGAATGATAGGGGCTGGAAGGGATCTCTAGGTATCATCTAATCCAATCCTCCTGCTAAAGTAGGTTCACCTAGATCAGATTGCACAGGAATGTGTCCAGGTGGGCTTGGAATATCTCCAAAGAAGGAGACAACCACAAGCTCTCTGGGCAGCCTGTTCTAGTGCTCTGTAATCCTCACAGTAAAGCAGTTTTTCCTCATGTTCAGATGGAACCTGCTGTGTTCTAGGTTATGCCCACTGACTGAAAAGGGTCTGGCCTCATCCTCTTGCCCTGTGCCCTTTGGATATTGATAAGCATTGAGAAGATCTCCTCTCAGTCTTTTCTTCTCCAGGCTAATGAGGCCCAGGTCTCTCAGCCTCTCCTCATCAGAGATATGCTCCAGTCCCCTAACCATCTTTGCAGTTCTCTGCTGGATGTAAGAGCATAAACCAAAATTAAAATGCATTCTTTCCAAGGATACAAACATCAATAAAAGAACACTTTGAAAACTAATAAATGACAATAGATACAAAGAAACACCATCCAAGCACTATGCAGTCTTTTGTAAGAGCATGTGCTGCAATGACCTTGTAACAAAACCAACAAACAATAAAATGGTACCACCAGAAAAAGCTGTCAAGCAAAACATTGAAAAATTGGTTCTACTTCCTAACAAATAAATGCAGAACTGATATTAAGTATTTTATGTTTTTTCCCCCATGTACGCACACCCATTTCTTCCTCTTTCTCTTCACAGGGCTGATTGTTGCAACTCTGGCAATATGCTGGATGCCAAACCAGGTTAGAAGGATCATGGCTGCTGCTAAACCAAAGCAGGACTGGACTGTCCCCTACTTCAGAGCGTACATCACTCTTCTTCCCATCGCAGACATCTTCTTCTACCTCAGCTCAGTGGTGAACCCCCTCCTGTACAATATCTCTTCTCAGCAGTTCCGCAGTGTGTTCCTGCAGATCCTGCGCTGCCGCCTGACAATAGAGCATGCCAACAAGCAGAAGTTTCTCAGAGCTAACCTGAGCTCCAGAGCAAGGAGCAGCCGGTCTCTACGTCCACTGCTCTTCAGTTCCGCCAGGCGCAGCTCTTCTACAAGGGGCAATAACAAAGTTTTTTTAAGCACTTTTCAGCATGAGAGCAAGACTGACTGCAGTCCACAGAAACCAGGTCTTGAGCCACCAGAGCCCAGCTCAGAAGTAGAGCCTCCAACGACTAGTTCAGAGCTCAGTCCAGATGCACAAAATGGCCTTTGTGAACATCAAGTATGACTTCATAAGGCAAAGGTAATGATTAACAATGAACTTAAACCCTGGAAATTAAAATGACTGAGAAATTGACTACATCTTTGAAGGAATAGCACAGGTGGATTTGTTTCCAGTTATGCAAAAAGAGCAGGAGTACTGTATCCTGCTGCTGGGATTTTTAAATGCACACTGGAAAGTCAATCTGCTAACTGAATTCATTAGCTGCCAAAAAATATCAGCCCCTTTCTCCCCACAGCCACTGAACTTCCCTCACTGTTGACAGGGATTTGGAAACAAACAGAAAATAATTGCAGTGTCTTTGAAGAAAAGAGACGACAGAACAAACTGTGCCAGGTCAAAAAAAATTTGGTTGACATTTAGCAATTACAAAACCAACAGAGCCAATTTAAGGAGCAGAACAGTGGTCATCACGTGTGCCCTCGGCACCACGCCAGAACTCCCTCTCTTCTTCGGCCGAGGTCCATTGCAGAGCGGAGTGTTGCAGCAGCTGATACAAACAGAGTTCACCTTCCCTGGAGAACAAAAGGACTGGTAGCCAGCAGAAGCTATCAGGCACGCTGCCGAAGACGCGCAGGACTTGCGATACATGATGCCTGTGACACAGAGCAAAGGTTACTTAGTTAAATAGGAACGTGGTTTTGCTTTACAACATGATTCATGCTTGAAAAGTGTGGCAAAGCCAGTTTACGTTTCTAAAGCAGTGCTGGTGATTAAGCCAGACACCTCAGCCGTGACATGGATAACAGCTCTGCACTGCAGGAGCAGCACAGGCACTCTGCTCTGGATTTGTATTTTATTTGATTGTAGTTGGAACCAAAAATAATACAAACTTGATTCACATAATGTCTACCAAATAGTGCATTTTATAACCAGAATTCTTCATCTTTTGCAATAAGCTGTTTGAATAGCTATAACTGAAATGTAATTAGTTTGAAAATGACTTTTGTTTCTGTTGCTGAACATGTCCAAGTTGTTTAAGGTATCTGAGTAATTACAGTTTCAATACTGTTAATTTGCCTTTTGAGCATTTTTTTTTTCCATTTTCTTGTTCCTTTGCCACACAGAGACAAGTAACAAAAGAGGCAAAGGAGAATGACTATCAAAAAAACTTTCAAACACCCCCCCCCCCCCCCGCCTTGATGTTTTTTAAAGAAAAACTATAAATACTTTTCCAGGTAATCTCAGTTCTTACTGTCTTTGAAGTTTAATACCCTCAACAACAAAAATTCTCATTTGTACAGAAATAGCTTTTCTGAGCTTAAAGTCTTCCTCTTTTAAATGTAATTTAAATTAATCTAATTGTAATTAACAATCTAATTAAATTTATAATTTCTCAAATTGTTTTTACCTGAAAAAAGTACATTTGATGCACATAACTTATTTCAAAGTGGTTAATAAAGGCTTTAAAATAGATAGCTGCATTTTCCTCTGTCACAGTGGAAAATGGTTGTGGCAGCTCTAGCTCTATACAATTTTCCTCCAAGTGATAAAGTAGAAACTGTGTATTGGAAAAACATACACATAACACATAAATAGGTAATGGAAGTTTGCTCATATTGCCTTGCAGTTACAAAAAGAGGTAAATATTTCTCAGGATAATAAAATCACTATTCCTTTTGAATATGGGATTCTCAAAAGTTTTTTCCTCTGAAGGGCATGGGAACAGGATTTCCTTGGGGAATGGTGCCTCTGCATCCTGTAGCACAGTCCCAGAATGTTTTTAAATACACTCTGCAATCAAGACTTTTTAGGAATGAGTGAAGCAGGAATATGACCTGAAAGTACTGAACTTACAGATCCTGCAGACACTTGTTCAGTCCCCAGGGACTTTGGAAATAAGCACTACAGCACCTAAACTGTCTGGAAGATGCCTCTGCAGTCACGACTGCCCCTGCACTACAAATGCTGTGTATAGCAGAACACTTTGGGCTGTGCTCAGGAAGAAGGATTTCCTATTTTCAGAGTATTTTAATTAAAGCAATCCTTTTATACTGTCACAACACTGCTGTCATCCCACCAATGCAGGGATTTCCCTGTTTGTGTTCTCCCTCTGCAAATCTAAACTCTGAAATGTGTTTTAAGGCTATCTATCTAGTTAAACTTATGAAGAGAAGCCCTCAAGTCAGTGTTAAATCTTCGTCTGTCTCCAGTGAACTTCAATCAATCAACCCAGCAGGTAGAGCCTTTTCTCAAGGAGGAAGAGGAGCTACAGGCTGTTCTAGCTGTAACAGCAAAGGCACACAGATCAAGAGGCACAATCTTTATTACTATAGTTTGCAAAAAAAAAAAGAAGGGAGCTCTGTCTTTGCTGACAAACCACTGCTGTCAAGGAGCTCCAATTCTGCTGCCACTCATTGGCTTTCAACACCGAAATCTCAGCTGATGTTTCCTACTAAGACCTGGTGTTTTGTCCATGGTCCTCCTACAGTATTCCAAAAGCTGGGGCAGACATTACCCTTCCCATGGCTCATTTAACTTTTTCCTTCCCTCTTGCGAAATGAATTCTCTATCAGCAGAACTAGTCACAGAGATTGTTCTCCCACCTCTAATCCTGCAGCTCCTCATCACATATTCCTTCCCTGCAGCTACAGTCAGCCACCAAACTCATGCATTCCTCAGTCTTCCATATGAACAGCAGCAAATCTTAACTCTCCCCTCAATGATAAGTCCTCTAAAAAGCTTTTGACATTGGCAGATTTCCTATTCCCATTGTTTAATAGATCATTCTCTTCCTGACATTTCCTTTTCACAGGATTTCTGCAAAGCCCTGTTCCCAATTTGAACTAGAAAGTGATTTATTAGTTTACATCCCTGAAATATCCTATACTTCACACTTTACTCGTAGACTAGGAGACTAGAATTGTTTAGTGCTGTGATCAATTAGATAATGCTCTCTGAGGCATGGTTTTCACCAGGCAACTCTAGGAGAGCTCTCCTGCAAAAAATCGACATCCTGCAACTTAACTCCCTGGGTTTACAACAGGTGTCGTCTCCTGTTTACAACAGGAAAAAAATCCACAGAACAATCTTGAGCTCCATTTGAAGTCAAAACACAGTATTCCTGCACAGACTGAAATTTTACAGCTCGAAGTTTCATGCACAGGTGGACAGTGTTCACACCTAAATAGAGAGAATAATTTAACTAGTAGTTAAAAAGTAGTACTTCTAAGGAGAGAGGAGTACACAAGGCTAAAATATCTGTGTGCTATTGTAGTAGCGTTCCACACCCTCTCCTACATACACTTTCCCTTGCAACACTTCTCTGGCTTTTCTGTAACTATATCTCACAGTAGGAAATTCCACTCCCAAATGATTGTTTATTCCCATTCCCAGCTCTAGCAATTTGAATTATAACAAGATTATTTACATAATTAAAGAAGTCACCACTTGTATTGTGTTTTCAATAGCTACTTGGCTAAAGACATGCTCTTCACATCCAAGTTTTTTTTTCTTTAAGTACTGATAGATTTTTTTAAGCTCAGAAATCTGCCATCATACACTAACTGTGCTTTTTATGAAGCAATCAGGTATGAACTACACTTGGTCAGCAGAGAAAGGCTTTGCTTTTTCTGTAATTCTGCAGTATCCTTATGGCAAGACACAATGAAAGCAGGCACAGAAGACTGATGGAAAAAAAAGTGTATGATCACTACAAGAGTGACATTTTAAAAATGCTTCAGTCACAAATTCACTTTTCTTTCTCTCTTCCTTCCTTTCTTTTAGAGTCTGAAAAAGCAGTGACATTTTAAATAGTATGAATTAAAGAAAGGCAGGAAAAATATTCTTAAATCTTCTTCCTATCATATTGTGATTCCAGTTTAATTGTGGTAAGAAAAAAATAAGTACAACTGACTTCTATGGTTTGATGACAGGGACACTAGTCTCCTTGCTCCAACAAATAGCTTAGTGTATCCCCATTCCTGACTTTGGATGGAACAGCAGCATCCTTTCTGGATTATCTCCAGACAGTTTTCCTCAGACTTCTTTCTTGCTGTGGTTTATTATTGTACTGTTGAGCTAGCTCTGAATCTATTTCTAAGATCTTCCTGAATCATTTACCAACAGCAGGCTAAAGTGCAGACAGTTCTTCAAAGTGGTTATCTGCCTCATAAGACTCATACCACAGACATAACTGCTAATTACTGAATATTCTTGCTTGAGCAATTAGCTTGATACGTTCATTAACACATCACCTAGAAATATAATTGCAAACCTTTCTGGGAGCTTTTTTTTCTACCTCAGATTGTTCTGAGTTGCTGGTTAGGCAAGGAGACTACATGTTTGACTCTGCTTTTATTGGGTAAACTGTTTACCCTCAACAGTTTATACTAGTGCTCAGTTAGTATGCTTACTACTATGCAATTAGTTACTTACTGCCCAATCTCTTGATAGGTGAGTACTGAATAATTTGTCCTTTTTCATGGATTCAGCAGCACCCCCCCAAGTCCAGTGTGGGTTATGCCTATGTGTAGGTACTGCAATGGTATTTTAATATGGAGTACCTACTACTGACCAATTGGTTTTCCTTCAATTTGGCTTCAAAGCTTGTGAAGTTGGCTGAGGCTGTAGTTCAAGTACAAATACTTTTAGGAAGAGCGAGGAGTACACAAGGCTAAAACATCTGTGTGACATTGCAGTAGTATTCCACACCCTCTTCTTCCACATACATTTACTAATAGCACTTTTAAAATTGTATGTGTTTATTTAAAAAGTTTTGGGCTTAAATCAGGCATTGCAAATATACTCCTAGACTGAGCAACCTGCCCATCATTACACCTGTGATCATACTTTTAGACAGTGTCCAGGCCCAGACTACTATTTCTGCAGGATTTCTGCCTTATTCCATTCAATGAAGTGATGGTATACATCTTAAGGCTTTTCTACAGCTCCTGCTTGTAATAGTGATTTTCTCATCTAGATCCATTCTATACACACATCCCTCACAGCTGTCCCAAGCTCTATCCTGCATGCTTAGCTGCAGACTAGTCCTGTGCCTCCGCACCCTGCCACTGTTTTGGCCATATGCAGATGCATTCAGTCTTGATAGCAACAAACAATTCATGCCACAAAAATCAAAAGTGAGAGTTCTTCCACCTACCCTGTCTGCAAAGCCCAGTACACACTCTCTTGAATAATAGCCTAACTTGTTTCTAGGACAACTAAAAAAGGTGACATCACACCTAGTTCTTACACTGTGGGTATGCAGAAGGGACCAGAAGATCCCAGATTTTTTTCTCTTACTGCTTGAAAAGCACCTGAGATTCTTGTTATAGCAAGTACAGACAAAAAAGAGCAAGCATAAGCATGACTCTCCAATTTAACAGCCAAGCATAAGCGAAGCAGTGTGCAACTCTAGTTTGCACCTGTACTCTTAAGACTGTCCTTCAGCAAAACACACAGCCTCTGAAGCCAAAATAGGCAACTAGAATACCACCTCCAAGAACAGGGACCTAACTGCTAAAAAACCCAGTCACCTTTTCACTCTATGACCCAACTACTCTGCAGCTGCTTTCTGCAGTGGCACACCTCAGCAGGAAATCACAGCCCTCTGCTTCACCCCAGAACAGTCTATGGCCCCATGCCCACAAAACTCTTAGCTCTAAGCTTGACCCCTGTCAAGTAGATTTTCCTGCTTCATCCAACCTAAGTTTTCTAAACCAAATGCTCTATCTCATGGGCCATGACTGACACTGCTCATTTTTAACAAAAGCTTTTGCTACAGTGTTTTGAATATATCCAATTTCATAAGGATGCAAAAAGTCAGAAATGTCTTCTGCAACTCATTCCACAGACACTGCTTTAGCATAATCTTCTGCACATACTCTAGCAGCTGCATGAAATCTTTTGGAGATTTAGAAAACAGACTGTGCCCAACTAGGCCCAAGAATGAGGCATCCTTAAGCAGTAACAAAACCACCTTTTCAAGAGTGGACCAGGAGTAGGGGACACAGAGTCATAGCTTCAGGAATGTAGAAAAGCTTTGTATCTCAACATAAGTAACTCAGAAAGTTAGCAAGGCAGATCAAGACAAGTTTTGAGGCATGCTATTAGAACTTTGGCAGAATGTCTCCACTCAGCTCTTTTAGATTTGGTGCTTACTCTTGCCCATCTCCTTCAAGCAGAAGGCAGAAAACTGGCCAACAGTGTGCAATTTGTATTGCTGCACATACAACCCACGAGAAGCCCCCAACAGTTGTTCTAGTTCTAGTGTTAGCATGTTTTCATGTTCTATATGTGATTTGGTTTGGGTTTCTCTTAATGTTTTTGCACATAAGAACAAGCCCAAGGGCTGTGTTTATGCACTGACACTCCCCCTTCATTTTAATAACCTGATTAGTTCCAATTATCTTATTTCATTGAAACTTTCTATTTTCTAGTCTTAGTGAATCTGCAAGTTTTCCTTCTCGTTGTGCTTGAGTTGATGTCTTGTCTGCCTATCCATGCTTGTCTTCTGATATCAATTATGTATTTCAGTCTTTATTTCTTGCCCTAAACTGTCACTTGCTTAGCCTTCACTCCAGTGAAATTCAGTACCCAGTAGGAGTTATAAAAACTCTTTTGTGATGTCTGCTGAAATCTAAAGTGAGAAATTATACTAGTGCAAGAACAACATGTAAACATTTAATACTCCTTTCTGAGGAACACAAAATAGACTGTGTGACTATTTCTGTATTTACTATATTAGTAATCTTCAAAATTGGATTCAGACTACACACAAGTAGATTTCTAAATTGTTTTTAGTTTCCCTATTAGGTTTTATGCTCATCTTTTTATGGTTTTAGTGGGTTTGCTATGATAATTTTCTATTCCTTAGCCAGTACCTGTTTATATACATCATATAGTGACACATAGATAAAGGTCCTATTGTGATTTGCTATTTTCTAGACAAAGTGATTAAAATATTTTGTCTAATAAGGTCCTAAATATCTTAGAAGGTGACTGACTGTTGAAAAGCAATCGTTCTTCTGCATAGTGCTTCCTCAAAGTAATTTTTTTTCAGTCAGATCATGGTTTTGTTGGTTTAAAATATGAATTGAGCTTCCCCACTACAGATGTTTTTAAATTATGATTGTAAATGCACTGCTAAAACCCCCCAAATTTAAGTCAGTGTAAAGTATAACCATATCACAGAATTACAGAATAACACAGAATCACAGAATCATTACGATTGGAAAGGACGCTCAAGATCATCTAGTCCAACTAATAGCCCTACACTACTTTTATCCCTAAATCATCCCCTGAAGAAATATCCAACCATGTCCTCTGTGTTTCATTTTACACTAACTCTTTGTCACATTTAAAAAATTGAACTTTTTTTTCAGAAAATAATAGGAGGCTTTTGACAATGCAAGATTGGCCACCTCACTCTCCTGACCTTAACTGACATAGCTTGCAGAAATTAAATCATCTCAGAAGAAAACTGGACAGTTGTTGAGTGACAGAGCACAAAGATTACCATGGCATCTCTTTGTAAATCACACCTTCTAATTCTGGTAGTGGAAATATGACTCAAAACTGCATTGTTAACCTAAATGGCAGCACAAAGTAGCCTTTGTCACTGCTTGCAGCATCACAAAGCAAAAGCAAGACATTAAAGCACTTAAAAATGCATAGGCTGAAAAAGTTAAGTCCAGCTGCTAATGGTGGTATTATTATATTTTTTAAAGCCATGGGAGGCTACAAAACAGAAGCCAAAGCTCATCTTTCACCTGCCTATCTTCTTATTTTGTTTCCTATTTTCTTGATTAATTTCTCTGCTCACTAATGTGGACCTAAGAGTCAAGCACTAAAACATACAATCTTTCAAACAAAGCTGGCTCATAGCCTTCCATCATCTGTGCTTTCCTGAAACAAAGGTATCAAGATCTAAATGGCCTTGGATATCAAGATCTAAATATATCTGATCTTCTAGCAAAGGAGGTGAATTTAGCTTTGATTTTCAGACTGCTGTAAGAGCAGTTTTCTTAACAATCCCTAGTTGCTGAAATGAACTGTGAAGCCACAGCCCTTATGCCTTTACAAATGTTAAAATGCTACACCCTTGTAACAAGTACCTGTGCTGGCTCTGGCTGGGGTAGAGTTAATTTCCCTCACAGCAGCTAGTCTGGGGCTGTGTTTTAGATTTGGGCTGGAAACTGTGTTGATAGCACAGGGCTGTTTTTATTACCACTGAGCAGTGCATACTGAGAGTCATGGCATTTTCTGACTCACCCCACTCCACCAGCAAGCAGCCTGGGAGTGCACAAGCAGTTGGGAGGTGACACAGCTGGGACTTCTGACCCCATCCAACCAAAGGGCTATTCCATATCATATCATGTCATGCTCAGCATATACTGCCGGGGGAAAAAGGAGGAAGGGGGGAAGGTTGGAGCGATGGCATTTGTCCTCCCATGTCACCGTTACATGTAGTGGACCCCCCTGCTTTCCTGGAGATGGCTTAACCTCTGCCTGCTGGTGGGAAGTGGTGACTGGATTCCTTGTTTTGCTTTGCTTATGTGTGCAGCTTTTGCTTTACCTATTAAGCTGTCTTTATCTCAACCCACAGGTTTTCTCACTTTTACTCTTCCAATATGCTCTCTCATCCCATAGGGTGGGGGAGCGAGTGAATGGCTGTGGAGGGGTGAGTTGCTGGCTGGGGTTAAGACAGTCCCATAAATGGTTTTACATATGAACAGTCTTGTTGCATCCTATGACATCCTATCCATAACAACATCCTTGGTTGTTTGTACCAGTTTTAATGGAATGGCTCACATGTTTACACTTCTATGCTGGTAACATTGAAATCCATTCAGCTTTTATATCTTCAGCTATTTTCATACTTCCAGTTTTAGAGCCTGTTCAACTTGAGTAGGATTATCCTTATTTTATATTACTTTTTGCACATTCAAAGCCTCATTGGTAATTTTGCTATATAGGTTATATCAAGTTTTCAAGAAAAAAATTGAGATTAAAAATTAAAAATGGAAATGAAAACAGGTTGGAATAATTAAATCAAGCTTGCCAGTGTTTTAAGGTGGTCACTGGGAGGTAAGACAAGTAATAGGGTCAGGCCACAAAAATTGTACGGAAACAGATTCATTTGTGTGTGAAATGCAATATGAAGCTCTTAAAGGAGGTTTAAGAGACAGCAAGCTGTGGGCACTGTATCATCACAAAATTCATTTGTATACCTTTCATACAAGTCTGAGAGATAAAATAACATAAAAAGCTATTGTCCATATCCTGTGGAAAATGAAATTCAGTGGATCTGATACCACAACTTCCTTAAAGTAGCACAGCCCTTCATCACTTCTGCACTTGGATCTTTGTCATGACTTTCATGTCATAAACTGCTTGAACTGTTAACTCCACTGTTGCTTTTCTATATTTAAAAGCAGGCAGAACATCAATCTACTACACACTGTTTGTAACTTCTCCTTAGCTGACACCCTTATTTCTGTTCATCCCATATGTGGCTGGAAATTTTCCAAGCAACCCAAAGGTTGGAAGGAATTTACAAGTAAGAAGACACCTTTGGCATCTGGAAAAGTGCTTCTGAATGGTAACATATCCACAGCTCATATAGTACAGACTAACAACATATATTGTAAGTCTTCTATTAGGCACCAAAAATGAACTGCATGTTTCCAATACTGGTTACTATGTCTTCATTTCATGAGGCACTGGTTAGCATGAGATATGATGCTACGGGTAACAATGGTCTCAGGCCAAGTTCTTTTTTGTTCCTTTGTTTTTAAATAATCAAAGATTTATTATACTATGGTTTATTTTGAACAAAAAACCTCCAAGCAAACAAACATAAAAAGCCCCAGAAGTTCTTTTGAAGTATGTTGATAAGCTTTGACCAAAAGAAAAGTACAGTGGAAAAGAAAAAAAATATCCACTTATTTCACAATGTCTCCAGTTTTGTGCACCAATAGATCCACAAAGTGCAACCAAAACAAACTGATATAGCAAAGTGCATGTTTACAGGAGAACTAGAATTATATCAGTTCCACATAATCATTTAATCAGATACATGCTGACATACTGATCTACTCATTTTAAGTTGTGCAATGGAGCAAATTTCTACCTGATACTACAAAGAGCTGGGGTAACATGCCTGCTGCTCTACTCCTAAATATTAGTGACTGGTATTTGCATTCTCAGGTACTCCATCAGAGACAGTCAGGGTAACAACTATCTAAGCTGTGGGTTAGCAACATACCTATGCTGCTGTTATTTCTCACTGGAAGCCAGAAAGTGCTACCTAAGATCGGTTCTCCAGAAGCTGAGATAACATTCTAAGAGAAAACAGTGACATGCAAAGCACTAAGCTTAATTTCATAGCAACTGAAAAGGAATAGTTTGATTAACTATGATCAGGCATAAGGAACTATTTACAACATAAATAAAAAAACACCCTAAACAAAGCCTAACAAAACACTGCACGGTGTTGTAGTTCTCCACTGCATTATTTATAGGAAGTTTAATACAGAAATGAAGAGAAACCATAGTTCTGTCATCACACATCTCAATGAACACTAACAAATAAGAAAAGAGTCAGCGGCTACACACTGGGGACTGTCTTGTAGGCACACCACAGAATGTAAGCCAGTGACTCCCTTGATGGCAAAACAAACACACAGATTAATGCATTCTGCAAAGGAAGAGTGACTACATCAATAGGTTACTGATTCAGACCATGAACTTGATCTTAAAATATTGCATTTAACTTCTAAATAAGGTTTAGGAGAACTAGTAACATTTTGCTCACTGGCACAGCTGTATTTTGTTAAGGACAAAACTAGGTTAGTCTACAAAAATTAAATTCTATTCCTTTGACTACATATAGTCAAGAGGAAAAGCTCTATGAGAGTGTGCTGTCAAATTCACATCTTTCACACTCTGGGTTAAATTCCAAACTCAGGTCTATTGTAAATTAAAATCAATATTTGAAGCATTTCAGCTTTCAGTGATAAGGAACAACTAAAGGAACCAAGTTATGAAATGTACTGGTAGGAATAAAATTAATTATTAAATAATACTTGAGAAAATAAGGCATTTATATTACACACACTTAAATATCAATTAGGAAAAAAAACAATAAAGGATGATGAACTGAATCATCTTTGTTTTGCAACCAATCCTCTCTAGAATTGACTGAAGATAACATAGAAACTAAGCTTGCAATTTAAATTGCACTCAATTTGAAATAGTTTGGTTAAAAATTTAAATTTATTCACTAGCTACAATTTACAACCTCTAAGCTTAAAGAGAATAAGAACTGCATTTGTAGAAGTAAATGAAGTAAAATAGAACAGTAGTACCTGCTATGCACAGCATGTTAGTTACCTCCTACAGGGAGGATCCAAGGACCTACTCAGAGACAGTATAAAATTCCATGATAAAGAAACACCTCAAAATTCAAGAGCTCCTTATTTACTACACTACAACACAAGTTGCAAACCAACTTCTTCAAAGTATAGGGACAAGTTATGCATTAATACATGTCTAAAATCTAATAAATGAGTTCCAGTTCGCATTTTTGATGTGCCACAGCCACAGTGGCCAGACTGCAGCCTCGCCTCCNACTTCAATCTGTGAGGGGTTTACTTGGCTGAAAACACTTTTCTAACATTCATCTGGGTGAAGATTACAGATATGTTTCTGGAAGGCTGATACAGTCTAAGACTGTTTTGAGATGAAAACATGAAGGAATAAGGGAAGATATTTTAAAAAATAAAGCAACAACAACCCCTCCCCCCAAAACAAACCCCAAACAAACTAACTAAAACCAAACAAACCAAACCATCAAACAGCTGTTGGGGATTAAATGACAACTGACTTTTTTTTTTTTTCCTATGTCCACATATAATTTTTACAGTCCTTCCATTAGAGATACTCCAGCTTTAAAAGTACCTTGCAAGCTATAGCTATCTCCTATCCCCACCACCTTTTCCAAGTAAACTAGAAATAAACTTGAAAAATACTCCAATAACATACAGCTTGGAAAAGACTAACTTTCCTTTAAAGATAGAGCTTTTTTTCTCTACATTGGAGCTTCTAAATAGTTCACAGAAACTGTCACTGTGGATAGCCTTCTCCAGGATGAAACAAAGTAGCAGCAGTTCAGCTACTTTTGATAGGTAACAACAATTGTTACTATTTATCTATGATTGCAGTGATCTGAAACTACCTGCACAAGCAGAACTAGCTGATTGATAAGCACTTTGGAAACATTGATGAATAGTTTCCTAATGTGAAGAGCCAATGTTACTGGTCAAGATGGATAGCTGCACACTTTTGCAAGGTAAAGGGGGATCCTGCTGTTACTGAAGGACTCCCTGAGAAAGGACAGGCTACAGGTTGATTTACATTCACAGCAGAACAGTCCTTTACATTAGTAAACTCTATGCTCTAAGGCATTGCCCTCTGCTGCAAGATGTGCAGCCCCAAAGAATAGCTTTCCCTTATATCATGGTTCTCAAGTCCCAACCCTTAATCTCCTTAAGCCTACTGCGTGGTACAGAGGTCACCTCTTCCTGACCCTAGTGTCTCACAGCTCTCTGCAGGACGGGTAGGATGCTGCATGAACCCCAGCTCCCACAAACACACTCCCTGAATGCTCAACCCAGCCCTGAAGTCCCAAATAAAGCTGTAGGCTCATCCTCATGTAGAGGGCTACAGAGCAACATGGTGGTCTAAAAACCAAAGCTGCTCTCTCTAAATCTCAAATGCCTTGCACAATGCCAAATAAAATAAAGCAATTTATAGCAAAGCTCAAAACACAATGGCAGTGAAACACAGAATTACAGCTAGCTTCCTCCTGAACACACTTATCTCCAAAGGTGCCAACCTACTGTTAATTACGGTAAGGAAAAAGTCCCCTTAGACTTAGAAAACAACTATGGCAAATATATCCATTTCTGTCCTCCTCACCCTAACCAGGCTCCCCAAAAATGTTCTTTTTATCCCTCTCTCCCTTTTGCTTTATGTTTTCTTCTATGGATGAAAGCAAAGATGACTACACTTTCCTTCCCTCAAGATGAACCTTCAGAGTATATGAATTGCTAGAGTAAATAAAGGAAAGGAGGGAATTACTAATTTAATGCTCTTCCTTCTCTTGGGGAAAAAGCCCATGTAATTAACCATAATGAGATTAAACTAACTTGTTGTTATTAATTTCCCAGTGCTGGGAAACTAAATCTGAGACCCATAAGACTGTGTATTAACAGCTTTATCAACATTTGGCTTGCATCCTTCAGTTTTTACACCAGTTTAAAGGAAAATGATTAACTTTATTGGGTTGCAAAGTCACTCACAAGTATAAGAAATTGAATCTGGTCCCTTTAGGTGGGAATGCCAGATTCATTTGTGAATGGCTGCAGCCAAAAGCAACAAATACTATCCAACAAACAGAAGGATGATTATTAAATTCTTACCAAAACTTTTTTCCATTACTTCTTTCTGACACATATCTTGAACATTCACTGTACAATTCACAATGAACTCTGGCGCAGAGCAGTCATTATTTAGCTGGAACTCCTCACACTGGTAGCACTGTATTTGCAAACCCACACCTAGAACAGATAAAATTTTGCTCATAATAATAGTCATAACATCTAAAAACCCACAAAAACAACCAATCAAAAAGTGCCAGAATTCTTCCTTATCTTTCCCTGTTCGCATTTTACTGATCCTCCCTACTCGACAGCTCAGCAAAAGTACGACTTTGACAAAAACAAAGTAAAGCAAAAGTGTCATCTACTGAGCTAAGGCTGTACCTTATGTGCTCAGCACCTGGCTCAGCAGCAGGTTGCTCCCCACGGGGTCTCCGGGGCAGGCAAGAAGCGTTTCCGACACTCTAGCCGTACTGCCGCGGCGCTGGCGACGCTACCGCCAGCAGGCGGCGAGTACCGGCACCAGCATGGGCATTGGGCACCAGCATGGGCACTGGCACCGCAGCTGCTGCCCGCCCAGCCCCGGGGCTGCCCGCAGCCCGGCAGGGTAAAACTATCGGCGCTCCCGACAAAGAGAAACCCTACTAGCAGATAACACAGGCTACGGTTCTTATCTGAGCCGACTGCTTTACTCAGCTACTAATTAATTAAAGATTATTTGCTATTTTGCCATGCACAATTACAGCTGCAGAGCATCCTTCAACTCCCTCCTTTATCATTCAAACGAGATGTTCCCCACGAGCCGCTTCCTCCTCCCTCCAAGCCCTCCGCGGGGCCTCTCATGGCAGCGGCTCCCGGACCCCCGTCGGGGAACAGCGAGCGAGGTGTCCAGCAGCAGGGAGCCCCAGCCCGCTACGGCGGCGGGACCGAGTCCGCTCCCCGCGGGGACTGGCCGCCAGCTCTCCGCCCGGGGAACGCGTGCGCGGCGCTGGCGGTCAGCAGGCGGCATCCTTCGAGTGCGGTGCGGGTGCTGCGTGCGGAGCGCGCCGCGCCTCGACTCGCCTCGGCCCGCGGGCGGCCAGCGCCAGGGACACTGGACCAATCTGTGCCCTCGCCGGCAAGAGGGAGCTCTCCAGGCCGCGGACAAGACGGCAGGTTGCGCTGCCCCGTTCCCGCTGAGCGCCCGGCGCCAGCTCCGTCGAGGGGCTTGCGAGGGGACGAAGCCTTCTCGCAGCCTCTGCAGACAGCCTCAGGCTCGCCGCAGGCTCTTTGGCGGTGGAGCGGCGCGGAGCCCCTTACCTGGAGGCAGGAACAATCCCCAGAAAGTTGCAGCGAGAAGGAAGAGCCGCATCCTCCCGGAGCCGCGGCCGCCGGGCTGGCGTAACAGTCGCGAAGGGGCATCAGAAGGAGAGAGGCAGAAGAGGCGCCGCGCACTTGTGCCGCTTCCCCGTCGCCTCCGCTGCGGAGAGGCGCCCCGGGAGCAGGCGGCGGAGCCCGCCCGGCTCCCGTCCTGCCCAGCTCCGCGCAGCGCTCCAGCCTCGCCGGAGTTGAGCGCTGAGACTGGAAGAAACTGCACGCGAAGCGAGGGCTGGGGGGCGTCTCCCCCCCTCCCTTCCCCCAGCACCATGTGATGCTGGCAGAGCGGGGCGGGGATCCCGGCAGCCGCCCCGCACCTTGCCTCGGCGGCGGGGAAAGTTCAGCAGGGGAGAAGACACTCCCCACTTCTGTGCCCCCCGGCAAACCGGAGTCCGGCCCGCACCGCCAACTCGGTCTCCAACTCGCACGGTGGCTCCATCGACCCTCTGCCCGCCTGAGCGGCTCGCCCATCCCTCCGCTCCCCGGGGTGTGCCCGACCCCATGAGGCAGCTCGACCCAGCATATCTCGTTTCCCCGCCCGCCCGGAGCCCACAGGTGGCTGTGAGGCACTCACAGTCCGGGCCCCGCTGCCAGGCGTCGCTCGTCTCCCACCTTCCAGGGAGGGACGGAACGAAGACGTAACGCCTCGCTCTGATTTAAAAAAATATAAATNCAGCAGCCGTTGGGCTGAGGCTGCGGGAGCCGCCAGAGCCGTCGGAGTGCCGGGGGAGCGAGCAGTGCCCGGGGTGAGGAGAGGACAGGGGAGGGGAGAGGCAGGCTAGGTGCTGCGGGCAGGTCGTCGGTCCTGGAACGACCTTCTCCGCCCTAGTTTATCCCCACCTGAGGGGAGTTACCTCGTTTCTGCCTGCCGGGTAACCACGTGTTTTTTCTTTGATCGTTTCACAGCCTTATCTGCAAGTGAAGAGTCTGAATTGCTTTTTAGTTGCCGCGTGGCGAATTCACCCTAATGACTGCATCCCGTCTGCACGTGCACTGTTTTGGGAGCCGGGGAGGCCGCCTGCATTGAGCGGGATGCAGCTTACACACAGTCCTGTCCAGCACTGACCGCCCTTCCCGTGCAGCCTCTCCGTCTGTACCGCCTGCAGCCTCTCTGTCTGTACAACCGCAGTCTGTCTGTTTGTACCGGCTGCACTCGTTCCCACTTCTCGGTTGTCAAACCAACCCCTCTCAAAAACCGCTCCTGAGGCACATGTATGCAAGAGAAGTTTTATTTACGAAAGATGTTTCAATGAAAATTCCTTAGAAGTTGAAAAAGACGATGCAAGTTTACAGCAGAAATTACTTAAAATATAACAAATTGCACAAAATATGAACACTGATCATACAATATTTCAAAGATTAACAGGCATGTGCTAAAGAAACTGTAGAGTCTAGAAATATCCCAAATATATCTAGTTTACAGATTGCTGTACAAAAAGCTGTTATAAATAGTTCACATCTAGAAAAAATACACAGAACCTTTGAAATAGACTTTCCCTCACATATAAACAACCTCTGTAGAAAAAACAAAAACACTCAACACAGGCCAATCCCCCTGCTCCTAGATATGTTTGAACTAGTACTGGTTAGCACCAACATCTTTAAGTATGTCACAAACAGAAGTTGAGCTTCGTTTCTTTTAGCATTTAGAAATTAATCAAGACCAAATGGGGGCTACAAAAGATAACACAGTATGGTACATTCGTAATTTGAAAGGAAATGAGTACAGAGGAGGTGGAAGCCGAGAAACCATGTTGCAGTCAGAAGAAGAGGGTGGTTTGCGTAGCTCCCATTCATACAGGACTCCCGTTTGTGTCAGCAGTGAATTACTTTGACCCTGATCTTTGAAACCGTTATGTGCAGGATTGATGAAGTCAGTACCAGCAGTATCAGGCCTTTTAATCTATTCATTTTCTTGCCATGTCAAAAGTCAAAACCCTTTCGAAATAAGACACCTGCTGTGAAGCTGTAATAACTGAAACGTACATTTCCCTAGGACAGCTTGTGTGGAATTGCACTAAAAATAAAAAATAAAATATGGTTTGTAAAAGGGAGTCCAAGGAGGTTTGTTACAGACAATTTGGCAGGCTTGGGTTCATGGTAACGCAGTGTTTCTACATACAGTTTTAAGACTAGGACAATTATAAATCTTCTTTAAAAAAATCTACTAACTTTTCTTGTTAATATTAACATCAATTTCTTTAAGTTAGTAATCTGCCATTACAGGAGCATAGCACCAGTTTAATACTTATTGCTGTCATTTAATCCTACAAATATATTTCCCCAAGATATTTACAACTGTACAAATATCCACAAAAGTGCAAAATTAAGACTTTATTCTGTGTAACCACTCGTTGTGTTCAGCGATGAGTCCCCTGTGTCACAATGACTCTGCCGTCTTGCCTTTCTTTCTGACGAGTAGTGAAAAGCCAGCACACCCTGCAGTGAATATGGTGGCTTGGGGTGAGAATCTTCAACAACCGCCTGTTCTCCATCCTCATCCCCTGCTCGCCTTCAGGTCTGTCCTGTGCTGCAGTCACAGCCCACTGCAAAGTCTCTATACATCGTTGGAGCCTTGGCTGGCACAAGAGGAGAAGCTATCGTACAAAGAGTCGCTCAAGGACTCTAAATTGTCCACGTCGTGCCTACACGAGCTATTTAAGGAAGCTGCTTCTTTCTTTCCATTCTCTTCCTTTTGTCCTTCAACCTTGTTCAGACAGTTCTTCTCTTTTTCTAATAAAAGTACATTATTGCTGTTAAATTTATTGAGAGACTCCAGGGAAATTTTAGATAATCTATTCTGGGAATCTTCTTTTGTTTCTTCAGTTTGCTTCAATTTCTGTAATAAGTGAGGGAAATATTAGAGACATATTTCTTACAAAAATAAAGTTATCCTAGTATATCCTAGTAGTGAAACTACTGTCTTTCCAAAGTTCACAGGGTTAAAGGAAATAGATTGTTAGGTGCTCAAATGTCTGTTATACTTAAATAGGACATTAATGTCCATTTTAGGATAAATCATAACTCTAATGATTCTGCTGAGACAAGTAGGACTCCATTTAGAAAACAGTGAAGTGCTATTAATGTTTGAAGTAGCAGATCCTGCGTCTGCATGTGTTAAGCATCTCCAGCACCCTCACAGTAATTTGCATTTTATGAATACTTTGGGGGTATGTTTAAATGGGAATTATTTTTTAAGTAGAGTTTGGAGTCTGCTTAAAAAAAGAGGTGCACAGACATGTCCAGAGGAGAAAACAGCATTTTCCATAAATTAAAGATGTAAATGAAACTTGCTCGAAGATAACCTCACGTTTTGCACGTGTAAGCTTATTGATTTCCACAGACCCAAACCCTCTCTAATAGACAAGAAAGCAACAAGACAGGAAATTACAGTGAACTGGGCCAATCCCCACAGACCAGAATCAATCAGATATTGGCCAGGCCTACTCAGAGAAGTGCTGTAATTCTGAGGGAACACCGGACGATGTATTAGCACATTATATTAAAAACGCACAGTAGGGTTATACAGGAGTAATTTTATCCCTTTGTTAGCCACTGGTATTTTCAATCAGAGATCTGACCAAGGAACAGCTAGGAAACTGCGTGAGGAGCAGCTGAATAGAAACGACCTGCTGCTTGTACATGGGGTCTTTCAAATTCTGTGTAACTAACTCCTCTTACAGATAATATTATCACAGAAATATGAGATAACATTCAACATTCAACAACCTCTTGGAGAGGTAAGATGCAGGAGTTCTGAGGTACGGTGTCAGAGTTCAAGACATTCCTCATTTTTGGTATTGCCATCAGATAGCAAAGACTGAATCAGTAAATTACTGTCAATCCGAGACATTAACATTTTGGTTTGGATAGAAAATGAAATGGTATTTTAAGCACACTGTAGACAGAGCATGATCAGATATATGAATGATGTGGGTCATTACATACACAGTTCTAAAGGGTCATTAGAATTTTTTGAAGAATTCAAGTCAGTCAAACATTGTGCATTCTCTGCTGCTCATCCCTGGTAATCTTGAGCAAGAGCAAGACAAATTGTTACATAGTTTGATTGCTTGTTTTTATGGCTAGTTAAATAAAAATCAAAATGCCAGCCCAATGACTGTTTATGCTGTGATCTTGTCACATTTCATAAGCTGATGATGCCTCGGTTAGGTTAGTATTCTTATCAAATGTTTCAAACTTAAGCATAGAAAAAGGGGATGCTGAAGTCTTAGTAAATGAAAATATTCTGTTTAGTTTATTAATCAATCTTCAATATAAAGGATTTTAGGGGATGTTATGCTGGATTCTGATTTTAGATGACAGTTAAAACTAAGGTCTTCAATATCTGTAATTAGAATGTTTTCTGAAATAGAGGAATACAGCCCTTGGTAACTGGAGCAACCACGAATTCAGGATCCTTCAATAGATATTCTCCACAGTTGCACCTTAAAATGTTCTTCCCTTTGCCCTCATTTGAAAGATTATACACTATTACTGAAACTGTTGTTTCACGTCTCTGTAAACCAGATGAGAAAATTCTCAGGCATGGCATCAATAGCATACATATTAGCACTTTTTGCTCTTCAGAGTACTAAACCTAAAATATTACATGACAGACTAAATGATTTTTCTTTGTGTATATTTTTCCCACTTCACAGCTTTTTCTTTAAATTGAGTATGGCTACTTAGCACAGACTTGAGTCTGCAAGAAGTCAATAGTGGTGTTAGTAAGGTCTGTGATAAAACTTTCATTGATTCAAATATAGCCAATTTCAACTCTTGGGTAGGAGGAGCAGAGACACCTGAGTATTTGCTGCACAGAGCAGTTCCAGATGAAGTACTGAGCTGAGAGTTGGATCTTTAGCTAGCTAAATAGATTTAAACCACAGGACAGACTGGAGTGAATTCAGTGGTATATTCTGCATGTATGTAGTATCAATAATTTAATATGCCCTACAAGTAAAACCTAGAGTACAATCCTTCTTTAATCACACACTAGGTTCTAATTTAATGTAAGGCTAACAGTTTATAAAATATATTACAGAAACTGCAGGGAACAAAAGTATCCTCCCAAATTTTAAGCAAAATCATTGAATCAAATGAAATTGAATGGAAGTGAAGCCCATCAGTGAAACCCACTGACAAAAGACAGAGAGAGCAGTGAACAGTGCATCTACAACACATCAAGCATCAAAGGAAAAACTAATTCCAGAAGCCGTTGTAGCAAAATTTATTACTAAAATAATGAATTCAGAAATAAGTTATGGATATTTTTTGGACATAGAGTTGTCCTTTTAAAAGATGTCTTAATGCCCAGTTACATCCTTTTGTAAAAGAAAATAAACCTTATAATTTCTTTAACACAGTACTGCAATAGTATGCAAATATACAAAAGTAATGCTTATGGGATGTGGAAAGCAATACTTTGCATTTTTTTTTTCATTTGATTTAGGTGTAATGTTTGGCTACAAGACACTCTGTCAGGCTATCTATTGCTAATTTTATAATCTGGAAAGAATGTCAGGTCACCTGGATGGGACTTTTGGTAGCATCTCAGAACTGCACTCAGATATCAGATGTGCAATATAAGGGGGTCATTAGGAGCAGTCAGCATGGGTTTACCAAGGGGAAGGCATGTTTGACCAACCTGATAGCCTTTTATGAGGACATAACCGGGTGGATAGATGATGGTAGAGCAGTGGACGTGGTTTACCTTGATTTCAGTAGTGTTTGACACTGTCTCCCACAGCATCCTTGCAACTAAACTGAGGAAGTGTGGTCTGGCTGATTGGGTAGTGAGGTGGATTGTGAACTGGTTGAAGGACAGAAGTCAGAGAGTTGTGGTCAATGGGATGGAGTCTAGTTGGAGGCCTGTGTCTAGTGGAGTCCCTCAGGGGTCAGTACTGGGACCAGTACTTTTCAATCTATTCATTAACGACCTGGATGAGGGAACAGAGTGTGCTCTCAGCAAGTTTGCTGGTGACACTAAGCTAGGTGGAGTAGCTGATACACCAGAGGGTTGTGCTGCCATTCAGCAAGACTTAGACAGGCTGGAGAGTTGGGCAGGGAGAAATTGAATGAAATTCAACAAGGCCAAGTGTTGAGTTTAGCACCTGGGAAAGACCAACCCCATGGATCAGTATAGGTTGGGGGCTGAGCTGTTGGAGAGCAGCGAAGGGGAAAGGGATCTGGTAGTCCTGGTGGATGGAAGGATGACCATGAGCCAGCAGTGTGCTCTTGTGGCCAGGAGGGCCAATGGGATTCTGGAGTTCTGTGTTACAGTATAGCTGCACCTAAATCTGTTAATTTTTCTGCTAAATCATGAATGAAATAAAAATATATTGGTAATTAGAAAGTTAAAATATGGTATATAGTCCCTGACGCAGAAGAAAATTCATTCACAGCCTGAGCTCCAGGAGCAAAAGTAAACTTTAAATCACTTTAATCTTTAATCAACATCCTTTAAACTTTAATGAACAAATAATTTTGTCACTGGTAATTCCTTTAAACTTGGTGTGTCGGAACAAATGTTACTTCAAGTTCTTTAAGAATTTTTCCTCTAGTTACTACAGATATAATTTGGAAACAATTATCAAGGAGTATTTATTTAGGATCAACCTTAATTAAGTTTCTTATTTTTCATAGCAGTCATAAAAGCTGCTAGATGTTTTGCAAAAGGCAAAACCAAAGCAACTATTATTAGAATTTGTTTGATAAATTGTGTATGTGGTTAAACAGTGTCTTTAGTTTTGTTCATGTAGGTTTGTTACTGACTTCAGCCGAGTCACAGATACAACAAAGAACAAGGATTAGCCCTAAGATGTTAGTGTTGTGCATTTTAAAGTAATTTGTTCATTATGCATTTAAGAGTCACACTAATGTACACCAGTAACTTTTTCCTGCAGACAGAAACATCTGGCAGCAGATCAGATGGGTCTGTATCCATCAGAACTGGGTGAGATTTGGTAACAGGGTAGAGAGCACCTGACCTCTAGGTCATGGATTCCAGTCCAATCTTTCCTATCTAAGTAGAGACTTTCTGCATAATGAACAGGTGGTTTTATCACCACAGGAAGAAAAGGGACCTGGTGATTTTATTCAGTGTTGCTAGAAGAGCTAAGAAGATCAACAGTATGTGCTCACTCTTGGAGAGGGTTCTTCTCTGAAGTAATACTTAAAGTCATTTCCACCTGAAGACATTGACTTTGCTACTGACTACTCTGCATCTGTTCTATGAATAAATCAGATGTCTGCTGCATTCAGTCTGGTGACTATACATTTTTCTAAATATTAACTTATAGAAAAAGATAAAAAAATGTAGTCACAGATTTTGGTCTAAGAGAAATAAAAAAGTAAGTCAGTGCAGAAAAGGACTGTGATTTTCAGAGTGCCTCTGTAAGAGCATTGGCCCATCATCCTAGAGCAGACCAGTGGATAGCTTGTTTTACTAACTATATTTTTTGTTCAGAAAATCCATACTGTTATAGCCTTAGGGTATGGGGAACATTTGTAGTTCTATTCTGTGTAAACTGAGAGCTTCCCACCACTGGAGTTTCTTAGCTAACCAGAATGTGTTGCTTTATACCACCTGAGAGCAGTGACTCAGTCAGAAGAGAGGAAACTATCTGACACAATGCAGACATTCATCACGAGTCACATCACTTTGAAATAAACTCATGAGTCATGAATCAGAATAATGTTTCCTTGTTGGCAACATCCTAAAGGGAATAACTAAAACCCATTAGTGATATAATAAAATCTGGCATGTCACTTCAAGCACAGCAAATTAGGAAAACAAAACTAGCCTGCAGTTACTTTGATACATTATAAATAGGTGTTATTTCTACATTAATACATCAAATTAAATTTTTTTTTAAACTTTCAAAATGAGAGGTTACTTGTGGATAGAACATATTTTCAGTGCTGTGTGATCAAGGAACAGTCACAACTGTAGCTGTTCTGAATGGCAATAAGACTCTGAAAGTCTAATAGGAAAGAGTAGGGAAGGATGGGCTGGTTCACAGGTACAAAGCACTCCACAGCTGGCATGTGGAAAGGAATGCAACAGCAAGTCTGTTTCTTCTATATGGTAACATGCTGTAGCTCTGTTTGCCTGGAGGTCAGGCAATGCTTGTAAGGCATGCTAGAGCCCAGAATCAGCAATGAAACATTTTGTAGCATAAATGTATTTTCCAGTTGTCTAAGTTTAGTTAACCAGCGCTTTAAAGGGCTCAGAATCAGTTACACACAAGAATAAAATGAACTTTATTTATGTCTCTCATGCACTGGGCAATTTAGTTTTCAGATTAACACAAAAGCAAGAAAAGCATTGCTTCAAGTGAAGTATAACTGCAAAACACTATTGGGTAAAAGCAACTAAATTGCTATAAAATTAAATATAGATCAACAAAATCAATACTTAATTGTAACTCAAGGTCTTTCATTTCAGATCTGATCTCTAATAGGAGACACAAAGTATGTTCACTTTTTATTTTTTAGTTATTATTTAAAACTTTTTTGTGAAGGAAAACAATTTTCTAGATCTTTACCTTTTCAAAAATTGTTAGTTACTTTGTCTGCATATGTTCAAGGTAAACTTGATCATACAATGCCACTGCTTCTTATTTTAAATTCAGAGTCTTACCAATTTAGGCATCTTCTAGTCCTACAATTCCTTTGCATTTATGACACAATGGGTCTAAAGTGGGATATGCAGTTGCAGCATTACACAGATTGCTCATATGTTCACAGCTTCTTGTAAAATAGGTGTATTGAGACACAGAGCAGAATNAGGATATGCAGTTGCAGCATTACGCAGATTGCTCATATCTAACCTGTTTAATAGGGCACTTTTAATATGTTCACAGTTTCTTGTAAAATAGGTGTATTGAGACACAGAGCAGAATTCTGATCAGAGATAGACTGATGTAATCAGAAGTCCCTTGTCACCAGATTCAGTCATGTTACATGACCAGCTTGTAATAGAAAGGTGTAATGTGAAAAGGATTGGTTTTGAACTACTAGGGAGTAGCTTTCTATCAACTAGCCAGGACAGAAAGCAGTGGTAGACTATGTGGAAAATGAACAAACCCCCACATCTCATTTACCATTAGGTGGACAGGTAACACTGCAGTGAAAATAGTCACAAAGTCACATTCAGGAAACTACAAAGGTGAAATCTGTAACTGCATGACCTCTGCTGTACTACAGCTGAGCTAAAAATGGGATGTTTGAACTTCTTTCTCTTTAAAGCATAACCTTAAATAATAAGCTAAGCCTTGCTCTCCCTCGTATATTGTCAGAAGCTTTCATCTATTTTCTGGACTGACAGTAAAATAATTTTTGAAATAATGAATAACTTTTTTTCCCCTTCCTTGAGCAGAAATCTCACAATTATTTTGCTGTAGCAGACAATGACATTCTCAAAGAAACACCCTCAGATTTTCAAGATAAACTGTAAGTGCCAGTGTCTTTTCTTGAGAAAAAAATGTGTTTCTATGAAGCATATTTAAGTTCATTAGTCTGGTCAGCAGTTTCCAGGAAAGCCATATATATACATAGGTACATATCCACTTATGGCATTATGGGTAATATGGCAACCAAAGAGTGCCTACTATATTTAAGGATATAACAATCTTCAAGTATATCTTAATATCACAAGAACAGTGTTTCTGATGATCCTAAATTGTAAGTAAATTACCTTAGAGGAAACAAAGCTGATTAGCATGAACTGTGTATGATTCATAACTGCAGATCTGGACAAAACAGCTATTGCTTAATGAATAGGTGACTGAGGAGTCGAGATGTTGACTATAGCTTCAATTTTTGTGTGGTTGAGGAGGTCAAAGATAGTTGAGTCAATTGAACCTTACACTTTCAGAAGCATAGTTTTCATAATATGATGACTGGATACATTCAGCATTCTAATGCCAAGAATATAGTCCTCATAATTTATAAAGTATGTGATTATTTTATTGATATGACAAGACTGTTTGACCTGATAAGGTTTATACCAACCCTCTTCAAATTTTGCATAATTTAATAAAGGAAGATTTTCAGGTCCTAGTTTCCAGGTCACGTAAATCTACCTTTTAACCTTCTGATTAGTTACAAACTGAACACAACAAATACTGTTTTCTCATAATGCTTCATAATGGCCACTGACTGCATAAACTGTGCATAGACAAAGTTTATTTAAAATGGAATAAGAAAATAGAAGTCAAGGTGGCAATACCTTGGAAAAAAGTCACAGTACAGGTGCTCAGTCAAGTGTGTTGAGGGGATTTATTAAGAAAAGCCATAAAACACCAGTACTTTGTCCAGAAGATAAAGCAGAGCCCCACTCTGTTCACATTGGTGGAATCACCAATTTTGCTTCTCACCATCTATCCACTAAAAGCAATGCTTACTGCAATCAAAGAGTCATCACAAGGCATTAAGGAAAAAATATGCATGGTGAGAAAGGAAGATGATAGTTTTTAGAACCTGACAGACTGAAAATGAACAAGACACATGCAGGATACACTTTACTTTTCAGAGATCCTTTTAGCTTTACTTGTAGAGGGAGTTAAATGACAAAATTGTTCTGATTTTCTGGTGATGGGAAAAAAAATCACAGTGGAAAAAAAACATTCTGAAAGATAAGATTGCTGCCAAAGTTACTGAACTCAACTTAACCATTTGAAGGTTTCTGTTCCCTGACAGAATTATGTTGAGGGTTATGTTGTCAGTGACAACCTACTGAATGGTACTGGAACTATGGAGTCCTAAGTAACTTCACCATTTCAGTCATGATCAGACTGTATTTCACCACACAACATTTAAGTATACAGAAGTTTGTCCTACTCAAAGTAGTTGTCCTTGCCTTGATGAAAGTATGTCTGATTGTTTCAATAAAGAAGGGGCTTTATAAAAAGGGGGCTACAATTTTATCCTAGATTACAGATTTGCAGAATTCTGCAAATTCTGTTTTTTTAATTAGGATATTTACTCAGAACTTCTTTCAGAAGTGGGAAAAAGTACAGTTCAAGAAAGATTTATTGTAAATCTAATACAAAATGAAATTCCTAAAGAGAACCTTTAAGTTCTTCTCTATAAAGATGTGGATATCACCTTCCCCTAGTGAATATGAGGGGATGTGGCTGGGCTATCATGCCACATGTTGCACTGGTAAATGCTCCTGGAGGCAGCAGAGGAAGAGGCTGTAGCCCAGATGCCTTCCCAGTAAATCTGTTACATCCTGAACTATGTGCATACTGTTTTCTGACACTATGCAATGAGACTATAGAAGTTCCTTTGTAATCAGAGAAAACTGGGACAGGATAGGGGCAAATACTGATTCTGGTTTCATGACTGCACTTGCCTCCTCTCCAGTTGACATGACATTATGGTCTGCATAATTTTTAGTATTGATTCAAGCAAAGCAAGAGTTGCCATCAAATCCTACATAGCAGTGTGGTTATTTACACACACTTTCTAAATTTATGCAAACAATTTATCATTGCTGCAGGGCAGAATATTTTGAGGGACACAGGCATAACATGTATAAAAATCTGAGCAGTAGTTTCCTATAGAGGCTGCAGAACCAAATTAAAGTAGAAGGATAAATCCTCTCTTGCAATTTTTAGTTCATTTCAGTACACCAAGTTGTATCAATAAAGAGCCCATTGTAGAAGTCAGCTAGAAAATAAATGCTATGAAGGATGTTCCATTTTATGTTGTTTGAATTTGATTAGTGATTAGTCTTGGCGGTGAAACCACATGGGGACAGTAATCAAGGTTGCTCTACTGCAGTTCTGTAACAACTGGAAAACACAGTTGGCTCATGTCCTGTACCATGATGGGATATTAACCTAAAATCTAATTAATCTGTGAATGAATTATGTTTCTAGAAACATAGTATATTATAATCAATTTTGAGTGAGTTCCTAACAGAAGATAAGAAGAAGAAAAATCTGTAAAATTACCAGACATTGATAAATTCTGTTTACTATGACTGATGACTTTTATGGAGGATAATTTTACAATCCATCAAACTTTTGTCACTTCAAGAATCATGCTGCCAAACGTATGCAGTAAATTAATTTTTACATTTACATATTTATTAAAAATCTTATTGAAAACAGCAGGAAGTAAGAGCCTCGTTTGAATAATAAAATAACTTGTTATTCTACTGGAAAGAAAACAAAAAAATGCAACCAACCTTCTACTGAGATGATTTTATACTAAGGCAATAATTATCAGCAGCTACATGATTTAGTTAACCAAACAATGTATTAAATAGCCAACCCCAATTTAATCAAGAATTAAAAAAAACCCCTAAAACCAACAACCTCTTGGAAGATAATCAAGTAAAAAACGTAATTTAAAAGCTGAAAAATTTATGGCTGAATTTCAGATGTTCTTGAGGACATGTTTGTTAACTCAGGCCTATTGGCAGGAACTCCCAGATTTCCTCTGAAAGCATGGGGAGTGCAGGTGTCTGCCTGCATGGCTTCCCCACCCAAGGTGCTGAAGAGAAAAGGAGCATCAGCAATCTTCCTGTGCATGTGGCCCCAGGAATGCACCCAGTGTGGTGTGCTGCTGGCTCAGGAAATCATTCTGTGACCCAAGCCTAAGTCTGTTCTCACAGAACAGAAATCCAGTTTAAGCAAGCATTACAGCTGCACCCTGGCTACCTCCTGCTAAAAGCTAAACAAGAACTATAGAAATATCTACTGAACAAAGGGAATAAACAGAGACAACAAAGGAGCAAAGACGATGGCACAACCCACAAGGACAGCAAGAACTACTTTGCTATCATTTATATAAGGAAGGATGAAGAAGTGTGCCACAATGGTGGAAATAGGAAGCATGGTGATATGATTTGAGGCAAGCAAGGCACCTTAGAGACCAGCTGTGCAGAGCTCTTGGCTGTGTCTGCTCTCAAAGCCTCATATTAATGTTACCCATGTTGCAAAGATTTTCTGCTTCACCTTCGATGTATTTATTACTCCACCGCAGTGACTCCTGTGCTGTCCATATCCCACAGACATGCTCCTGGTATCAAAAGAGCACCAGAACCAGGTCTAAAGTCCTCTTCATTTTGTCTCCTACTCTCACCTCCACAACTACTGCAGTTTTCTTTGACAGCTACCACAGCTGGGGCCAGCCATTCACACTCTTAAAATACCTGCTTGGTGTATACATGTAGGTATGCATCCTGCCTGCATCCAAGCAACTGTGTTTCCTTGCTCAGCCCTCCCACTTGTCTCATGAGAGGCTGGGGTCAAGGAACAGGCCTCCTCATTTGATTTATGGATTATTGAGTACGTGGTTTATGTTCAGACACTGCAATATGCCTGATACCTGAGAAAATCTGTGTTGTCTGGGGCTTCTGCCTTGGTTACCAGGAGAAAGCACTGCTTGTGGGGACATCACCAAGAACAGAAACAGGCTAAGATTAGATTTAATAATGTAGCCACTGGGTTAAAGTATATCTTGATGGAAAAAATGTAGATTGTAACTAATTTAATGTTTACCAGACAACTGAAGGATATAGTTCTGGGTTGTGACTCAGCAACTCATGTGGATTAATCTAAAAGGAAATGAGAGACAGGGGTAGATGCAGGGAATAGGCCATTCATGTAATGAATGTAGCTTGTAGATGATACTCCTTTGTCCAGCTCTAAAGAATGCTCAAAAAGAAACATTGTGAATTAAGCTGAGTAATACTGGGCACCAACATGACCACTGCTTGAGATGCAGATGGAAGTTCCTACAGCCCAGGGGTTTATGAAGTTTATTCAACTTGGCTCCTTACAAGATTAAATATACATATATTGTATACAATACAATACATACATATTTTGATTAATACACGCATAATTTATCTGCAATCCGAGGTGAATTTGAGTTAATCTCTGGGTTTAAACCTGTTTGCTTCATCTTTTAGACACAAATACAACAGCTTCTGGTCATGAGAACCCTCTATCCTTCTTTGTGTTTCAGCAAGGCATACAAAATGTCTCTCAGTTGGATCTGGTAGGAAGCATTCCTGGTTGCAAACTCTCTGTGAGGGGCACAGCCTCAAAACACAAAGAGTCGAGGACAAGTGTGCTGGATAGACCTTTGTCTTCCCACCTTTGCCTTCCCTGGACACCAGCAAGGTTCAGGTTAAGAAGATAACAGATCTAAAAGGTTGGTAAACACTTGTGCTGAGTGCACTTGGGCTATAAAAGTCTCCACTTAGAAACTGAGGTGTTATTTTGACAGAGCTTTGGAAATTTTTTCAGAGAAAAGAAGCACAGTGAAAATACTGGGAACTCCAGTTCTGTGGAGTCTGGCCCTCCTATTTGGCTGGGAGCAAAACTTTGTTGGGAATGGTCAGAGAAGAAATTCAGTGTGAAGAGCCAGGACAGGTTCCTGTTCCCACAGTGGGCTTCCTGCTGTGATAGAATAATGTAGTATTTTTTGTATTGATTTTGCTACAATAAAAAAAAGAATGTGTGCAGCCACATGGGTGGATTTGTTGGACAAATGCTTTAGAAGATTTATTTGCCTTAGCAATACAGAAGCATTACTGCAGTATTAATGCTGCAGCCTGTTGTGAGGTACTGGTAATATACAGAATGTGTTCCTATGCCTAAAATACAGATTATAATATTGTTCATATAATAGGCCACTAGGAGGACTAAAATACAACTGGAATTCACACAGACACACTATAGAGCTAATGTGCACTCATTTTTTTGAAGGACCAAAGATGATACAAACAGGATATGTGGATAAAAAGACAGAATAAAGCAGATCCTAAAAGCAGGCCTTACTAATGAATGGTTTGAAAGATGTTGCTGCAAATGAATGGGCCTTTTATATTTATTGGAATACAAAAAAAAATCTTTAAAGTGTTTATTTCTTGGATATTTTGGATATTCAAGATTCAAATACTTGTAAGAATGGGAAAGAAAATTTCCTCCTTGCACAGGCACTGTTAGGAGCCCTGTGTGGACATCAGGACTACTGAACGTGGTATAGCTGTGCTCATGCAAAAAACTCTTTGCAGGATCAGAGTGTCAATTTGCTTCTGATATTCTGAACATTCCTCAGCAGAGGGATGATGTGGTTTTGGTTAGCTCTTGTAATGTAAGATCCCATCTTGAGTAAGAATACTTGATGAGAATATTAAGTGATAATGATTATTTGCTTAGCACTGCTATGGAGCCTTCAAAGCAGCCTGCTAACAGTACTGGATTAAATTCCAAATGCAGCTGGAAGGTAGTATTTATATTCTTTATTTAGAAATAAGGAATTTAATAACAAGAGAGGCTTAGCAATTTGGACAGTCAGCCAGAACATCACCCTGAACTCCACAGTCCTGCACTCTTCACTGGTAAGCTTTTTCTCACTTGGAAAATGTAATTTTTTCTTTGCAGGCAAAAAATTCCCCATGGAAAGACAGAGGCCTGTTATCATTCCCACTAGAGAGCATCTGAAATGCTCTACAACATACAGGACCTGGCATTTTATCCAGTGTATGTGGTAGTTAATCAAATATTTTGCACTGACTTCAGTAGACTTTGGATCAGACTCTTGATGCATTAGAGACATAAATTATTTAACTACTGAGTTCCCCTAGAAACAAAATATTGAGCTGCAAAACAAAGCTAACAAACACCAAATGGGATACCATCTGCTGCAATGAACAGAATATGACCAATTTCCCCTATGCTTGAGAGTCTTCCAAAATACAAACTGAAATAGGTTTGTTGAACTCCCAACTGCCTCACAAAATTGGCTTAGCACAGGTTAGAAAATGCTAATACCACCAGCAACAGCAAGCCAGACTCTGATGTATCAACTGGAATTGTCTCTGATTTTATTTCTATTGGATTGCCCTGCATAAAAGCTCAGGGGTTTTCTGCTGTCCAGAGCCTATAGAGCCTGTAGAGATGTTTCTGTTTGTGCCCTGTGTCCTAGGGCCTATGTACATGCAGTAGTCTGTGCTCCTCAGTAAATCCAAATGGTAATCATCTATAAAATGATGCAATCATAAATCTGAATCCTTCTAGCCCTTTACATCCAAACTCCATGCCTTACAACCTTCTGGATAAGGATAAGGATGGCAAACAGAATAAGGAGGCAAAAGTAGATCTATCTCTCACAGTACTGGCAGAAAATACCTGAAAACCCAAGTCCAGAGCATTCCCTGTTTGGTATCAAAGTTTTTTGGCTGTGGTGGAGAATATGTGGGTTCCCAAACACTTCCACAGGGACAGAAGAACACTGCTGAGCTTAATGCAGAGCATATGAGATTAGTAGGTGCCACCAACATTAGCTCCTGTTCCTCTTAGAAAACAAACTAATTGGACAAACAAGTAGCTTTTATGTAATATGAGGAAAAAACCATCCAGATGTATTTGCCTTGTAGAGAAAGACTAGAAGACAAGTATATTCATACCTAAATTTCCAGACCCTTCATCTTCTAGTATCACTACTACAAGTGATGATACTACCATGAGCAAACAGAATCTCCAGACTATTCAGTCTTCAGGAGTTAACCACAAAGGCTACAGCTCTCCATATTATGCAGCTCTACAGTATAATGATGATGACTGCTCTACTTTGGCTTGTTCTGCTGCCTCTGTTTTTATCACTGTGCTACTATTAATGTTATAAAACAGATTCCACGTTTTTTCTTTCTATTTATAGAAATGATGTTTTACAAATGTTGAACTCTCTCTGGTACTCTTGGTTGTTATAATGCTTCTCAGAAATATGAAAAGAAAGGATGATGTTCCAACAATAGTAAAAAATAAAAATATTCTGTAAAATAGTACAGATGAAAGTTTTAGCATTTCCCAGTTGCTTATGCACTGATTTTATGGAAAATGCAATAAAGGAACAGGTTTAAAATTATGAGGGGTTTCATTATAATATGGTAATTGTAGGACCAGATTAAAAAACACACAGAATTTGGCCTTCCCTTTAACTCAGGGGAAAATGTCTGCTGATGTTGCATGACATTTCTCATAGAGCCAAGGTACAGAAGAAGTAGGATGCTACAGATCAAAATTCTGCCAGCATGAGGGAAAATATCTAAACCAATTTTTGAGCACCTATATAAACACTATGATTTTCACAGGATCCAAATATATGAATCTGTCAGATACATGAGCAAAAGCTGCAGATTTCTAGCATCTTCAAAAACTCGGCAGCTGAATCACAGAATCACAGAATGTTAGGAGTTGGAAGGGACCTCGAAAGATCATCTAGTCCAACCCCCCTGCCACAGCAGGATTCCCTAAACCGGGTCACACAGAAACATGTCCAGACGGGTTTTGAACACCTCCATAGAAGGAAACCCCACAACCTCTCTGGGCAGTCTGTGCCAGTGCTCTGCCACCTCAACTAGGAAAATATTTTTTCCTTGTATTCACACAGAACCTCCTGTGCTTCAGCTTACAACCATTGCCCCTTGTCCTGTCACTGGGCTTCACTGAGAAGAGCCTGACCCCATCCTCCTGACATGCACCCTTCACATATTAAAAAGCATAGATGAGGTCACCCCTTAGTCTCCTCTTCTCCAAGCTAAAGAGACCCAGCTCCCTCAGCCTTTCCTCGTAAGGAAGATGTTCCAGCCCCTTCATCATCTTTGTGGCTCTGTGCTGGACTCTTTCCAGCAGTTCCCTATCCTTCTCCAACTGAGGGGCCCAGAACTGGACACAATATTCCAGATGCAGCCTCACCAGGGTAGAGTAAAGGGGGAGAAGAACCTCTCTTGACCTACTAACGACACCCCTTCTAATACACCCCAGAATCCCATTGGCCCTCCTGGTCACAAGAGCACACTGCTGAAGTTCTGAAATATTCTAATTTAAGCACAGACATTATGAAATGAAACTTGAAAAAAACTGGCCTACATTTTTAATGATTAGGTGCCTCTAAAACACTCTCCAGTTAAGCCATGCAGGGCAAAATAATTCTTGTAACAGCAATCAGGAGGTGTGTGTGGCTGCTTTGCTACTTCTATTCCTTGGTTTCAGGCATTGTCTGAAAAGCTCTTACATTTCAAATCTCCTTTGCACCTTACTACATGTGTTACCCACAAGCCTCCTAATCTGGTAACTCTTCTGCAGATACAGTGTCTTGGTGAAGTTTAGACACTCCTGTTATAAGAAATATCATAGATTACTACTGCATGGTTAACATTAGAATTTTATAATGCTCAGCAATGTAATATATTGATACTTAATTTCTTCATTCCTACTACTCTATTCCCTACTACCACGTTCTCTACTCTTTATCCACCCAAATCCATCTGAGGTCTTATTATACAGTACGCTTTACAGAGCATTCAGTAACCCACAGGATATATGCAAATGTAATAGGATGTCAGAAATAGAACTTTTAAATGTTTGACTGGCAATTATTCAGATAGTTCTTCAAATAATCACTTGGGGTTTTATTTGCTGAGAATAACACTAGTGTAGTTAAGGGAAGTTCTCAAGACTATGGCTTTTAGTAGTCTGTAAAAGTTTTAGTGACCGAGTGGGAGTTTTACTATCAGGATGTGTCTCAGTCATTGATAGGCAGGCAGTTCAGTCTGGGAGGGCTCTGACTTATTCTAGAAATCTTACATCACTCTTCTTCCCCTTTGTGAAAGATAATTAGACATCTTCCACACTGTCAGATTAAGAGGTGAGACCCCGACCTAGCAGTCTGTCTGTCTCAGTGTTTCAGGCCTCTGTGAGACAAAACTTCCCAACGTCCCTGAGTCACTTATTGCCAATAGGTCTGCTAAATCCCATGTTTGTCTCTCCTGCCAAATGCAAACATTGTTTTCCATTAAAATAACATGGATGCTGCACAAGGCCTGGAATTAGTTACAGGGGACTGAAAACATAGTAAGAATTAAAATATTTCACTTTAGGACTTGCTATAAAGTAAAGTGAGTTCACAAAAAATATTTAACCATTATTTTTCTTAAGGATTTAGACGATCTTGCCACTGTACACGGCGCTGGTGAGGCCACACCTCGAGTACTGTGTGCAGTTTTGGGCACCGCAGTATAGGAAGGACATTGAGCTACTAGAGAGGGTGCAGAGAAGGGCAACTAAGCTAGTCAGGGGTCTGGAAAACAGGCCTTATGAGGAAAGGCTTAGGGAGCTGGGCTTGTTTAGCCTGGAGAAGAGGAGGCTGAGGGGAGACCTTATCGCTCTCTTCAGCTACTTGAAAGGCCATTCTAGGGAGGCGGGTGTTGGCCTCTTCTCCCTTCTGACTAGTGACAGGACTAGAGGGAATGGGCTTAAGCTGAACCAGGGTAGGTTTAGATTAGATATTAGGAAGAATTTCTTTACTGAAAGAGTGGTAAGATATTGGAATAGGCTGCCCAGGGAGGTGGTGGAGTCACAGTCCCTGGAGGTTTTTAAGAGGAGGATAGATGTGTTTCTTCAGGGGATGATTTAGGGGTAAGAGTAGTGTAGGGCTATCAGTTGGACTAGATGATCTTGAGGGTCCTTTCCAACCGTAACGATTCTGTGATTCTGTGAATCAGTGCGTCATATTGCACACAATCTAGTAAAACTTCTCATTTAAATGAAAGGTGAGTCACTTTTGGGAGATGAAAGCAGCTTATAGAACAAACTACAAACACCTGCAAATTATTTCAATATGATTTTTGCCAATATTTGACATAAAATTTGCCTCCTTTTCAAAGAGTACATTGTTTAGGATAAACTGTTGTTCAGGAACTTATTTTCTGTGTACATATGAAAAGAAAAAGCATCCTCTTAAAAAAAGAAATAGTTTACTAACATACTTTCAGTATACTGTACAGTTCCTGCTACCATCAGCTGTGTAACTTAGTCCTCAAGTGTTCTGCTCAGAAAGGAATTCTCACATAAAAGATCAGTCATTTCCTCCCCATCACTGCATGATGTTTGAATGCTTATGCAAAATATATCACTGTTATAGATGGGGAAGGCAAGTTTCAGCTGGAAAAACAATTCACAAAAATATTACAGCATTATTCATCTCATTTAACTCTGCTAATCAAATGCTCCTCTTGAAGTCAAAATATTTTCCAGCTTCAAAAAACAAACAGTTCACTGAATACCTCTCTGCCCTACTGCTCTTATCTTGATTGAGTCACTCCAATGTTTATTGTATCCAATTTATTTTTTAGCTTTTTCTTTTATTACCACTATAATTTCTACCATTACAACATTTACACTATCTCACAAGCTTACTAATATTTATCATTTGTTAGCTGTTAATGTGCCCTGAATTCCATTTTGGTCTAAAGTATTATTATAATATTCCAACCAAACACAGAGAGAAATGAAACTTAAAGCTTTGTTTCCAAATATGGAAGACTGAAATATTACAAATGGCAGAAACATTAGAGCACTTTGGGCCATGCTGCAAATCACAGCAGCTCCATCTGTCAAACCCTTGAAAAACACCTCAGAACATTTTCCATCAGGGAAATCACTAGCTAATGACACTTTTATTCAATATCTACTTTTGGTTCTTATTAGACTAAAGGATCTACCTACTTACACCTAAGAGCCACAGTATCTATTAAATCCTTATGTAATCTTCAGTTATATAGGGAAATAGACATTATAGTGCTCAGGGTGTATCTATCTGCAAGGCACAGCACAACCTGATGCAAAGGTATCAGTGAGCAAGCTGGGTGGGCTGGGACCAAATGTGGTGGGGTCTTATCAACACTCCACTTGGTTCAGCTACTCAACCTTGCTGAGAAATGGCCTGGACTAATCAGGTCATAAGGAGTTGTGCTAACACTGTGCCCAAACAGGCTCACTGTAAATTAGCTCTGTACAGCTCTGCATTGCTCTGGGCATTTGTACATGAGCAGTTTTGGACTGTTCCTCCAGGGACTCCAGCAAATGATGTGCAGGACTTTTTGTGACATCTGGGCCAGTGTGTAACCTGGTTCTGCAGCTCCTACACACTGAAAAGACAAGGTTCCCTCTGTAACTTGAAATTACTTGATGAGATGGCAGTATGTGGGATTTCTGCTTCAGTGAACAAGTTTTTCCACTCAAAAAGGGCAAAGTTCTTTCCTCCTTACTGTGCCAAAGGGGCTGTGGCAGGGAGGTTGGACTAGATGATCTTTCGAGGTCCCTTCCAACTCCTAATATTCTGTGATTCTGTGATATTCAGTAAGCACAACACTCCAGCTCTGACCACAGGACAGCTCAGCGTGTGGCCTTAAATCAGACAAGTGCACACATCTGCATTTGGCACTCCACAAACCACACAGTCACATTTCACTCAGTGCTGAGAGTTATATGGGGATTTAGCATTACATGACACAAGGCCACAGGCACAAGAACTACACCTATATGCCAATAATGCTTCAAGTTCTTAACTTTCCTCCTGTAGCTACAGCATTTCACTTCCTTCCCGTCTTCTCTCAGACTCACATTCAAACTATTCTCCTGCTAGCCTTGCACACCATGTGTTTTAAATGCCACACAGCATGCTGTACTTTGCCAAAGACTTTCTATCCCCCACCAATATCCAAATACTCTTTTAAAACTCTGTGCTAAAAGATTTTTCTGAGTTAAAATGTCACCACCTACCCATCCCCATAAATACACTAACCAAACATAAAACAGAGAGAATTTTTACACCAGCTGGAGGGCTAGTCAGAATGGGATTTGGTGGCAGAGTGCTAAAACTATTGAGTCCATTAGTGCTAGAAGCAGAACTGTATCACCAGATAACAGCTTCCAGTTTTTTTATGGCATGTTTTTCCTAAAAATATCCCTTGCATACCATTAAAGAAGTTATTTTCTCTGGCGGACTCTGCCTTCCAAATGTCATTTTGCTTTGCCAAAGCTTTTTAAAAACTTAAAAAAGTTATGGAGGATGTTGTCATCCCCTTGCTGAGCCTTTCTCCACTGCATGATTTTTTACTAAAACTCTCAGCAGCCTAAGCAGCCTCAGTTGTTTCACCTAGAAGGCACAAGGAAAGAAATGAGTCTCTGTGTAACTGCAGCTTTTTACTGTTGCCAAGCCAGTTCCTCAGGCTAACTGTAAGAATGTTCTTCTACACTACACAACATGTCTTTTAAGTGATACTTGTCGAGTGAGACTGTGGTCCCAGGATACTGCCTAGCAGTCTTCAAATTGCTTGCTTTGCTGTCTCTTCACTTTACTGTTTGGAGGCAACTTTGATGGCAAGATACTAGAAACAATAAGACCTGATTAGGAATACAAGGCTTGGTAGCAGATCTTGAAATGTGAACTTGCCCTGTGGAGGGGAAAAAAACATGTAGAGATGTGGAATTTATTGAAGTCTGGAGACATCCTAGCCTATTTCTAATTTCACATTTCCCCACATGAGTTGAATCAGACTTGAGGCTAGAAAAAATATTCTTAATTCTGTACTATTCCCATGGGTGGTCTGGTAAAATCTGTTTTCATATCAGATCATGCTCCAGTGGTTTTTGTCACTTATGTTGTCAAATACTCCTGCAAAATTCCCCTGACAATGGATCTTACATCAGCTTGTATAATTACTCAGTCTTTGCTTTGACGGAACAAGTATTGCATCATTCATCTGAGAATCAAAAAACTTTGATTAAACAGAAACAAAGTCTCACAGCCCAAAGCCTGTCAGTGGGTAAATTCTACTGAGACTATTTTGACAAATGGAAGCATGTATAGCTAAAGGACCCTCAAACATACTAGTTAGGGAATGAGGAGAGGGGAAGTGCTGTGCTGCAGAGTGGCTACTTCAGTGGTGCAGTCCATGCCCAGTAAGGCCTTGTGTGAGAGCACTCAGCGACCTGCCCATGGTGGCAGCAGACAGATGTCACCTTGCCTGGCAGCACCAGCTCTGGAGGCAGAGGTCCCAGAGCAGCTCTAAGTAGTATGCATGAGGCAAGCAAGCTCGGGGACAGCTTAGCCCCAGCTGGGCTATGTCAAGACTGCCATGACTAGGCTGCACTCTGACCCGAGTGAGTATGTCTGCATAGCTTTACATCACCATGAGACTGCTATCTTGGGTCCTAGCCAATTCCATCATGGTGTTCAGAACATTCTCCCTTTCTTTGGGTGAGGTGGTTTGCTCTGCTTTCAAAACAGAGGTGCTGAGATCTAGATTGATGTATGGGTCTGCTGGGTATTTTACTTTCCCTGTGCAATATTGCCCTTTATCAAACTGTTGCTGGAACTTCTATATACACCCTATGTTAACATGAGGTGAGTTCTGAAGATCTAATACAAAAGCATAAATACAGAAAACATTATTTACAGGTTTTGTGACAGGGAGCATGAAAGGATACCTGATTCTGACTGGATTAGAACATCTGGTTCTAGACTGGCATCACTTAGTGTTTACATTAACAGACCACTTCCCTAAAAATATGCAATGATTTGATATACTAATTTCTTACATGAAAGAAAAGCATTGGTCTTAAAACACAAAAGATGGGCAAATTAGTTGGCACAGTTATTCCTCACCTACAAATTGTACAATAGCAGTATCTTCCTTAACATCTTAGGTTCATCAGGGCTAGGAAGGGAAATATAACTTATTCCCTCCTCACCTCACCATCTTCCACTCTCTTAGGCCTGCCAAGGAAAATAGCAAAGAGGAGATGAGGTTTCTGTTCCTAATATACACTAAACTGAATTATGCAATCAGTACACAGAAATCCATAATCGACTAATTACTGGATTTGCTCCAACACATCTAGATACTTTCTCTTATTGACAAGGGACTCCTTCTATCTTCTATTACCTTCCTGTAGAGTAATTTGTAGGAGTTGCTTAAAATTCTGTATTTGCAGTAACACGCACATCTTAACAAAACAATCTAAGACCTGGGTCACCTACAGCATTTGCTGTTTTCTTTCTGGTTGTAACATGAGATAGATATTGCTGTCCACAATTTACAGACAGTAAAACTGAGATCTTGAGACCCAGCAACTATCAAATATCAACCAGTGCTTCCCCAGCTGCAGAAACTCTTGTTATTTCGCAAGTATAAGCAAGGTAATTATTTAGTGCACACCTGAGGGTGCACTGAGATGCAGATTCACTCTCTAAAATACCAATGGTAGTTACAATGGCTGCTATTTACTAGTTCTCCACAGAGAGAAGCTTGGGGAGATGTTCATATTGCTGACTTTGGGTTGAAAGTCTGGTATTCAGTGTAAGCTAGCTGCATAGGCTCCCTTTCTCTGGTCAAGGCAAGAAAGTAATTAGTTCCACAGGTCAATATCTCCTTCCCACTTCAAACTCCTAGGATGCAGCTCTTCCTAACTGCTAATTGGACCCAAATCATTATCTTAGGCTATTTCACATGCAATAAGCAGAATCCCTCCCTAAGCATATCTGATAGAATGAAAAAAAAAATAGTTCTCTTTGAAAGCAGAGTGCACACAGTCTCCCTAGAACTACTTCAGACATTTAAATACAGAGAGCCTCCTTTAAGAGAGGTTCCATCTAAGAGCCTAAGAGCTTCTGTCTTTCAGAGAGAACAGAGCATCTTTGGAAAGTGACTTAAAGAACCTGAATCAGGCACGTTAACTTTGCTGGTACATTCTCCACGAGCTGCTTAAATAGGTCAACAGTGCAAAGTGCTCAGTCTGCTGCCCTAGCTCAAGACTTACTGGTCTCTGTAGGAGATGAAACACAAGCAGAATCAGCTCATGCCTTACTTTCTTTCTCACTTACTCTTGTTTAGTGTAGCCTGCAGAGGTGTCTAGGCTGCTTTAACTAATGCTGTAGTTCAGGAATGCTGGGACATCCTCTACAGTACCAACTTAATGCTCTGGGATCCTTGTGGGTGGCAAATATTGTGCAATTAACAAGCTTTCTTTTTCTTGTTTCTAGTCCTTTTGTGGATATTGCTCCCTATTAACACGCTGCATTAGTAGGCTTGGGAGCACAATGAGTCAATCATATAGCATTAACTCCCAATCAGCTTACTCAGCTGAAAAACCTCGAGTTTAGCTGGGAATGCTGCCACATCAGTCCCACTTTTATGTGCAGCCAAAACAGCAGCAACTTCTCTATTTTCTCCTTTTCCTGTGTTTGCCAGCAAACTATAATATCTACTCGAATTACATGACATAGTGATTTGAGCATTGATTTCTTTCATGAGTCATCTGTACAACACATACAAACTCTGAAATGTTGAATAAGACCATAACTTACACATACAAACACATTGCACATACAAGCCTCTCTTGCTAAATGAACCCCTAGTTAAATAGCTGATGTAGTTAATACTGTGCCAGAAATGCCACATTTCTCATGTATGTGATCACAACTGAGGAAAAATAAGAGGATTTAGAAACCTGTGATGGGTACCAAGCCTTTCCATAAAGAATCTTTTCTTCAAAGCACTCAAGTCATGCCTTGAAATACAAGCAAGCCTTGATGGTGACTCAAATTGAGTAACACACAGGGACAAAAGAAAGTAAAAAGGGATGCATGACAGTAGAAAAAAAAGTATGTGATGGATGGTTAAGGACAGAGAAGAAAACACATTTTTCATGATGCTCTGGGATCGTAAGGATGATTAAGTAATAAAATTTTTGACCAACTCAGTTACTTCTCCAAGGGAACAAAGACAACAATAAAAAGCCTTGTGTCAGTTCTCTTCTGATCATAAAATAAGTTAATAAACAATGGGTCTGGGTGAGGGAAATTTGTCTTGTTTTTTTCTAAATTCTCATAAGAAAAAATAGATCACTGAGCTTTTAAAGTGTAAACAGTAAATTAACTGAAATGTGAAATATTTTTTTAATTGAAAAAACATGGTAGCAATCATGACATCAGCAAACTTCTGCAAGGAAGAGGAACAGCTGTTTAATGCAGGCGTCTCTAAGGTCTCACTGAATAGGCATTTCCTGGGGGGTGACTGCAGTGGACTTTGGATCAGGTGATGCATATCTTCATTATTAAGTCAGAAAAGTTTCTGTTTAAGTATAATGAATTCAATTGATACATGTCAAAATAATAGATTGTTTCCAGTGTAAAAATTTATTATACATGAGAAACATACACCATGCATGTTAATTTAAGTGAAAGTTTCATGTCCATGATTCAATGGACAAAGTTAATCACGTCCATGACTCTATGCATTTTATTCCTTTCTTTGAAATTGTGATTTGTTTTTCTTGTCCAAAATTCTGCAGTGTACAAAAGCATGGCATTATTTCAAAGTATGTTTCCCAGGTCAAAATAAATATAACATAAATTTGTCTTAGGGCCAAGACAATTTAATCAAGATGTTTAAGACTTGGGAGAGAAGAAACTAGAACAATAAATATTTCTCCTTTCAAACTGTAGAAGCCTTTTTTGATTCCTCAAACTGTCCATTCAGCATCCCTTTACCATAGTAATTGCCCTTTGGTTGATTCCCTCCTGGAACTCCTTCTGTTTGGTACTCTTTTGCTAACAAAACTTGTTGTGTATATACTTTGTGGGTAAAGCTGGTGGATATGTTTGGTTAGGAGACAATTCAAATGACAATAAGTCTGAGTTAACAAAGCTTCCTGCCAGAATGTCTCATCAGAGCACCCAGTCTGAAACCACTATCATACTCGTGCTGTGCAGTCCAATTTAATTGGGCGGAGGGCCTGATACGGCACACTGCTCTTTAGACAAGCAGCACAAACTCATTCTGCCTATCACGACACTTGGTTGTTGTGTTTCATTAAAGACCTCACACACATCATTTGGGAATGAAATACAAAGCACATAGCTTTTCCTTTTTCAAAATGCCCAATATTCTCCTCAAAAGCTGTATTCCACACCTCAATCTACCTGGCGTTTTGTTGTTGCTGTTGTTGGGGTTTTGTTGTTGCTGTTGATGGGGTTTTGTTTTCTTTTTTAGAATTGTTTGCCATAAGCTCCTCAGTTTCTGGTGCTCTCTTATTTTGTGGGTAACATTCCAGACCACACAGTTCTAATTTAAACAGACTGTGGCACTTCTTCAGTTGGACAAATTACAGCTCAGAAAAATTTGCCTTGCTGGTTCAAACAAGGAGTTCAGGGCAACCTGCTTTTCATGGTTACTGCTTCTCATTTGTCATTCTGAAAAGTTTAATACTAATAGGCAAATCTCCAGCGCTTTATTGAGCTTTCACTGTTCACCAAGAGGCAATGCTGTTTTGAGAGCTATTTCAGGTCCTCAAAAAGTAATCTCAAAAGCTCCCCAACATAATGCATGAAAAATGCTAGTTCTGAGCTATACCTGTTGCCTTCTACCTTAATGATGGATTTTACAAGGATCCTCAGGCTACGTCAATGAGATTTGTTTAAGTTTTGATGCTGATTGAGCACACTGCAGAGGTGTCATATAAAGAGAAATGCATAAGAAGAATGAATTACAAGTGGATGCAACTTTAGGCCACTTTTCTATAGTGAAACCAAATCTAATGCTCTGTTACTAGCAAAAGACAGCCTTCAGAAAGCAGAACTGATTCTAATATATTTTATATACATACATACATATATAATTAATCTCACCTGCATAATTAAGCTATGAATTTTGAGATGTTCAAGATGAGGAATTAAGTGGATGCTCAAATTATTGTCCTTCCTCTATCCTCTTTAATAATTTTCTGCTACTTTTTTTTATCTTCTTCTTTGCAACTACGAAGACAGATTCCTTAAAATTGCTCTTTCTAATACGACCCAAATATATTTAGATCAAATCATAATCTGTAAAACTAGTGAAATTTAGTTGATTGGGAAATGAGACAGTTAAATATTTCAGGATTTTTTGTTTTGAAGTTTGTGAGTCAATTTGATATTCAGTTAAGTGGGATTTCATGCTAGCATAGTTGCAATAAACAGGGGCATTGACATTTTGGTCCATATTTTCCTTCTGCATATTTGGCCCTGATTCCTTAAAGTTGCAAGACTCTGACTTGGTTAATCACCTCTAAAGTTAAAATACACAGTGATTTTCTCAAGCTGAAAAAACAGTCTGGGAAGAGATAAAAATTCTTTTTCACTTATGAACTACACCAGTTTGCTACAAAACAGCAGCTTATTCATTATTTTCCACTATCAACTTTGTTTATACTGTAATACACCCCAAATGTGCAGAGTGCTACACACAGAAACAACAGTGCTTGTATTTAAAACAAAGAAGAGCTGGGGAAAGATACTGAACATGGAGATATTACAGTGGCTCATGAGTGGGTGGCTCTATTTTCAAACAAACAGGCTCGTTAGAGCAAAGGAGATAAAAAGTGAGAAAGAAGTGTGAGGATTAGAGGAGAAGGCACTGGAAAAGAGAAGGAAAAGAGCAGCTTGAGAAGTTGCTTTTCAGGGTTCTTGAGACTGCGTGATGTTAGGTTCAATATTTTTAGAGACAGAAATAGCAAATGGATTCACATAAAGTAAGTGGACAGTACAAATTTGTTTCAGTTAGCATCAAGATCCACCAATCAGATCAGGACTGGTCTTCATCAAAATAATGTTTAAAACTTTCATTTCAGAGCTAACACCAAGAGTTATTTGAAAAGAGACCAGAAGGTAGCTGACTTCAATAACATAACTTCATTTGAATTTTCAGGAATACTACTTCAGATGTTTAACTCATTTACTACAAGTTGTGCTATGCATTTTATCTAACCATATGTGAAGTAGTCTTAAAAGATAAATTCTGCGTTTTCTTGTTAGCCTTAAATTTCAGTTCCTCTCTAATGGCAGAGCTAGTGCTAGCCTGTCTCTACTTGTCAATTTTGGAAATCTAACTCTGTGACAGGTGAGCATCAGAAAGCAACATTCTGTTCTAAAAATATTTAGATCTCTACTCTTCTGCAGGTCATGCTGGTTTATTCGATTCTGCTTGGGTTTTGTAATCAATCAACACACTGAGGAATAAACAAGAGGCAAATAAAAATAATGATGAAGAAAATGAGGAGTAATATAAAATTCACAGTAACTCACACTTGGGCTCTCCTTTTCCTTGCTTTCTTTACTGGAAGCTCCACTCAGCTGCTCAATTAAACTGTAATGTGCTAATTGTTCTGGTCCGTCCTCTCCAAAATGGCCATAGAGACTGTGTTGGTATAAATCCAAGATGGACATTGGGTTCCCCAGAAAAGACTTTCTCTGATTTTGTTTTTCCTGCTCAGCTGTAAGAGATGTTAAAAATAGTATCACTATGGCATGTTAAATTGATGAAATGCAGTCCAAGTATATTGTAATATAATTTTACAATTTTTAATGTTTTAAGGTATCTGGAATTCAATGTAATAAAAGCATTAAAATACTAGCTCCTAACTCTCCATATCAATGCATATAAAGGTGACTGCTCCTACTTAATATTCAAGGCAAAGGAGATTGTATGAGACAGACAGAATTTTCCTTTCTATTTAATTTTAGATGAGACAATTAATTTGGGGGGGATAGTTCTACTTATTTGCTCTAAATTCTCATTCTTCTCTCTCAATAGCCTTACATGGCAGATGTGCTCAGTTCCTTTAGCATGTCTTTCAGTTTGACTCTATTTGGTAACTTCTTCCTTCTCAGTATATTTTTAGCTAATGAATACAACAGTATAGAAATACGCTAGTACAGTAAGAAACAGGTCCTACCCATTTGTTACACATCCTATTGTATTACCAGAATATTAGGAATAAAACCTCATTTTCCCAAGTCCAAGGATGAAATCTCATCCAGCAGGTCAAAACAAAACCAAAGAAATTTTCTGCAGCTTCATGAAAACACATAAGCTTACATGATCATTAGCTTCTTTCCTTGCTCATCGTGTTACACAAATTTAAACTCTACCTTATAATATATAGGATTAGAAGAGCCTCTACCTTCAGTGCCTCCAACAGAATTGCATCAGGATAAAACCTTCATGGGATGGGAATCAAAACACTTCCATCATTGAAACAGAAGAACCTGGAATACTTGGCTTCTTCCTTGATATTCTATTGACCTTCTCCATAACACTGGGCAATGTACTGGCACTCTGATCCAAAGCCCACTAAATCAGTGAAGGTCTTATCATTGACTTTTAATAGCCTTTACATTGTGCACTCAGTCTCTCTATTCCCTGCTCATAAATGCAAAATGAAAATCACTCCAACATTATAATTGTGCAGCCAGTGAAAGTTCATTAATGTTTTTGGTACTCATCTAATAAATTTGATTATCTGTACATACAAAAATATTCTCCATAAATTGGTTTGCTGCAGCCCCTGCCTCAGCCTTATGTAGTTGTTTTGAGGTTATATCACTCGTGTGCATAAAGAAGATAGGATCTTTTTGAACACAAAATGGAACAAACTATTGTTATTAACATCATGTGAGAACTGCATTTATACACAACAGAACACAAATTCTGACCATAAGGAATGACCACAGCTGAAAAAGTTCTGCAATAATGCTTCATAATTTTCTTTTCTATTTGTCTCAATCACATTTATGAATTTTGGTTCTGTTGCTAGCCAGAAAGTTAGGCATAGACACAAAAGCAACGATTTGCTATGTAAAATGGTGACTTCAAGTCATGCTTAGGTAACATTAAACTTGGAATCTGCTGCCATTTAATGCAACTGCCTACACAGAATAAAATCCTTTTTTCTTTTTTTTCAAATTGTGATCAATACAGAAAAAAATCCTTATCTACTTCTTCAAAAAAACACCTTCTATTAGAACATGATTTGTAAAAAGCAAAATCTGTAAGAAGTGTTTATTGGCTGAGTTAAATGACCTGCAACATTTAATATAGATTAAGAAAACAAAGTTAGAGAGGTAATGCAAACAAAGGGTCCTAGCTTCCTACTCTGCTCTCTCTGATGGAATCATGAAAAATGGATTAGCTCTGAAACTCCCAAATATTTAAGTCCAACTCCCAGCAGACACTAAAAAGCACAGTATGTCTGTTGACTATCTATCCATCCATGCCTTCAGTGGTGGTGAGACCTTGCACCAGCCTTTGCACTCGCCAGTTCTATTTATCTCCTGCAGGGAAGCCTTTGGCTGCGTAGGCGAGGATGTGAGCCACTCTCTCCTCCCCCTTCCAGAGGGCATGTCTGCACTTGAAAGGTGGCTTGCAGCACAGCAAGCTGCTGGTCAAGGCAAGACAGCAATTTCTTGGGTTATTAAACACACAGAAAACTATTATCTCAAGAACTCCACTTAATGTGTTCTTATCTACTGGAATTCAGTAAATCCCAAATTGCCATCAATTCTCACAGAAAGGGTTGATACGTGAAAAAGGCAATATATACAGAGGACAATGAGAGAGACTTCACTATGGCATCAAAACCAACATCACTTTGATAGAGAGGTTGGAAAGCTACGGCCTTGATCATCACACATCTCAACTGGTTAATAGAATTAAAAAGGGAAAAAAAGGGAAGCTGTCTTTACAGTTGCCTTTTGAATTTTGTAATAATGTAACAGAAGACTTCTTTTTACTTACACTGCAGGGATTTATGCATAAAAATCTACAAGTTAAGCCCCAGCTAGCAAAAACTGTGGAAGAGAGTTAAAAAAGATGCACACACAGAAGAAAAGGAAAAAGTAATAAAAAGCCAATGGAAAATTAGTCTGAAGCAAGACGTGGGGTTAGAAAATGAAAACTAGACAGAAAGTTTAGTGAAGGACACTATCTGCTGCTGAGTCAGAGTGGAGATGAGGGATATACATTTTTATGTACAGATTTTCAATTACCTTGTTTGTTGTTCTTTGTTAACTCTACAAAAGTCTCCTCTGCAGTTCTAAAATAATTTGTTTCATACTCTGGCTCCAGCTCAGCATCGCTGCTGCTTGCAGAATAAGTACACACTCTCAGAGCTCTGTCCTGTACAAATAATGGTATTGCAATCATTCAGATGGTGTATAGATATCAAAATAATGCTGAAGATGGACTTAGGAGTGGAACATTTTATATTCATCATCATGTAATACAAACAGATAGTTCAACTGGAAAAAAGTCTGCATTGCCACTTTAACTAACCACTCCTCCTTCAAGCAGTAACCATCAGTCTGACATAGGAGAAGTAACCCATTCTGGTCCTACTAAGTCCCCTGAGTTAGTCTGGCAGAAACAGCCCAGATTTTACTATCCTTTTGACTGTAATACTGTTTGCAAATCTACCAACATTTTCAGATAATTTCATCCACAAAGTTCAATTTTAAAACTTCTCAACTGTGTTTAATATGGTGTATTTAAAACATGCAAAATTATCACACTACTAATAAACAGTTTGCTGCAAGCAATTCTAGGGACTAATAGGATGGCCAGTAGACAATTCTTATGCTTTCCATACCTGTAATTCCTAAATTCTTCCTAAATTCATGCCCCTTGTCCTGGCATTTACATTACAGTACTGGAGAACCCTTAATTCCCAGCTGATTCTTATCCTGCTTCTCTTCAGGAAGCAACACTAAGGATTTTCTTCTGGGAGGAATGCTGACAGCTCTGCACAGCTTCTAATCATGTAAGGCCTGAAGGCTTAAACCTTTCAGGAGCAGCAGCTCAGTACAATAAACCCCACAAAATGGGTAGGGGGAAGCTAAGGCTGATACTGCTCAGTTAATGGCATCTACAGATACAAATACCACCTACTATCCTAATCTCAGTTGCCCATCCATGGCTCAAGAGAGTTTTTAATTCTGTTTTGCAAAAAGTGGTATTAATTTCTCCACCTTCCCATCCACATCACATTTTTTAACTAATGTGGAAGAACATCCACTTGATAGGAAGCACATACCCATGGAGAAGGGACCAGACCTGAGGATACCTGCAGGTAGCCAGGTATGCCAAACATCACTTGTAAAATTGGGAAAGTGCAAGTCAGCTGTAGTCCCAAAGCCACTTGGACACATCCACATGCCAGCTACATTCATACTGACCTTCTGACTGTTAGGCAGATTAATTAGCAGTAACACATGTATCATGTTAAGATGGTTTTGGGACTAGAGGTACTTGGCCATCACTGGCTCCAGGTGAAGACCACACTGATGTGGTTGTTACTTGGAAGCCAATGCTACTGCACTACAGAGGATTCACCACCGGTTTGCCAATGACATACAAGACAAGTAAATTTATCTCTGTGTTCCTATTCTAAATAACCAGAGCACTGGCCATATAAAAATATGAGATACCCCAGATGGTAAATATATTGATAAAGCAGATATGCAAATAAGTTACTCAACAATATGTTTTTAGCCCTTTGTAATGTAAAGCTTACTAGCTAGCAGTGTTTGACAACTTCCTTGCTTAAAGCTCACTTTCTAGATCAAGTGTTTTTCTCTCTTTGCTAACCTGCTGACCCTGTGCTCTCACGGGGCTTGACAGCCTGGCACTCCTGAATATCAATAACTTGGCAACCATCAGCTGTAGCTTTTACACAGGTAATAAGCATTTGCCTGTTTGTTCTTTCTGCAGTTTTCACTAAAAGATTGAAGGACAGACAGATCACTGCATGGATGAACAAAAATCACACTGAAACACATAAGAAGAGTATTTCCTCTTTCACAATAGTTTCACAGCACATATGCTCAAAGGCTCATACAACACAAACATACAGACAAGAAAACTTAGGCCTGAGAAAAAAAAAGAGAACTGAATCTCATGGAAAGCAAACAAACAAGATCAAGTTTCTTGAAGACAGAAACGGGGTAAGAGGTCTCTATTTCCTTGTCTATAAAATGCCTGCGAGAATTTTAATTAAAATATGTTTGTAAACTATGAGGACAATGTAATTTTGGGTTCTGTATCATTATTAAAATTATAAATAATGAGATTGCAAGTGAAGGAAAATAAAGTAAATGTAGATTGTTAGTTACTCTTCTCATTATATTAAAAACATTCACCACTTCTGATTCTTCACACCACAATACATGTCTAATTTAATAGATGACACTTCTTAACTTATACCTTTGTTTTAGCAGTCTTCTTGGTAGTCCACTCTGGAAGAACTTTTCTATTTTCCACAGTTTCATCAGCATGCTCTAATGAGGCAGAGGCCACAGAACTTGGTACTTGTTCACTTTGCTTTGCAAGGTTAATTATTCCTGAGTTAAGAGAGACATTATTTAAACTGTAGGTCTCATCAGCATCATTATGACAGTGTTTCAATTACAATTCAGTAAAAATTGGGGGCAAGTCATGATACTTTCATTATGTCAAATAATATCTTACTACTCAAAGGAGCAACTTACTAAATTACTGGAATAATTCTAACAACTACAGTGGCAGACTTTGATCCAAAGCCTTTTCCAGTTAACAAGAGAAGAGAACAGAACGGATTTAAATCCATCTAATAGTGTTAAAATATATACTTTTTCACATATGAAACAACATTCAATAACTACTAGGCTTTGTAGGATCGGCTTTGCTATGTTACTTTCTTGGAGAGAGAAAGTCTATTAACAGAAATATAATCAGAAGTATCTTTCTAGCAGAAATTCTCAACCAGTTAGCTTTTTTAATTTGCTATATTTGCACCAGGCAAAATCAGAATATCAAATAAGATACATGATGCATATGAAATAAAGTGATAATTGTAATTTGGATGAGAAAGCAAGGGAGAGAAGAATTGAATGAAAACACTCTAGTAAAGAATGAACTGACCCCACCATCTGATGTATACTACCTTTTTTAACATCTCTTCATGACAATTTAATTAAGATACAAACCTTACAAGGTTGGTGCAATGAATATTAGCATTAAGATCAGAACAATCTTACTGCTACTGACTTCTTATGAGGCAATTCAATGCTTGCTGTTTCTGTTCAATTTGTTATAATGACAGTGTTTAATCATGGACTCGACTCTGTAGCACGCTGCTGAATTGAGGTCACACATGTGGCTATTCAAGCATGTAGCATATAATCTATAACTAAGATTTCTTTTCTGAATCCTTCTTAGCCGTACCATTAATTAACTGTACATTTATTTAAAAATACTAAGTATTAAAATATCTTTTATTTAGCTTTGATTTGAAATGAGCAGAGGAGTCTGCATCGAAGCATACAATGTGTGTTTGCAGTCTATTATACCATTACAACACTGCATTGGGAATATTGCTAAACCAACTAAGTTCTACGACGTTTAATTAGAATTCTTCTGTTATGCATCTCGTGAACATATAAAAGAGGCTTCTTTCCTCCTAGGCTGAATTTTACATTGGGTCCCTCACTACAAGACAGAGACTGAGGTGCTGGAGTGTGTCCAAAGAAGGGTAACAAAGCTGGTGAAAGGTCTAGAGCACAAGTCCTATGAGGAGCTGCTGAAGGAATTGGGTTTGTTTAGTCTGGAGAAGAGGAGGTTCAGGGAAGACCTTCTCAACTCTAACTCTCTATAAGTGGAGGTTGTAGTGAAGTGGGGGTTGGTCTTTTCTTCCAAGTAACATGATAGAACAAGAGGAAATGGCCTCAAGTTGCACCAGGGGAGCTTTAGATTGGACATCAGGAAAAATTTATTCATAAAAGGGGCTGTTATGCCCTGGAACAGGCTGCCCAGGCAAGTGGTGGAGTCACCATCCCTGGAGGTATTTAAAAGACATATAGATGTGGCACTTATGGACATGGTTTAGTGGTGACTTGGCAGTGCTGGGTTAATGGTTGGACTTGATCTTTTCCAACCTAAATGACTTTATGATTCTATGTTAATACATATCAGCTCATTAGCAGATCACGATTGATGGCCTTAAACTGAGCCTAAACTTGATACCTTACATGCTATAATTACATTGAACCTCTCTTCTAGAGTGATACAAATTTATGCATATTAAACACACAACGTTTATAGGAGCAATAAGTACTTACACTGACAAAGTCCTAACAACCATAAACCAAATAAATACATGACATTGCATTTGGTCACAATAAAACAATACCCTTCTCCATTAAATAAATTACTTTTACTGCATTATGTACCATATCTTTCATGCTATGAAAAATTCCCTGTTACAAATGCTATATGTAATGATTTCTAATGTTATTGACATACATATAAGGACTTTGAAAAATGTATATAAATGGTCAGTATGCTTTCATAAATAGTTGCACAAAGTTCAATGGAACTATTTACTAATACAAAGCTATATGTTGGTGCTTTGCTGGACTGGTAGTCCTTTTATTCCTTTGTCAGCTATTGGTTTATAGTTTAAACACACACGTGGCTGCTGAGTGAAAGTAATGTATTTTATTTTCATATACTGAGATGTATTTGTATAATGTAGTAAAGTAATGAGAGTCTTGCTTGAGGTCAAGGCCATTTATTCATTGGGACAGAATTTATGCATTGAGGCCAAATGAGTCTTTAGTCCAAATCTGGTTTCAAAAGCAAGTCTTTATGAATATATCTTTTCTATGTCACAACATGGCCATGCTTTGTACTTCACCACAAAGTCTGATCCTGAATATCGCTGAATATCTGCATTCTTATTCAAGTCAAATTCCAAGCCTGGCATATGTTTCTTCTTCAAGTACTAATTCTTGAGAAAAGGATTTAAGTACTTAACACATTTTTCTTCCTCAGATAAGCATTATGTGTAACAAAATTTCCATATGGCTCAGGTCACAAACTTGTTAACCTTATGCATTCATAAAAAGAATATCTTCAGCACTGCATTTAACATTTCTGTTATCAACTGTCATTATTATAGAGCTTCTGCTAATCAAAACAGACGTCAGGGCAGAAATAATGTGATTTTCAGTGTAATTGACATTTTACCTGAGGAAGCTGGTTTTGGAAGGCGACTTTGAAAAGGTCGTATACCTTTGGCAGTCATGGCCGGATCAGATGTTGAATGACTAATTATGCTTTCCACAGACTCCGGGTTCTTAGCTGTTGAAGGCACTTCTCGCTCAAGAGTTTTGGCTTTTACTGAAGGAGCTGACAGAAGAACTTGCTCAGATGGTGCAAGGACTTCTGTTTCCAAGGTTGATTCTTGCTTAGAAATGTGTCGCCCTGTAGATCGGTTCCCTGAGTCGGGGAGGGGGAAGGTTCCAATCCCACTGTCCAACGTCCTCATCTGGCAGCAAGACTCTAAGATACAGGAGAATTGTGTGACAGGGTGGAGCTAAGGGTGTTGCTGGTATTTAAAGACAGTGAAAGGGTCTATGGGAAAAAAGGGCATCTGCAAGGGAAGGTTTCAAGGAAAGAAAAACATTTTGCATTTTGTGAGTATGCTGCTACCTGTCATTTGTATGCTTTTGACACAATACATCTATCTAACTGAATATAATGAAAAGCTATTTTGAAGTGCAATTAAACTAAGAGATGTCAAAACAAACACTGAAACTCGACTGCTTCAGATTTACAGTGTGATGATGAATAAGACAGACATGTCCTAGAAAGTGTTTAAAGCTAGAATTTTTAAATGATTTAGTCTGAAGGCCCACAGAAATCTGGAGAGTACTGATGTGAGGGATTGGACAGTGTAATATTTCTTCCTGCAGAAACTCATACTCCAGAAAATATTGGCCTCTTTATACCTCTGCTTTCTTGTTTCTCTTACAAGAAGGTGTTAATCACAACGTATCATCTACTCTTACATAAAATTAAGATCCAGAGAATATCTCAGAGCATCCTGAAAAACGTGGTTAACAGCAGACATGCCTCTGTTTACCTTGATATTCTTTGGTTCTGCACATCTCATTTTGAGTACACTTTCCAACACAATGTCAGTCAGGGACTCTTTAAGTACTTTGTTCAGAAGCAATATGGTCACATATAGCCTCCCAGCTTATTCATCCCACTGGAAAGTTGCTCTACTGACCATGGAAAAGAGAAAGATGCAAGTGTAGATATGTGCACATTGCTATTCTAGCAACTAGGATGTGACAGCACCACCCTGCCCTGTCATTTTCTATTGATTTCCAGAGAGTTGCCTTTTGTTTGTATAATGAGCAAACAATATCGAAAGGACTGTGATGGCAAGGAGGGAACTTGAGGACTAAGGGCTGGAAAATGAGCATAATTTAGCTTAAATGTCTGGAAACATCCCTTGACAGTGAGATCTTCAGTCTGTGGCACACACTCCCAGAGGAAGTAGAGGAATTTCCTTTGCTTTGAACAATTTAAGGCTGCACTGGATAAAAGATATACTGCAGTGAACAACTGTATTCTAGCAGGAGATGCAGAATAAAACCCAATATATCTTTTCCATCTCTATTTTCCGTGTTCCTGAGTATTGATTTCTTTTTTATGATATGCCATTTGTTATTTAAGTCTGCTGTAGTTAGCAGCCCTCTGTCAAGTCATTTTCAGGATTTTTTTCTCTGCAGTACTTCTAATACTCTTAGAAATTTGGAAATATTTCTCCTACCTTTACTTTTGTCTGGTTTTGAAATAACAACATTAAGGTAGTAATTGTTTGTTAATATCTTAATCTCAATGGGCTTTATTTGATAGCAAGTGAAAAACTACTTACAGATCAATTAAATGTCTGTAGTATTTGGTTGTGCTGCTTCCCAGGAAGTTGAGGGAGGTTACTCTCATTATCGTTCCCCTAAGATATTTTTTGTTTCGTTTTTGAATAGTAAAATACCTAGCTAGAAGTGGGTGAACTGTTCCTCTCAGGATATAACAGAGAGCAGGAAAAAATAAGTTAACATAATAGCTGTCTAGCCTTGTCATTTTTTCTGTAGATAATCAGTGTGTTAGCTCATGGACAGGCAATCTTTCAGTTAATGACTATCAGTCACAGAGTTAGTAAATAAAGGAAAATACAGAAATAAGAAAGGACTTCCATTAGTTGCTTCTTCACCAGAAGACAGACATATGCACAACACTAGTTACAGTAGAGAGTCAGAGCTCTTCAGCAGAGGCATGAAGTAAACTGGAAGCACCACAGGAAAGAACATCCTGAAAAAACCAATCTGAAGAGTCTCCTCTCTACTGCCTGTACAGATAATGCTGGACCTGACCTTGCAACCCAGTTCCACAGGAATGCTGAATGATTTTGTAGCATTGCTTCCTTTCTCAGCATTCTCTAAGAAACTAAAAAATCATTCTCTTCTAATTAGAGGAAAATTAAACAGACTCTATATGAATCCCAAACAGCAAAGCTACTCTTTTGCTCAAGGCGAACTGGAAGAGGAACAGCATTGAACCTTCCAAGACCATGCTTCTTAAAATGACATAAGGATTTTTCTTACCCACAGTTACCTTGTGTATGTCTAGGAATAGATCATGAAAGCAATGGCACAAAAGCAAGACACCACTTAAGGCCAAACTGCCAAGAAAAATACAGCCTCCTGCTGTTCCCAGAATAATTGGGAAAGTGATGGAGGAGCACTCCAGCAGTGTCACATTTAATTAAAAGGAAAAACAGTTTTCATCGATTATAGTCTTCCTTCATAGAGACTTTATCCATGATAAAGGAAATACAGGTGGAAAACAGATTTTTAAAACAGCTCACTAATTTTTAATTCAGAACAACCACAGAAGGGCCAGGCTTTCAAAGAGCTCAAAGCTCAGCACCTCCCACTGTGACACGTAAAGACAGATTTGAGAAATCCTGTAACTCAACGATGTTGAGCAAACCTCAAAACCCTAGTCCTAAATCCACAGAGTACACCAAAAAATTCTTCATGGATCTTAATTTTTCACTAATAAAATTAACTAAGTCATCCTAAAGCTGTATTATACAATTAAGAAAGTATCTCTCAGAACAATTTGCATTACTGAATGAATGAACAGACATTATCTTGAGTTCCTTTCAAACTTTTATGAAGAAATTGCAAAATAAAAAAAAATGTTCTATATCCCAGTGACAGCTTTCAAACCCAACCATTCATGGCCCATCTGATTTCATCCATTGCACTGACACTCCAAATGACTGCTATCAGCGAGAGTTACACAAGACTACAGAATGAAAATATGTAAAAGTTCGATCTCTGATGCTGTGACAATAGGTGAAAAATGATTCTGCAAAACATTAAAGTCTGAAAAGTGTTATAGATGAGCTTAATTGCTTTCCCTTGCAAATATTTCCTGGCATACAAGCCAAATTCCTTGCCTGATTCTCATTTTTTTTCCCCCTCTTTCTGCCAGGGAAGAAAGAAGCTCAGGCAATGATATCAGTTTTTATAGTGGACACAGATAGACTCATCATCTGCCATTTCACTGAACAATCACACTAGAATAAAAAGTCTGAAACACTGAAATAGCCCACTCCCTCTCTCCCATCATGTCCTACTGTAGAGTAACACTTCTTAAAATTGAAAATAGAAATAAGAAAGAACTTAGAAAAATTTCTTGGAGATCAAGGAACTTCTGACTGCATGGGAATATTCTGATGACAGGGTGTTGTAAGAGCTTTGTGGACAATTTGAGGAAGACCTTTAATCTTGAGAAGCTTCTCAGCCACAAAATGAGTTAACACTATATAGTGAGTGTTCTGAAAGTTTACTGAACTCCCTACTTCTCAGTAATCTTCAGGTTTTATATTTTCACAGGCAAAATGATCATGTAATTCATGTTCTACATCAGCTAGACACCATGGTAATTTGTACAGTTGGACGTGCTTTGGCATATGCCAACATCATTGGTGTTTTACCAGAGTTTTCTGGTATCAGTAGACCACCAAGACCTCTTCAACGTGGAGTCAGCACCCAACTTGGATGGATCTTTGAAAATTGTGTGCCATTCTAAGAGACAGACAAGAGAAGCATAGAAAGGGGACATATACATAGGCTGATAGGTATTAGGAATTCTAAAATTGATATAATCAGTGGGGAAATTACAGTACCAGCTCTGTCTGTGGGCATTTTTTACATCTTCCTCTGAAATGCAAAAATTAAAAGAGTTAGAAGTAAACACAGCCCACTGACAAGAACTGACAACCTGGAATTCATTAAAGGCTTTCAGGACATTCTCCTGTGCATAATCACTTAAAAATAAATACCAACAATACACCATTAAAATGAATTATTTTTCAACTTGTTTTTTGTTTTTAAATTATTTTTTCTGAAACAGTTGCCACAAAGATACCACAAATGCACCACCTCTAGCTCAGAAACTACCCTTGCTAAAAATCACTGGAGACTGGGAGAGAATACCCATGGAAGCTGACTGCTGCTTTTGTGTTCCTTTAGAGGCAGCAGGATTGGTCACTCTGAGAGTGAGAGGAGCTCTCAGTCTGACCTGGTCCTATGCTGTTTTATGTTGTTATATAGCACCCTTCCCTGTTCCTCTTTTTATGCAACACATGAAGGGAAAATTGGCTGGGGGGGAAAAAATAAAAGAAACCATAGAACAGCTACTATGAAGGGAATTGCTTCCAGCACAACACAAGAAACACGGGTCCAGCTTCCCTCAGGCTAAGTTCTGCACGGATGGTTGCAAAATAGTGTATTATTCAAAATAAGCAATGGAGCAAAATCTGTCCCACTTTTAGATTAGGTACATGTTAGTCTTTCTAACATTGGACTTCTGTAAACCTATGCCGAGTCTTAACACATATGCAGAAGATTTCCTGAATTTCACACAATAGAAGACATAAAGTGATGACATATAGCTTTTAAACACAGTTTCTGATACACATTTCTTCAATAATGTCAAAAGACACATTTACTAAGGGAGATACAATGCAACATGCTGTAAACAAACCTTTAATTGAGTACCTGGAGAGTGTTTCAAAATGTAAAGACTCACATTCTAATAAAGTCTTTTTATATTGTATCTAAAAAGTGTTTCACAGGTGCTTAGTCTATTTGCAAATCATGTAACAGTCTTTCTTTACACAGAGACTGTTATACTTTTAAGAAGTCTATACATTCACTCATGGTTATTTTGACCATCTAGTTAATCTGTGAGTTTTATGATGATGCTTAAATCATCCATAATAACCTTGATGGAAACCACAAGATCCGAAGTTTTACTTGCAGAGCTAAAATAAGGTGTCAGTCAGCAATTCTATTAAGCAGGAATGTTGTCTTATGTGAATACATAATGTCATTCAAAATGGTCAGGCAATTCACCCACTTTGAATTAAGCATAATAAGAAGAGACATTCCTGGATGTTGGCATACAAGGAAGGACTTACAGGTCCTGAGAGGAAATCATTATATGTCCTACTGTGATGTAAGTAAAGTTTGGCCACTCTACAAACTTGTGCCATGACTGACAGAAAGCAGCCACATCTGAGTGCTGCTTGAGGGGCTCAGGATTTTCTGAAGCACCTCGATAACTTCAGTCATTCCCCATGAGGTAGAACCATGATGTTATTAATGAAACATACTGATGGATAACAGATGCAGTTACTGCACACAGACATTATCTCTACTTCAAATGACTAACAAGTTTCCTTTAGGAGATGGCAAAGTTACAGAAGTGTGTTTGTTACTTAACTTTGATGGTCAATCTATCTTAACATTAAAAATAAACAGCTACACAGAGGACAAATGTATTTTTGAGGACAAATGTATTTTTTGGTCAGAAAGATCACAGGTAGTTCTGCTTTCTATGTATAATGCTAGTAGCAGAGGGACATATTTTCTTTCAAAGAAGCATCCCACCTCACAAAAAATGTGGAATTCTCCCCTGTGCTCACCACTGCAGCTGGTTTCAGATCTTCCTCACATAAATTTTCAAGTTTTGGCCTACAAAGCTGCATATGATTGACACAAGTTTTAGCTGAAACCTTTGACTAACCAACAGATTTTTCCCACAGAAAGCAGACATTTTCAGGAAGAAAATATCAGTCAAAAATAGATCTGTATCAAGAACAGTTTCACTGGGAAATTTCCAGCAAGCTGTTTTCAGAAGTACAGACTCAATTCTTGGAAGAATGTTTTGAGAGATATGAAACACTGAATGGGCTTTGTTCAAGGAGCATGTGGGACACTAAAAATGAAAGGCAGAATTCTCATCAGTAACAGAATACACAAACTCTAACGAATTCCCTTCTTGCATTAGAAAGTTCAGGACTTTCTACTGAGTTGACAGAAGGAACCAGAGAACACAAAGGGAATATAATTTTTCTATTTTGAAACATGCCAAATTATTAATAAATACCTTTTTTCCCCCCCAAAATAATATTTCAAATGTAAATAGGTCTCTGAAAAATGGCTTTATGAGTTAATAAACATCTTTGAGCTACATGTGGCATTGGCAGGAAGAACTTAAACTACAGATGGTAAAACAGATCTCTTTATTTGCACATCCTTCTCTTCATCTGCAATGCTAAAGCATCCACAAAAAAACCCCCCCACAAATGTATTTCTGCCAAATCAATGTCAATTTTAAATAGATTATTCCTTCTGAGTTTACACCATAATTTGATCCAATTAGTCAAAGATGAATACATTACTGTTTTTTATCTAGATCTGAATTATAACCAGTATGCAAAACTAAAAACCCCTGAAGGCTGTCCTAGGTAAAACTAGAACAGACACAAGTTTTCACAGCCCCAGTACTCCCATGGGTACTGCACTGGTGACATGGAACTATTTCTAAGGTATACCAAGGATGGGTATATGGGATGAGGACTATGCACTGTATTTTCAAATGATGGATCTACAAGTGAACTTCATCCATGGCTGCTTGAATGTGGGATTACAATTTATGTTTATTCATAGTAACAGTAATAATAACAAATAATAAATAGAGACTTTGCTGACTTAGTGTTATTTCTATTGATTCTCCCTAGTCAAGCTTTTCTTTTGCAAAATCCACCAGCTTCAATATGTCATTTGTCCAACAGTTTGACAGTTGCCTTCACAGTTTTCCATGACCACAATCCCATATTTGAAATTAGTTTTCTGAGTTGAAACAGATAATTGCTGCCTCATTTTAATACCAGTCACACCTTAAAATATAATTCTACTAGTAACAAAAAAAATTAGTTTTAAATATTAGTGAGTAGTAATAATTGTGCCCTAATTTGGCAGTTAGCTATGGATTATTTTATTTTAATAGTAAATGCTTCCCATTCCCCTCCAGGCATTTAGACACCTTCTTGCATGCTTGGAAAAAATGGTGGCAAGCTACTTTTAGCAGGGTTGTTACAGAGAACAAAACTTTAAATGATCTGGGAAAAGAACTTGGATACTTGTAATTTTCTACTCCACATCTCTCAGTGTCTATCAAATACAAAGGTCTATATGTATCTTCCATTTGGGGAAGTCCCACAACTCATGACTTCTGGAATGATCTCTCTGTATTACACTGTTATACTTCCTAAAAATCTACTCACTGTTCTCAAGAACACAGGATATTAGAAGTAGATACAATTTTAGTCATACCAGAAAAGAAATACTGAGACTTGTACTTCATGTGAAGAGGAAGTTTAAGCACTATATAACAGGTAATTAAATACAGTCCAGCTGAAGCCTGGCTGTCAATGAGGCTAGCCTAGAAATACTTTGGGCAACTATCCCTCTTGTTTCTTGGCTATATGTCCCCTTTTGGTTTTACCTTTTCACTTGCCAACCAGCCTCACAGATCTGCAACAATCTTTAAGAAAACCTTGTAGATGAGTAATAGCTGAGAAGAAAAAGAGATCCTCACATTTGATGCAAGGTGTGAATCCAAAGTAAGCAACAGGTCTGTTGCAATGCAGAAATGTAGTTTTTCCAGGCTTTTCCACTGAGAATAGCCTTCTGTTTCCCTTAGTATCCTGAAATGTAAAGGTTGGGAGCCAACAGTTGCACACTGTCTAAGGAATATCTTACTGGGGATTGCTTGTTCAATGCATGGATGGATGCTTCCCTTCATTTGCTGTTCACTAACAGAAAAGATATAACCCAACCCAGAAATTGTACCTATGAGTAGCAAAGGCTAAGGAAAGATGTTTTATTATTTATCTAGGTGCTAGCTAAGGGCTGCCTCAGCCATGCCTTTTACATGTAACCTACAGGCCCACCTGTGTTTTTCTTCATGCCTCTGTTCTTCATATTAAAACACAGAGCTAATCACTCCTCCCTATAACACAGTGATATTGTGAGGATAAAGAACCTAAGAGTGTGGCAACCAGGATATAACTAACCCGCAATCACTTGAGTGAATAATCCTTGTGTATAAATAAATTTACTGTAGCTTTTTGAAGGCCATTCAGGAATTACTAGCAAGCTGCAAAGTACCAGCAAGAAGCATTAAGGTTGTCACTTTTGCTAATATTATTAGAAGTAGCTTATTTGATTTTAATTTGGGAATAACTTCATTAGACCACAGTTACAAAAGAGGAGAGGTCACACTCAGCATCTCAGGTATACAAGCTGCACACGGGGACCAAGGAATCATTTGCTGCTGCTATTGGCTGTTCCATTGAGGGTTTCTATACACTGACTAGTGTTTTTGAAGTATTTAAGGATAATGGGATGGAACCACTGATTTACCTGCTTTTAAGCAACTCTCTGATAAATTGAAGTTTGGTTTCACTCATATTGAGATACTTTTTTGATTTTCTGTTCCCAACAGACAGGACTAGTGATCCTGCTTTAAGCCTAAATGCTATCTCTGGTAAACACAGACCAATTTACAAGTGCACAGGAACCTCTGGGTTTTGCAAATGTATAGGAGAACATACTACATTTATTTCAGTAGCATCACTACTTTTTCTTTCTTAGTACAGAAAAAAGACCAAAATTAAAGCTACATGAATATTAAATGAAGCTTTAAATAATTTATTTTTAGTTCTGCCCTTCATATGGCTTTACTTAAGGGTACCACTAATAAACAGTTACAAACACATGCACACCTTCTTAATTAATGAAGTGAAAACTCATTACCAGAGTGAGCACAGAGAGCTTTGAGTAACTTTTAGGTGAACTATAATCTTTCCATTTTGCTACTTAACTTCAGTTCCAAACCTGCTGAATCACTGTGAAAGTAAATGCATGCAAACAGGAGTTGGGAAGAAACCATCATCATTTAAAGCCAGAAAAATGATCAGAGATTTTTTTCAGGATGTCTATTTCTTGGGGAAGGGAGGAAGGGTGAAGTAAGTAACATTCCATGGTGTTACAAAAACACCAGTAGAACAACTATTTTGAAACAATGTAACTCTTTGTCTGTGAAAGATAGGAAGTGGGGAAATGATTCACTAGAAACATCTTTTCCTAATAGTGTGCAAAACTGCCCAAACACTGAGAAATTCTCAAGTTCATCTAGTACTAAAAACAATGCACTCACTTTGCAGGTATTATTTATCTAGGTACAGTGTGTTTTGTTTGGTTTGGTTTGGTTTTCTTAAGAGCCTGGTTTTCTAAGATCTGCTGCAATGGCTAAATTGCATAATCAAATGTTAACAATTCAGGTCTCTGACTGAAGACGTGAATCAAAGCTCCTCAAATTCAATTAAAAATGGCAAAGACATCAACAAAATTAGGAATAGGCATCCTACCCTCAGCACTAAAATATAGAAAGACATATACTCATACAGCTTAAATATAATTGACAATTCAGGTGAAAATGTATTTTTCATAAAAATTCTACTAGATGTTATTGTAGAAAAGGAGCACCAAGTCCACATGAGCACAGCTGAAAGCAATGTTTAAAATAACACATCCTCATTCAAAATGCTTTTCAGTTTCCTCATTTGTACCTCAGCTATATGAATTAGAGTTAATAGGAAATGCATGACTGATGCTCCACACACACATCTACAGATGGTCCTGGCCAGAAGCAAAAAACGTGTAAAGTAAAAAAGTTCCAAATAGAAGGAATCACACTCATATAGAGAATACTGGCATGTACTATCCTGTTCTAAGCATGATAACCAGGCACAGTCCTCATTTGAGTGATAAAAAAGAATATAGATTGGGTCAGACTGTAGTGTAAATCAACACAGCAGCATTAACTCCAGAGCTGAAGAACCCAGCCATCCTGTTTAATTGATGTTTTAAGTCTGAATGAGACCAGCAGATTCTCAGCATCTTGAATACTAATTAGACTGTGTCCTATATAAAATGTATAGAAAGCCACACTACTTCTTGTTCTAGTGATAAAATTTGGTATTTCTGGGTGAATAAATGTAATGACAGAGAAGGAAATTAACAACAATTCGTTGTGGCTAATAAGGAAGTGTAGATCCAAAATATTAATTCTCTCTACAGAAGGAAGACAAGCTAGACAGTAGGTTGTACCAGTGCTGCAGAAGAATTGGCAATTAGACAAGTGCTATGTGCACTATCTTTTAAAGTACAAAGAAATGATTTGTCTTTGCCAGACTGTGAAGAAGGTAAACTGACATAAATTAGAAGACACTAATGGATGTTAGTTTCTTATTACTCACATTGGCAAGATTCTTTATCATCTTCAGGGAACATAAGTAACAACTACGAAAATACACAGGAACTTTCACTCTATTACCACAGGCTCCTTCAGACCATCATTTCAAAATTAATCCCTGCAGAAATACCCAAATGCCAAACAAGTGTCAAGAAGACAGTACAGCAGACAGTGTTCATCCCATTTCTAGTGGCTCAAACCAGCATAATGCTGTTCCTCTCACAGCTCTCACAGGTCTGCAGAGCAGCCTGTTCAGCTTCTCACCTGTACGAAAAACACGGGCTAATAAAATTCCACTGAAAAGACAGACACAGAGCAACTAAGTAGAAGGAGAGGACATTTAATTACTTCTAATGAGCAAGTCCTGGGATGGTGAATGCTGAATGCTGCTCCACATTGCCCTGGAAGGTCTCTCAATACCAGGACCCCACCAAATCTTCAGTAACACAAGTACCGCAGCATAAGAACACAGCCCTGCCAAACGTTATGTAAAGCCTCCCAAAGAAATGGCATATTGGTCATGGACAGATTTAGAACAAGATCCTTGAAGATAATCAGAACTCAACTGATGAAGTCCTTGAGCAGGAGGACTTCCACCTATGTGGTTCTAGGGGTATATTTCTACATACAAGATTGTCAGCTGTTCTTGGAATACCTACTGGTAATTAAAGAAGATTTCCCCTCAGTGACGCCTCATTTTAGCTACTCTGGTTCAGAAAAGTAAGTAAAGTACAGGTAAAGGTCACTTCAATGGTAACGAAGGATCAGAAAATGAAGATTTTGAAGTACAAAAGGGGAAGAACAGTGCTTGATAATTGCATTAAAAGTAAATGCTGTGGGGATATTAGATGGGGGCATGAAAAGGCATAAACTTTGAGGAACTGACAGAGGTATTTAGGTGAGAGAAAGTACAAATGTAACTGGTTTTTAACCAGCCAAGCTCAGTTGAGCATTTTAACATGTCTTTTGGCTGAAGTAGTCTGAGGACAGTGAGACCATGAAAGATAAGGAGGTTGTGAGAGTTTCTCCCATATCTTCCAGGCTCCCTATGCCTCTAGGTTTTGAGGCTTTTTTGTTTGGTTAGTTGGGTTTTTTTCATTGATAAGTTTGGATCCTGGTGTTGTTAAGAGGCAAGCAACTAATTTTAGTATTTATCAATTCATAGAATCACAGAATGGTTAAGGATGGAGAGGACCATCAGAGGTCATTTAGTCCAACTTCCCTGCTCTAGCAGGGTCAGCCTAAAGCACATTACACAGGATTGTGTCCAGTTTTTTAATATTTCCAGGGAATTCATCATTGTTTTAGCTATTTGGAATCTACTCCTTTGGATTAACACCCAAGCTGGTTAGATCTAGCAAGTGAGCACATTGTTAAATTACCTGCTACATTGAAATCCCATTTCAAAGCTCCAGCTCAGGAAGCACACTTACTAAAGCAATGTAGTCAGCACCTACAGATCTAACACACTTAGCTTCCACATGCACACAGGCCTTTAAAGAACGGCTTTGTTACTGATGTACGAATACATTTATGCATACCTGTACCATTGCTCACGTACAGGGGATTCAACTTGTAACAAACCAAAATATTTTTAAGCATGCAGATTAGAAATAGGAACAGATCCAGGTTGGAAATGGGTTTGGTGATAACTAGTTTTGTTTGATGGCTTTTACAGGCAGCAATCACACATGTAGAGACTTCTCAGTATTCCACAGCTTTACTGGGTGGTAATGGGGAAGAGAATACAAACAGTTTTCCTTGATCTGATCATAAGTAAATGAATGACTCCACTGCTATATCAGCGATAAGATGATTGCTAAATGGTTCTCAACTTCTATCACTGGCCTGATGAAAGGAATTAACACTGACAGTGATAAGTTGTTTTCTCAGGCATTGAGACTTCCTGACAAGAGAGGATTTCTTTTGAGGTGAAAAAACATTTTATCAGTTGAATATTGTTCTTGATTAAATGCATTAGAGGCATCCAAGGATTTGCCTGACATTTAAGCAACGTCTGGATTATCCACTTGCCTCTTCACAGTGATGTGGATCACCTCTCTTTACTGAATGCACAAGTTGTAATACAGATCAATTTGTTCACCATCTTTCCTCTGTCACTTATTCTGTTACATTTATCTCAGTAATTCATTACAGACCTCACCTAATCTGTCTCCAGGTTCTGAGGGTTCTTTAATGTAAATGTGTTTGCTCAAATATGTCAGGCTTAATGGACATGTTTTAGGATGATGCATGTCAAACTTAATATATTTACCACATTAATCAGGCTTATTTCCTTCACATCTATTTCCATTCCCTGAGAATGAGAAAACATGAATTCAATAGCTGTTTACTTAGTACTCCAGTAAAAAAGACCCAAAGTTTTAGTAGTTTACATAATGGTGGATAAACCCAAGTCTTTTGTTTGACAGAGGGAGGTGTCCAGTATTTTTTCTTCTCTTACTGGAAGCTTGGTAGAAGCTTATTAAACAAGCAGATGAACTCCTATGATTTCCAGCAAGCTTTGGAATAGATCATTGTATAACTTAAATAATTAAGCATTTTGAGTATGCATGTTATATGGCACATTCAGAAATAAAATTTAAATGTATTTTTACACTTTTTGCACATCAGATCTAGATTTCAGAAAGAAATGGAGAAAAAAGGCAGATGACACTTAAGCAAGGATCTGCTGATTAGAAATGGTATTGATATGGAAGCAAAAAGGGAGGCTCTGTATCTACATCTGTGAGGAGTCAGGTAATGAGCAATATTAGGGCATCACACAAGAAGTAAAGAGTGACCACCACTTTTAAATAATGCAGGTGAACAAACATGAGGAGAAAGGCAGGAAGAGAATATCTTGGCAGTAAGGGGGTGTATTTGTGGGAAAAAGCTTACAGAAGAACTAAAGAGAAAAGAGGAGTAAAAGAAATGTACCTGGTATACTAGAAAGAATGCAGGTTCTTCTCATAGAAAAGTCTGCTTATGATGTGTGGTTTTTTATTATCATTTAAATAGTTTTATAGTATGGCTGCTAGGGGCTGAATAAAACAGTATCAGAATACAGAGGTAAGTCTATAATCTTTAGTGTTTGATATCTCAATGAAAATAATTATAATGCTGACATTTTAAGTCAAATCCACTTACATCTACAACATGATATATGTCCTATGTTTGCTAGCAATGTATCTGTAAAATTGCTATCAAGTTGCTAGCAACTTACTGTAAAACTTGCTGTGAAGGACATCCCTGGTTTCTACTAAAAATGTAGTTGGATCACTTTTCCTTGCTGCATATAAAGCTTAAAGGGGTGGACTTTAAAATACAACACAACATATAAAATACCAACAACACTTCTTTTCCGCAACATTAGGCATCTAAGGGATTCAATCAAATGTTCTCTAAAGAACAGAAATCTCCAAAAGTTGCCTAAAAGATAGACCTTCCTTTTCTGTCCAGATTGCCTTTAAATTAAACTGCAAAACCCTTCTGCAAGGTTGCTCTTGGAAAGTAGAAAAAATGATGATAAAGCCTGCTATATGGCAGATGATTATCAAGAACTTTAATGGAATTGAGTGCTGGGCTACAGCAGAGCTACAAAAGATTTCCTTGACCTCAGTGTGTGGTCTTGTTCTAGCACAAAGCAGTAAAGTCTGCAATGCACTTCTAATGTTGCTTTCATTGTGTGGAAGCCCAACCCTTTATCTAGGTAGAGACTTTTCAAAGCCCTTTTAAGGATCAGCAGGTATTTTCTCTATATTATAGTAATGCCAGTATCTATGAGGCTCCCATTTCATGTTGGATGAATCAATTTTGAGCAACAGACCTTAACCTATAACAAAAATTTGACAAAAATCAGACCCAAGTCTTTCTTCAAAGTTTCAAAAATTCTGACTACATTTATCTTTATAATATTCACCTGGCTTTAAATTTCACCTGAAATACTCCAAACAAACAATAGGGCTCAGTGCCACAGTTTGATAATTTCTTTACAAGAACTGTGAATCTTTTTGCTGTGGATACTAATGCCAGCCTGGGCCCGGGAATTAACTCCATACAGCTTCAGTAGGCAGTACCTTGTGCTTCTAGTGGAGCAGATGGTACCAACAACTTTTTGCATATTTTTAAATTATTATTATTATAATTTTTGGATTGCTCTGTGTATAGACAGGAGTTGAACTTGATGATCCTCCTGGGTTCCTTCCAACTCAGGACATCATATGATTCTATGATTGCTACTACCAATTCTTGCATTATCAACCTAGAGTATCCACAATGCCTAACCGAACTGCAGATGTATTTTTATTTATTTATTTAATTGTATCCCTTTGCATCCAAAGTTTGAGTTACCCGAGGACAAAATCTGCCTGCAGTGATGTCCTTTATGTCAAAGATCAACAGGCTTTTAATAAAGACTGAATCAGGCCTTTTAGTTCATTCAGTGGCATAGCAAAGATAACATCAGAAAGCAAAAACTTTCCAGTTCAAGAAAATTCCATTAGAGAAACTGTACATGTTTTTATGCACTCCCTGAAGTTCAGTACTTTAGACCAGAAGTGCTTCTTTGATTCATTTAGGAATTGGTAAGGATAGAATGACCAGTGGAAATCCACTATGGTGAATAAACATATTTACATGTAGAAACATCTGTGAAAAAGAAAAAGAATCCTCTTTCTTTGTATTGAAACCCGAGTATAAATTTAACTCTAAATTAAACTATTAAATTTAACAACTACAGCAACATGTGTTTTTCCTGTTATGTGGAACATCTTCCCTGCTTAATCATAGCTTTCCTACATCTTCTATACATTCAGCTCCACTTTGTTAACTATTTAGAGCAAACCCAGTAGAATAAACTCATTAAAGCACAGCTACAAAACTACAGAGAACTTTTGTTTTCCTAAAAACTATTCTAAAAACTATTTTCTTGAAAACTATTTATGATGGTGAAGAACACAATAAGAAATAAGAGGTGGTCTAGTGGTTAGGATTCAGCACTCTCACCACTGGGACCCGGGTTCAATTTCTGGTCAGGGAAGCTTTGTTGTGACCTAGTCTTAGAGAATCCTGCTCTAGCAGGGGGGTTGGACTAGATGATCTTTTGAGGTCCCTTCCAACTCCTAACATACTGTGATACTGTGAAATGAATTTACAGCCCACTGAAATTTTCAACAATTCAAAGACGTTCCTGTTCCAGAAGAACCCCCAACACTGTGAACCTGTTGCATAAAAACAGCAGACCATAAGCCTTTACCAGGACGTGAACTGCCCTCTCTGATCAGACCAAGGATCTGGCTCACTATCATATGCTTGACAGCAGTGAAGCATAGCATTTACAGAGCCATTCCCTTCTGCTTCTGACAACCAGAAGCTTAGGAGTTGATAACAGAGACAGACGAGTTTGGCCCTCTCACATCTCAGTTAATTCTCCACACCAAGAAGTTCTTCATAATCTTCACAAGTTCTTCCTTCTGTATGGTTTTGACTAAAAATTGCAAGCTGATGTGGGAAGTATTCCAAATGAATGTTTCTTAAAGCTTCACTGAGATTTGGTCTTCAAAACTATCAGTATCTTTATATGAAAACCTTTGCAACAGAAAAAGGCCAGAACCTCTAGCACACAATTTGGTATAAGAATCTGAACAAGACCTAAGAAAGCTTGCTATCTACAAAGAGTAATGAAGACATACAGCAGCAAAAATACCAATGTAAGATAAAGCATAGCCTGATGACAGTGGAATAAAACACAGCACGGTACTGATTTAGAAGTATTCAGGAAGTGCACTTAGATCCATGCCTCTAATTTTGTAGGCTTGGGCTTGTCCTACTGAAATAAGTAATGACTTGTACATTTTGCATTAGGACTCACTGTGCTAATGATAACAAATTTCCTTAGGCTTCTATTATTTTTACTCTGTCAATACTACCTATTGCACACTATGTCTCCCATCATCAAAGTTTCTTGATATTAACAGCTAGATCCTTACAGCAAACTCATTGAGTTAGAGTAGATGGTCTTACAAGGCAGAAGAGGGATAGCTGGCATCCTGTTGAGCCTTTAAGAGATGGCATTGTCTAGGGAAAAAATGCTTTTGCAATTACTGTAAATCAGAAGATGAAAGGTCTTTGTACAAGCAGCACTGCTTGGCATCTCTGCAACACTACATCTTTGAATTTCTATAGACCTGGGCCACAGACCTACCTGCCACTTCATTCATGTCATCATCCCTGAAACAGTTGAAGAAAAAGGTCTTTCTTTGTAACAAAGGATTTTGATGCACGGGAGAGCTTGACCCACAGTGATGACCTCTCTGAGCTAACTGAGGGCTTCACAAATGCCAAACAACCTGCTCCATAACTATTATATCCTGCCAAAGACTCAGGTTCTGTGCCTGTGGGAGAAGCAAAATATGAACACCCCCAAAAGCCACCTGGGCAATTTCTATTTAGTTGCTCTGTGTTATGTTATGTAAGTTATGGCTGGCTTCTTAGAGAGGGAAGAGTTTAGGGGTCTTTTCTGCAAGTAGAAAGAGGTTTTTTGGCTGAATTTGGGACTGAAAAGAATGTACAAGATAACAAAGCATGCAGACACTTTCCTACTACCACAAAGAGAAATGTGTTTCAACATGATACCTCTGTTCAGCCCCACTTGCTGGTTTGAGAGTATTAGTGAAATTAAAGAGCTTCTGGATAGCAAAATCACTTACAGTGTCCTGAAAACACTGAATCAGATTTTAACTATTGTGCTGGCTCTGCCTATTAAGGGAACTTGCTAAAGGAGACTCTTTTTCATTCAGACTCAGTTCCTTATATTGATGACATACGGCATTAATACAGATCCCAAACAGACTTCTGTTTTGTTCTCCATTGCCTATCAGATATTTTAACATGTACAGGCTACAAATTAGTACATAGTAACCAAAAAACAGGGCAGATAGTCCTACTCTCCTACAAAGCATGGAGAAAAGGCAACTTTAATTTTAATAGCAGCTTAAAGGCTTCTGAACAGATACCTGGTTTGCTACCAGATACCTTCTGGTTTAGCTTATTACAGTAATTAGTCTGCTGTTCAGAATTTTATTCTGAATTTTACTAATTCAAGGCCAGATCACAGGGTTACAATATATCAGTATTATTTTCACTGAAAATATCATGCTCAGTAACCCTCCTAGCTTTGGAGGCTGAAATGATCTTTCACTGCTGGATTCCAAGGCCCTTTTGTCAAGCATAACATTAATCCAGAATTGGTAATTGTACTTATCTTGTATAGAGCTGGTGAAATTTGTCCAAGAGTTGAATGAATTGTGAAGATGACATTAGATGGGCAAACAAATAAAGTAATGAGCATGAAACATATTTTTTCCAAGAACTGAGACAGCAGTAAAATCCATGTAAAATATAATTTTGTACCTATCACATGACTCTGACATGTAGTCCTTGTTATGGTGTCCTCCTCTTCTTCTTGCAGGTTTTCTGTGACTACTTTAGCCTGTACATAGCATAACAACAAAAGTGAAGAACATCTGTGACTGTTTATGTTGCTTCATGGTACCTACAGAATATCTTTTCAGAAATAAACCAGAGTAAAGTTACAGGGTAGCTAAGAGTGGAAGTATACAGCCAGTCTTATTCTAAGAATGATACTTGAGGATAACAAGTTTAACTTCATTCAAAGTTACAATATTCAGCAGACAAAAAATACCCTTGGAAGATGCAATTCCTCAAAAGGAAAAGTTGTCTTCTGAATTAAAAAAAAAATTATACTCATTTTTCTTGATCTCTTATTTATTCTTCTTGAGAAATACAATGTGTCAGATTCTATGCTATTAAAAAAGTGAACTTTTTATCTGATATGGTATCTCTTTAGTTCAGCTTGTAAACATTGGACTTTGGAATTTTTGTTTCCACCTCTGTTTAAAAGGATTTATTAGCTAAACAAAGAGAAAAACTTCATTTAAAAATGCAGTGCACACTAAGAGCCTGTATGTGTTATGCAAGTATGTGTTATTCAAATCAAGATATTCAAGATATTTTATATTTCAGCTGAAGGCATATTTTTGTTCTGCACTCCTATTTCCCAAGTGCATATAAAATCTAAGTATTTTCCTAGCATGCAGTGAAAACCCCCTCCATTACATGCTATCAGCAGCCATAATTCAGATCCAGGGGCATATTTGTCTGCTATGCTATATAAATCAAACAGGAATGAAGGGTGATGAGAGGAGGAAAGTCAGCACTGCAGAAAAAATTACTTTCAGTATCTCAGGGATCTTAAATTATTTGTTAATCACTCTCTGCTGTTTCAAACTACTTACAGCACATTCACAATAACATTAAATATGTTCTGTAATCTAAACCACTAGAATTTATTATCACTTGCATGACATATCTTTTATCATAGTATATTTTCTGCTTGTGTGGCTTACACAAGTAGCCCTACTGACCTCGTGACTAGCCTCACTAAGACATGAAAGACTCCCTTTCTATCTATATAAAAGTGCATTTGTAATTTCTTAATCCTAGAGATTTGATCACATCTTTTTTCTTCTGAAATTATGGTGTTCAGGCTATGGAAAATGTGATCATTTGGCATCAAATTATGGGTAGAACAATTTCTCACATTTGCAGACTGCATGGTGGTCTGTGACTTGCTGCTGATGTGACATTTCACAATATTAGGATAGATCTCTAGGTGTTCCCCAAACACACAGACTGCAGACAGACAGTGTTATAGAAAACTCCTGGTATCTTGATTTTGGTGCCATGCTTCTACCTCACAAAGTACAGCCCATGGCTTTCTAAATTACACTGGGCCATAATAAAATCACAAAGATGAAATGAAGCAGTGCAGCAGAAAAAAAAAATTGTATCTCACCTTAAGCTCCAGCCAAGGACATGAAAAAGTATTGGAGAAGGTGGAATATCTTTGGTGTGGGCTAAAGGATTATGTATTTCTATTGGCTGGCCTTTAGAGCAAAGTGCTTTTTTGATGAACACTAACGGGAAGCATATCCCTCTGAAGGTGAATGCACAAGGCTGCCATTGCTGCAACATTGCTTTTTCCATAAATTCAGTGGCAGTCAAGCAATAACATTCTTTGCATGAACAGAAATCAGAGATAATTGGTGCATATGTTATGGCATAATAGTGCCCCAAGTCTTTACCTGGCATATTATAAGAGAAGAGATTTAATAATAAAAATTTCAATAGGCTTTAAAGGAAAAAAGTTGCTAGAAAGTTATTAAAAAAAATGTTATGGCCAGGATTTAAAGCAGCAGCATACAGATGATATGCAGTTTTGATGTAGCTTCCACACTGATCCTGTATGACTGAATGCACTTCACATGGTTAAAAAAATAAAAGAAATCTTCTTAGTTTAGGGTTTGTAAAAAGATTTATGCTGTTTTCTCCACAAGCATTCATTTCATCTTTTTACAAGCAAAATAATGCACAACAGCCTGTTCTACTACACGTGGCTTTTTCTGTCATAGCTACCTTCCAGTCCTTTGCAATCTCCTTCAAAGTAAGCAGATGACAAAGAATAATGGAAATGATAGTAATAAGATGCATGAGCTTTGAATTTAAAGACTTTGCATTGTTTTTCTTCAAGAAGTTTGGAGGACAGGATGAAATATCACATAGTGCGGAATCTTAAGGTATCTCTCTTTCATGAGTTAGCATTGAGAACTGTAAGCACATTTTTAATCTTGTTATCCTAGATATCCTCAGTCTTTCGGCACTAGATTTTTTTCTTTAGGAACTAAGTGCCACAAAAACCACAATATGAAACTCAAAAAGATGAAGCATATAATGTAACCTAATCCTCAAAAACAACACAAAACCCAAAACTTTGCTTACCGGCAGACAAAACTGTTTATGGTATAGGAAAGGTGATGCCTTTTCCCCATGGCTATTGTAACTAAATGATGTAATTAGCATGTCTCATTAGTTATGTGTATTAAGTACAATCTTTGTAGTTCCCTGATCTAACAAAGTGTGCTTCTTTAAGATATACTTAAAGTCCTAAATGACTACTATTGTTGCATTTAGAAAGACCACAAAATGACAGACAAAAAGCACAGCAAATTATTGCAGCATTAGAAAATAACGTTAGAAAGAAATTGTAGAAGCAACATGTAGAATTTTTGGTACTCCTGCACAGTGAAGATATACCCTAGGCTGTCAGGACCATATTAAATGGGGCATAGTTAAAATGAGTGGCTCTGATAAGGGGCTCTGCTTTGCTATCAAAGTTCTAGATCAGCTGGATTGAATTTCCTGCATATTGCACATTTCCAGACTTTCATTCTCTCTCTTTCCTTTCAGTGACATTACAAGGACAGCCTTAGATATGCTTATAATTTGTGGTTTTATAATGCAGGAGACATCTACATTTTCACAGAAGACATGATACCACAGAGTCAGGAGGAAAAAGTTTTCAAACACATTCAGTCTGCATATGTTCTCTGTAAGTTTTAAAAAAATGACCTTGCAGATGTTCTTAGGAAAGACAAAGTAAAAAAACACTTGCCTGAAGTTGAAACCATGTGTGGGATACTTAACACTATGCACCCTAACTAAACACCACTATTAAGCTATGAGTTTTCCAGTTCCAAATATGAAGCTTTTTGAAATGTTTTACCCTTGAAACACATCTCAAAGAATTTGTATTTCAAACTCTCTCGGATGAAATAGTTGCATGTGCTGCACTTCAGTAACTCAATAGCCTCAACTTCACATTCAGTATTATATTTTGCATGAGTTTTCAGATAATTTTGTGAAAATTGTTGACTACTGTTAATAATTATCATTATAATATGGTCAAGACAGCTAGCAGGAATGAGAAAGGAATGCTTACTGAATTAAAATATGTTCTCCTAGTGTTTGGACTTCAAAACATCATGGAAAAGGCCCTCGTTAGGCAAGACATTGCTTACTAAATTCTAAGGTTAATTATTAGAAGCTCCACCAGGAAGTGCACCCATTCAATCTGACTTTAGGCTACGATCTCAGACTCTGTGGTACACTTCTTGATGCTGAAAAGTCAGCCACTCACATAACCTGCCAAGAATCCAGCAGCTAACAGAACATCAAATGATATTTCTTCTAAATTGCAACATTCCTACTCTCTGGGTAAATTAAAATATCAAATATAGTTAGTAACTTATTGAAGCATAAAACTAACTACAGGCCATTAACAGGGAGATTTTGCATGGTACAAAGAGAGACGTGGGTCAAATATATGCTTTTGCTTTTGAAAGACTCCCTCTTAAGTGACAAATATTCTCAGATATGGTCAAATACTTTGCCTGTTTCCCATCAGCAGTGCCCTTTTTAGGTTTAATGACTTTTATAATGTTCAGAGGAACGTTCAACACTGGTATGCAATCTTCAGGGAAACAGGAAAAAAATATAAAAAAAGGGAAAATGGCCTTATTATTTCCCTCTACTACAGCATGATTATAGCATCATTGTGCATATCTCCACTGAAATTGAATTGCCAGCAAAAGCAGTAGGATGTTCATGACTAGCTGTATAATCTGGCCTGTAGTCAAGCTGCCAACTTTTGTATTAATTGACAATTCTCCAGCTACACAAAATCTTTCTATCACATACAACCAGTTATTATCCTGTTTGTCTGTCCTGGCAATAAGGAACACATCTGGAAGTTAAAAAGAAGGTAATAAAGTTTCCATGTACTAAGCACTTACCAGGGTCTGATTCTGCATTTCCATATCAGCTTTCGTGTTGCTGTTTTTCTTGTGGTTTCCTTGAGAGCTGATAGAGTTGCCATGAAGAGAGGAGCCCTGGGAGCTGCCCTTCGACACACTCCTGTAGGAAACATTATTTGATCCACTTTCTGTCTGCTGAGCTGCTTTCTTATCAACTCTGCAGGTAGAGAGTGATTCCTCTGATAAATTACATTGCCCTTCTTCAATCACTCTACTTTTCCATTCCTTTAATGTTTAAAGTAACCTCTCTGTATCTTTCTGTCTCTAGACCTTTGAGTGATAAATGTTTCTAACTAGCCTTGATCAAATCTGTCACTTGCAATTTCAGGTAGTATATCAATTTAGTCTTTCGCATATAATGATTTATATTATATTTGGGACTGCTGTGGGGCAAACGTGAAAACACAGTATAGCAATTGTTAAGTTCTTCTGTGACCAAAGGTTGTGGTAGCTAGAAATGTAATTAATTCTGACTTGATACCAAATACATGTTTGCTAGTTACAATACATGAAGTTGGAATACCTTAAAACATGTACCTACTTATCCTCTATCTTTACACACCATCTGCCTAGATTCTTGATTTCTGGATTCATTTGAATTTCTATCAACTTGGATGTAACCTACCATTCCTTAATTTCAAAGGCTGGTTTCAAAGGTTTGGTTAACAAAGTAACATGAAAAAAATTATCATCTCATTATTAATGTTTTTTGCTGTAGAGATTAAAGTCCTGATAGGTTACCTACTGACTGCTACTACACATTTCTAGTCTAAAAGGAACATGGTACTTAACATCCGAGCATCTGTAAAGCTACAGTGTACAACCAACCCCACATCCCTGACTGTGTTCTAGAGCTTTACCTGTTTAAAAGCTCTTTCATAAAACCATCTTTTGGTGAGTATGTAGCTGTGGTGGAGGCTTTGACTTGTTCACATTCAATCTCATCAGTTGTGTCTTGTGAAGTTTTCATAATTTTGCTCTCCATGACACCAGCTAAAATGTCACTGTTGTCTGTTTTCCTGTTAATTTCATTTTCTATTTCACAGTGTTGTTCAGTTTTCTTTTTTTCTTTTCTTCTCTCTAATTTTGCCTGCTTAATTCCAAATCCTGAAACTTTTACATCTTTTTTTTCTACCTTTGTTTTAGGAATATCAGTCTTCCTGCTACTCAATGCTGGGAGCTTACTCTTTCGAAAGCCAAACCAACTGGCTATAGAGGGCCCAGTCTTTTGTTTAGTCTCCACAGTGGGAGATTTGGTTTGTCCCTGACCCTTCTGCACATTTTCTTGGATGCACAACATGACTTTCTCCTCTATTGTAGATTGTAGAGCCGGTGAACTCAAAACATCAGTAGCCTCAGAGACTTCCGCTAACTTTAAAGACATTTGCTGTCTTCGTGACTTTGTTGCTTCCAGTTTATGAGGACACTTTATTCCATCTGAGCTTTGAAATGATGACTTTTGTCTGGAAGATGCAGTAGCTGATGCTTCTAACTCTGGTTCTGCTGGCAGAACACTTTTTTTACTTAGACCTTCAAGTTTAAAACTTTCAGTGCTCTTCTCACTTTGGACAGATAGACTGCGTGCATCCTTCTGAGAAAATGGTTTGTTTCTATCACATTTTGAAGTGTTGTGAAATAAATCTACTTTTGAAGATAATCTGAAGGGCAGTTTGCTTGGGCTTCCATGCTGGCTATTACAAGTACTCGTATTTCCAAGAGAACCTTGTCTAGAATAATTTTCTGTGGTTTTAGGAGTAGACATAAGAGTCTCCGGCATCACTGCTGATCCAGGAATGGTCTTGATTTGAAGTCCTTCCATGGCTGAGTTCTGCCTTGTCAGAGAATTGCCTCTCTCAGAAGTGTTTGTAATAATCTGAGTCCGTACTTTTCCAGGACCTTCTATCACAGGGGCAGATGGCTTTTCCCCTGTATGAACACTAAAACTCTGACTACGAGCTTTTGCTCCATTCATGCCCAGAGCTGGCTTCAAGTGCGACTTGGTGCTTGAAGAAACTGATCTCTTAACTAATTTGTTTTCTAATCCATCTACTCTGTCTACCACCAAGTTGCAGCTTTCATGTGAATGAAGTGATGCTGTATCCATACTAAGTCCCACAGTAAAATTATTTTTAACTTCTGTATTGGATGTGGAGTCTTTCAGTTCAGCTTCTGTTGCACCTCTCGTGGTTACACTTACAGATTCATTTTGCTTGCACCTACTTGAACTCTCATTACTCTTGGAAGCTGCGTTTATACTGTCTTTTTCCTGCTTCCCTGGCACAGTTGAGCTCTTTCGGAGAAGTTGGGGAGATCTGACAAACAATTTCAGCCCTACAGGGAGACGAGTTTTCATTCCTTTCTCATTAGCATTTTGGGTAGCAAGTGCAGTGCCACTACCATCAAACAGTGTTGACAACGGGGAATTGTTTACCTGAGATAGCAAAGGCTCACTTGTGCTTGTCGCATGACACTGAGGAGTTGTGGAGAGAATGTTTGGCATCTTTTGTGGCTGATCCATCCCACTGTCACTGGAAATACCTTTTTTACTGGAATATGTGTTCTGTGAAGAAGTTGTTTCCAGTGATGGACAACCTAGAGAAAAGGACCTGGCTGTTTGAAAATCTGTGTTGGAAAAGTCACGATTCCTGTGGAGGACTGGTTGATTAGGGCTTTTTGGGCAGACTTGCTTTGTGGAAACTTTGGAAAATCCTTGGCATGCACTATGGGGTTGCTGAGATACGCATTTATTTTGCATAATTGCTTCTGAGTTTTCCTGAAGGTAAGATAATTCAATTTTGGCCCCAGAAGATACATTTTTTGCTTGCGCTTCCTGACGAGATTGATTATGAAAGCCAGAGTTCACAGTTCCTTTTAATGGTGATGATTTCAGTATATTTTTTGCTGTTTCACTGGGACCACTTCCTCCTAACTTTACTGCTACAGGTGGTGAATGAGCATAATTAGGCCGAATCAACAGGGATGTTGACCTGCCTGGAGGAAGAGGTGGGGATGGTGATCGGGCTTCTACAGTTGCTAAATCACAATGAAAGTCTCTGGTTGGAGGTTCTCCATAGTCACTGGGACCTATAAGGTGCTGAGGCAATAGCGGTGATGCTGGACTCTGACTCTTTGGATACTTCAACCCATCACCTCTGCCTGGACATTTCAAGGCAGGCAAGAGATGGGCAGGGGGCTTTGGAACCTGGAAGTCAACTTTTGAGTCAAAATTACGAGGTGGACTTTGTGGCTTTTTGAATCTTGAAAGCTTTATAGGTGGCAGAGCAGGTGATTTCTCAAGGGTTGCAGGGCCCACTGTTTGAGCTACAGGTGTCTCCTCACTCTCTGTCACTGAAGCTTTTTGTGGAGACAATTTACCTCTGCTGGGTATTTTAGTCAAGTTTGGCTTTTGATTGATTCCTGCATGCACAGTGGAGCTTGAATTTGCCTTGTATGATATATCACACACTGGCTTCACTAGTTTTTGCCGTGGCGTATTTTGTAGGGTTACTCTTCCACAGCATGAAGATTCACTACAGGTCATGGGGACAACTGTATTTTTATTCCCTGTATTATCTTCAAGAGTTTGTTTCTCAGTTTCATTTTTAGGTCTTTCTAAAGCACTGTAGTTCCTAGCATTGGTTCCTGTCTGCAAATCAGTTATTCCCTGAGGTATAAGTTCAGAATATTCTGCACTGGACCTAGTCTGTGGCTGGTTGATTGAAATTTCATTTCTTGTTACAGTGACAACACCAGTTTGATGAGAGCTGAATTCAATAGGCTCACCATCCTCAGCATCAAATATTACAGTAATGCATTCTTCAGAAGAGGTCTTTGTTACAACCTTTTCTTGTTTAATGAAATTACATGTCTTTGGCCTAATGTCTGAGTGAGCAGATATCTGTTTTTCCTCTTTGTCAGTAGATACAAACTGAGAATTCTCTGTGACTTTGAGCATATCAGAGGTCTTTGTGTACTTCTCAGTAAAAGGAGTTGCTAATAAAACTGATGGACTTTTCTCATCACTGCTTTCTATATGCAATTCATCCAAGACTTCATTGTCATCAGTATCTGAAAGCTGAAAATTAAGGTCCTTCCAGCCTGTATTAGCATGGCTTTGATTTAACTGTAACTTAGGCAACTTGCTTCTGGTGCACGATTTTACTTCGGCCTGAAATCCGCCGACATAACTCGTCAATTTTTCAGGTCTTTCCTTTGAATTAAAATATGAACTTCTTTCTGGCAAATGTTTCCTATCAAGATCCCAGTCAAAGAGACTGTCAGAGATGCTGTGAGTTAATTTGTTGCAATAGGTCCTGCAGTCTTTGCTTGGTACTTCCTGCAGCAACAGTAAGGATGAAGAATCATCGTCTGCATCGTCATGTGAATCTGAATCATACGAGAAAGTTTTGTTATGTTCAATGCAAATGCCTCCTATTTCCATTGGCTTACAATGAGTCTGTTCATTATGGCTGCCACATTTAACTCCAGGGGAATATATTCCTTCATTAGAGTTCATACAATCTTTGTAACCCCATTTTGATATTACTGAAGGTGATTCAAGCAGTATTTTTTGCTTCTGTAATTTCTTCAGCCCTTCTAAGATATGGTTTTCCTTGATACGAGTTGGAGGTAGATCATCTGCAGGACTTGAGAGGTTGCTTGGGAGCGAAGAACCAATGCTTATTCTTTTATCCCAGCTCACGGATGACTGTTAAAATAAAACTCACATATTACTCACAAGTTCTGTTAATAACAACTGTTACCATTTTAGTGAAGAGATTTAGGAGCAGCAGGGAGTATTACATTTCATCCATTGCTATTAATAGAAATGTTCTTTTTTAATAAAGAATTTCATGGTATTATGAAGGCTGCAATGCATTTAAAACCTGCAGGAAGAACAATATGAATGGAAGGATTAAGATAAAGAAGAACAACAATTTGGATTGTGAAAGACAGAATAAATGTCAGAATAAATGGGGAAACTGTGAGAAAATTGGAGTGATAAAGGAATTAGTAAAAAAATAAAGGGGGAGAGAGTGAAAGAGAGGTAGACGGGGGGAGAGAATCCTTACTGATTTTAGTGATAACTGTTTTAAAAATCAAAGGGAGAAGAAAGTGGGGAAAAAATCTGAAATAGACAACTTTTCAATTAATCCTACTGCAGATGAATTTCAGCTAATAAATGAAGAAAATTAATTTGATTTACCCTTTTGCTGCATGTCTTTCCATCATTCCAGGTGTAGGAGGAACCACTGGAATATTCACTGCAAGCACTTGAGAGGGAGAGCTCACTGCTACTGCAGCTGCTCCGGGGATACAGGCGGCTAGGACCTGTCATATTTAATTGACTCTGGCATTTCAAGACAGGTATAGTGGATTTCACATTCTGCTGGCACTCCTGAAATATAAGAAGAAGTAATAGACATATAGGTAAAAAAAAGATCATTTAAGCTCCCCTTGATTAAGAAAGACAAAGAAAATGCAAGTAAGCTATTTACACCTTCCTGTTATGCTATTAGCATCTGGTGAATTTAATACAGAGAACTAATTAAAAATTGCAAAGATTTTCATTAGTCAGGAGGAAACCCCACAATGCCCCATGTTTTCTTCTTTATTCTCAAACCAGTATTCAGCTATTCTTTTCCTAAAGATTATTCTGAGTCTATTTGAATTATGCTTTGTACATAAGCAGCATGCTCCAGTAAGATACAGAAAACAAAGTTATAAGAATACAAGAACATCTTGACAAGTGCATTATAGCCCTACAATGTAACAGATGAGGCTGTATACCCTGGACAAGGTAAATTAATTTAGTATCCCAACCAGAACGTCCACTGAGAATGGAATCTCTCCATTACAGTCTAATTTTGGTTTCCTATCTACTTCAAAGCTTTGTCTAAGAAACTCTCTGACGTAGGACAATCCATCTTTGTGTCGCTCGCAGACAGCTGAAGCCTCTTGCTTATGCAATTTATTGACACTTTATGGCTGCCTTTAGTACTTGTGTAGTTATCGCCCCTCTCCAAATGCAATTTCAGTTGACTGTGACTAAGTGCCAGCTTTGAGTAAGAGAGTAATGAAGAGCAGATAGCACTTTAGGTTAAATATTAAACCTCTGTAAGACTATCTAGGATGCCTTTAATTTGTTTTCAAACTAATACTCTTGTGCCTAACAGTGTTAGAGCTTCTTTAATGTTAAATGCCTGCACCATTCTGTTATGCTATTCTCCAGTTTCCTTACAGAATCAGATATCTTTTTAATTACTAGGAACACCAGACAGAGTGACATGACTCTCTTTCATAAAACTTTGCTTTGGATTTTCAGTAAGGCAAGCTTAAACAATATTTACTGATTTTTGTAATTAGATATACCCCAAATTAATTTTGCTTAGATGAAAATTCTATCTTTATATTCAGGAAGATACAAGAAATCTAGTTATTGCATGCACAAAACAATTACCAAAACTGTATATGCAGTAGACACAGCTTCTTCATGCAAATCTCTGGAAAAATGCTCAGTTTGCAGGCACCTCTCATATACTAATAAGTTTGTTAGCCTTCTGCTAATTTCTTCCATTTATTCCCCCATGTCCTCCCATTGATTACTACTAGGGTTGAACCTTTTTTCAGTTAAATGGGAGAGAGTAGAATTTTTACTGCTGAGGAGTTCATCAGTACAGCTGTTCATTGCCCAACTGACACCATAATGTTCTGTTTTTGACAAACGTAACTACAGGGCAAATCATTATTCTCTGTCACAGGCAAAATCTATGAATGGGAAAATCATTTAGAGGTAGCACGAGCACATTTCACCTCTGGGAGTTATTGGTACATGTTCTCCTAGGAAGTCAAATGGATGAAGGAGGAATAGTCTCTAAATCCACTGGCTCCGAGAAGAATACATCTTTCAGCATCAAAGGCAGGCTGATGCCTGTGCTTTTGCCTCTGAAACAGACTTTCTCTCACTGTTGAGACAAATTACTCCTTATTTCTGACATTGTTGTTCCCATGGGACACCCTCTCTCATCAGCTTCCTCAGCTATCGCAGTGTCATTCCCCTGTAAGGTTGACTGTATAGAGGCCAATGGCAGCTTCTGCTTGTTCTGGCTACTTCGTTGCCTTTCAGCTGTGGCACTGGGAAAACATGTCATGTCAAATTTCTACTCTTTATACTAGGCTATGTCCCAGTTATTATAGTGTTTAAGGCAAGGATGCCTGTGAAATCCTTTCCTATAAGGATCTCCTGTAGGAGAAAAGAGGAGATCACAGCATACAAATAAGTACTGTGTTCCCTTCCTGTCATCTTCAGCTAGTCTGAGAGCCTTTCCATCCCCTCACTTTGTTTCCTTTGCACCAAAAGAGAGAAAAAAGGCATGTGGTTTTAGCAGTGGGGAAAATGGAGACATCTAAGCAAAGCAAAAGAATAGTATATTACTGTAATCATCTTTATTGTCTAAGAGATGAGAAAATGTGCAAAAAATATCATGCCATTACAGATTCTGAAGGAGGGTATCTACCCAATTCACAGATTGCACTCAGATCACTAAATAGAGAGTGGAATTTTGTCCTGCAATTTGCCTTTATTCTCTAAATCATCCAAGAAAGTACTTTGAATAATATGTTTATGATGCATTACTTAAATATATTTAACTGGCATATTAGTGTATTAACTAACATGGTGAGATTTAACTTTTTGCAATCATGATTCTTAGGTCATTACCTTTAACAAAATAAATGTAAAATGTAAAATATAAAATGGCCTGAATGTAGCATTACAATTTAATTAAATATTTTTTGCTAGAAATCTCAGAAAATTGAAAGAATCAGACTATTAAAGACCCAAAACTCTGTATTACAAAAACCTAACCTGAAGGCTTAATTACATATAATTCAAGGGTCTTTAGCATTTCTGTGAACCTTTGAAACAATGCTTTTTCATTAAAGTATGTATTACAAAGGGGATTACATTTTTGTTGAAACCACTACCCTTCAAGATCAAAGGCACACACAGGTTCAATGTTCTGTTCTTGTCCTCTTTGTTTCCCTCTGTCTTTATGTGACTTTTGTTTTTTAAGCTACTTTTCTCTTTGACAATGAAACATGAAAGCCACACTGGCTAACGTTTTGCCAAATAAGCACAAAGCTAACCCCTCCTGAAAAAAAAAAAAGAAAATGCAGAGCCCATGAATTTTTAAAAAGTTCATACATAATATATCATAAAAGTAGAATGAATAATATGGTGTATGGGCTTTAATAAAAAGCTCCTTGACCATTTCTCAGAGATTCTGAGATGTAATCAATACCCAAAAAGGTATATTGGGGACATTGCTAAGATTTATGTTTTTTTGCACAGAGTGACACTATCTGCTTACTATATCAACTGAGGACACAATATTGAATTCCAGAGAACAGAAGGAAGAAGAAGTATTGTTATCTGCCTCAACAGTGTTTCAATTCAGAGATCAGTTTTATGGCTCATCCCTGACTTCAAGGGTGAAAAGGAGGGTTCCAAATGAGGGGTACAAGGACAGCAAAAAAACTCACTTGAATCTGAGCATCAGTGGTTCGAGATTGCATCAGGCTTCTGCTTCTTTCCCCTTCTGTAAGCAAATCCCCAGATGAGAGGTCTAAGATGCGTGAATGGAGTTTCTGTGGGGAGAGGGGGGCAGAAGGGAATGAGCAAAGCATAAGCATTTGTCAAATATGCAGCAGATCAGCATTTTTAGAATTCCAAACTCTGCTGTTAAATGTCAAGGGAACTGAAGACCCCAAGGTAAAAGAGAATTTGTTCTAATTTGAAATGTTGCTCTCAGTGGTTACTTTGTCCAAGACTCCCTGTCTGGAGAACAGATCATTCTTCACCCAAAACAAACTCTACTTTTTCTTCTACTCACTGTTTTGCAACTTATCATTACTTCACATGAAACAATGACAAATGAACACCAGTCCCACCATTATCCATACAGTTTGACAGGTTTCAGGAAAAAAGCATAAAAATGAACTACAAAATTAACATTTATAAATCAATCAACATGCTAATGTTGTTTTATTTATGAGCTGTTACACCTTGAGTGAATGATTGCAAAAGTGACCCTATTTTTAAACAGCATTGATCTGCTGAAGACCTCCTTTGCACACATTTTAACTCAAAGTCATTAATGTCATCTGTTAGGAACAATTAATGTGAATTGAAAATAATTGCATCAGGGAACGAGGGACTCAGAGGATTTTGTGCATTAATATTCACATGCTGTTCGATTATATATAGCGTTCGTTTTTCAGTTTTGCTTGGAAGGATGGCTAAGCTTGTACCTTCTCCTCCATGCTCACCTGTATACTAATTACCAAGGCTTTCAGTGTGCATTAAGCCTGATTTGTTTTAATTGCAGTTTCTATAAAATCCATGATTTATGTGAATGGCTTGGCTGATGACTTCAAAGGAATAAATATCTGCAGCCTTGTCAGGCACTGGACCAATACGTCATGCAACAGGCAGTATGGATCTGACTCAGACCACTGAAATCAATGAAAAAAGACTTCTAAAAAACAAACAAACAAAAAACAAACTGAAGAACTTTGGATCAGGCTTTGGATCACTTTCCCATTAATTCTTTGGGCTTGCAACCTGAGAGACTAAATTGACCCTTTGCTGAGCACCAGGGTGCTCAGCGTGGAGTAAAAATCTGTGCAGACCCTGCCAGGATGTTTTGCCAGGGAGAGCCTGTGAAGGATGCAAACCATTAAGACCTGTTGAGGCTGCATGAGTGGTCCATCACTCTGTCCGCTCAAAGAGCCTGGTCAAAGGGGGAGAAGAACCTGTAGCCACAAAAACCTTTCCACACTATGCAGTAGTAGTGAAGGCAAGACAGTTCTTTGCAGGGCCCTGAAATATTAGTGGTGCAGTACCTTATGTCCAGCTATTCCTGCTCTCTTAATACCCACTGCAGAAATTCATTGGCAAGAGAACACAGCAGGCGGCCATTCCTACAGCCTCTGTTACCTACATGCTATGCTTCAGGCATCTGTTCCAGAAAATCTAGTAATTTTTTTTTAAACTACTAATTATAAATTGGGGAGTAATTTCTTGTTACATATTCATCCAGGTTTCTTCAGGAGGTACCATCTGTTGCAGACAGATTATGAAAAACATTTTCAATGATCAATATTCTGTATAAATATATTTTGTTCAATATATTGTTGGATAGATTAAAATGCATACTCCACAGTTTCCACAATACTTTTATTATAAATGTTAACTACTAAACCCCACTACTATGGTTTTTAGCATCCGTGATGCCTATTGTCTAGTTATTCAGTGTGCACCTTTTTTTACTAGTTACTGTCAGGTGTTTTTTCAAGACTTAAGCTCCCAGCTAAACTGCCTTCCCAAACTCTCAGATTTACTGATTTAGTACATGTGTTATTCTTGACAATAACTGTTGAACCAGCTGTTGAACTAGCTGCATTGTTCAACCAGAGAATTCCATTGTTTTCAGAACCTGAAGTCATGAATATTATGAACAAGTGGTGTACCTGTTCTTTGTGGAGGAATTCCACTCTCCAGTGAAACCAGTCACCTGATTATTGCTTCCAGAGATATTTTAGGGGAAGTTACTATAGCTAGATCACAGGATCACAGAATGTTAGGAATTAGAAGTGACCTCGAAAGATCATCTAGTCCAACCCTCCTGCCACAGCAGGATTCCCTAGACCAGGTCACACAGAAGCATGTCCAGACGGGTTTTGAATCTCTCCAGAGAAGGAGACTCCCCAACCTCTCTGGGCAGTCTGTTCCAGTGCTCTGGCACTTGAAAAACATTTTTTCTTGTATTCACATGGAACTCCTATGCGTCAGCTTACAACCATTGCCTCTTGTCTTGTCACTGGGCTTCACTGAGAAGAGCCTGACCCCACCCTCCTGACACCTACCCTTCAAATACTTAAAAGCATAGATGAGGTTACCCCTCAGTCACCTCCAAGCTAAAGAGACCCAGCTCCCTCAGCCTTTCCTCATCAGGAAGATGTTCCACCCTCTTCATCATCTTGGTGGCTCTGTGCTGGACTCTTTCCAGCAGCTCCCTGTCCTTCTTCAACTGAGGGGCCCAGAACTGGACACAGTATCACAGAATCACAGAATATTAGGAGTTGGAAGGGACCGTGAAAGATCATCTAGTCCAACCCCCCTGCTACAGCAGGATTCCTTAGACCAGGTCACACAGAAGCGCGTCCAGATGGGTTTTGAATACCTCCATAGAAGAAGACTCCCCAAGCTCTCTGGGCAGTCTGTGCCAGTGCTCTGTCGCCCTCACTGGGAAAAAAATTCTATTCCAGATACAGCCTCACCACGGTACAGCCTCAAACTCCTCCTGTTTATTCTCCATGCTGCGTGCACTGGTATACAGGTATTTCAGGGAGCGAGCTGAGCATGCCAATTCTACCCTATGGGGGTGGGAGGCCTTCCGGTCTGTATTAGTACTAGCACTAGAACAGTGGCCCACTGGTGCAGACCTGGCAACAACCCTATCCCCCTTCAAATCTAGTTTAAAGCTCTATGGATGAGCCCTGCTAGTTCTTGTCCTAGAATCCTCTTTCCCCTGGAAGATAAGCCTTTCCAACCTCCTGTCATCTGGCCTGGTATCTTGTAATACCAGCCATTATCAAAGAGCCCAAAGCCCTGTCTGTAGCACCAGTCTCGGAGCCAGGTATTTATGGACTGGATTCTTCTACTCCATTCCATATCATGGTCAGGTACTGGAAGTAGGGAAGATAAAATAACTTGGGCCCCAGACCCTTTTACTGTGTGTTAAAGATGACAACTGATGACACTTGAGATGGATGAACATTTATTAAATGTTCAATATACTTGAACATTTATTTCCCCAGAAGAAAGCATCCTAGAAATGGTGCTATATGATGTTTAGAGCTGTAAAACTGCTTTCCCAGTTTTCCAGCAAGGCATTTTAGATACTTCATTACTTAAATAGGAACATATATACATCTCAATAACGGAAACTAAATATAGCCAAATAATGTCATCCAATGGAATTTAGTGCGCTGCTGTTATTGTCCATATGAGACATAGGAGCAGAGATCAGTCCAACTGGAACAGACAGAAAATAGAAACAGTTTTTAGCCAGTGATAAGACATAGCCCAGAAGAGCACACTGTAAATGGCTTGGAGTTATGGGGGTCCCTTCAGTGACCAGAAGGGCAGGTCTGCACTGGGGTCATGCTGTGTTTAACTCATCTTTGCCAGCATTAAACTCTATGACTTCATAAAACTATAATAACAAAGGTGAAACAGCAGACTGCAATGACTAACAAGAAGGAAAATGTGTTCTCAAGATGTATAATGTGATTATATTTCTGTATCAACAAAAGATCATCACATTGGGAATATTCCCCCCCATACATATGCAAATAAATTAAACAGACACATGGCCAGCACAATGACTAGCATTAACAAACAGCACAGCAAAGTTTGAGATCATTAATTAAATATAGTTGCACAGCACTGAAGCAAGTCATGCAATTACAAAAGAAAAATGATAAGAAACTTGTTTTTTTCTTTATTTTTTCTTTTTCCTTCTCCATTTTCTAATTAACTAATGGTAAAAACTCACTAAGAATCATTAAAAACCAAGTAACAGATTGTGCTGTGTATCTTGATTCTGATTTCTTCTCAGATACACAAAATGTACTGTGTCCTATATGCTTATTTTCAGATGACAGTCACATAACTAGATCAAGGAGTTACTGCTGCCTTGAAAATTGTACAATAATAAAATCACTGTTGATATTATGATGACGCAATGCTAGAAAAGGTAGACCACAGCACAGGACAACTTCCATAGAAAAGATCACATCAGTTTAAATGAACACTTAAAAATGAAACTGAGGAGCTACAACTACAAATCCAAGTCATGTGCCCCATTTGTTGATGCCCTATATAATCACAAGAGGAAACTGGTAACATTTGTACATGGTGGGGAACATCTGGGCTCCTCTAACTCAGGAAATTATCAGGAGCACTGCAGAACAGAAAACCCTTATTGAAGTGAATACATCATGGGCTGTGTCAACTTGTTTGGAAACTACCTTGCTGGGGCAGGTATGGACTAAAATGTCCACCTTAGCTAGACTGGACCCATGTCTCTACAAAAAGTGCAGAGACATACGGATCCTCTCTGGCTGCCTGTGACCAGTAGCAGAAAAGCTCTTCCTTCACCTGTGAGACTGATGCAGAAAAGGCTGTGCCCTTTGTGCCTCAATGTCACATTTAATTGCTGTAACCCACATAAAAAATAAAAACAAAGTAATTGATAATTTAGGTGGAAACCTATTATAGCAAGTGCAATAGGAAATACAATTATATGGCAAGCAGATAACCAATCCATCAAAAAGGAGGCCAGCTCCCTCTCCCCCCAGCAGCTTCCTTATTAAGGCTTTCTAGGAAGATAAAAGAAGGCTACTACCTGCTGGCATGAGGCAATATTAGAGAGAGACTCCCTTAACTACTGTGTCTCTTGACTGTATCTGTGCAGAATATATATCAATTCACATCTCCCTTTTGAAACTTCTAACGGCCTGCGGCATTGCCAGAGCAATTGTCAATGAATTATGCCAAACTGTACACGGCTCTCCAATATTGGAGGAGTTAATTGCTACTAAATCAATTGGCTTTGCTTTTCTCACATGAGCCAAAGTCTATCATTCACAAGAAAGAAATTCTCTCTAGGTTATAAGGAGACATCTTCATCCTGGTGCTCCATGCCAGAACTATAAATGGGGTTTTTTTGGTGCACATGGCCTCCTCTCATCTCTTGTCGTTATCTGGGCAATCACAGACCTGAACAGGCATACTCTGGACTGCTCTCCTCTATAACCCCACCGCTGTAATTGGATTGACAGCCTTCATACCATTCACTTTTAATAACACCCTGCACAAAGAAGATTCCCCTCAAGTCCACAATCAGCAACACCACTGCTCCACTTCTACCACTGTTGTACTAAATGAGTTAAGTCTTAGTAATTCCACCAAAAACGTGCAAAAAATGGTGCAACACAGGAAGAGTGATGATATGGTGATCTCTTTATAGGTGTGATAGAGGCTCATGAAAGATAACAGCACTTTGTCTTTTTTTTTTCACAATCAGCTGACCTAACTCACTTCCCTGTTCCTTCCTTTAACTGTCATATCCATCAGAGGCATAGAGCAGCTATGAAGTAATTGCATCTAGGATATCTTTAAATTTCAAAGGTCTCACCTTACAAAAATAGTACTCTCTAGTACACTTCCACCACAACATAGAAGGTAACAGACCAAAGAAAAAAATACGATGAGGTATGCAATTTACATACTATTAGTTTATGCAGAAGTCTAATCGTTCATGACACTAAACCTTGATTTTTCTAGTCCTTAGATACTTTGTAGAGGGGATGTTCAGCTGGAGATGGGAGAACACTCTTCACATATTCCATCAGAAGTTACCTAGATTAAGAACACACACACTATACAAAATGCAAACACTAAACACTCTGAAATAAAGGAGAAACTTAAGTGCAGTTAAGGAAAATACAATATAACCTCTGAAAGTTGAAATGGATTTTGCCTTTAGACATATCAGTTTGTAATACATATAAATGCTTTTGGCATTTGGTAATTCTGCTTTCTAAATGAAGCAGAACAAGTGGTTGTCAACAGAAAACAACCAAATATGAAGCAAAAGTGAAAGCTGTAAAAAGATGTTTCTATTTTATTTAATCCTAATAATCACTAGCATAGGAAATGTACTTGCAATTGTATACTGTGAACATACAGCAATGCCTGATGTTTTGTTGTATATAACTGATGTTGTGAAAATAGAATTATAGTAATATTTTCAGCTCTTAGAAGTTGTATATTTAACCTCTAAGGAAATCAGGAAACTCAGAATTATGTCCTATTTTCCCACTATTCACTTCCTATGAACAGAAGTTCATGGCTATTACTGTTTAACTTTGTAGTAGAAGAAAATGATTCTTTCCATTTTCACAGTTTATCATAGCAATAGCAATTGTCACACTGAGCACTTTCCATTAGTTAACCAGCTTGGGTAGAAACTTGCTTTCATCTTTCCAGCTACTTCTTGTATGTGAAGAAATGCAACTTCCCAGAAGAGTTCTTCTGCACAGGATACGCCATCCCAGATTCCTTTTTTTACTGATATCCTTTAGGGTAATTTCAAGGACATTTCACTGTGGAAATAGCTATGCATTTTTCCTTCTAATTCTCTAATAATTTGCTTTGCAATCACCATTTATCCTAACAGTGTGAAGCTACTTCTAACTGTGCCTGCTTCTTAAAAATATTTCAGACTAACATGAAGTCTGGCATTATTATGTTTCAGCTGCAGAATACAGCGCATCTTTAGTAACCATTCCTGTCCTTTTTACCACCTTTCAGCAGTGCCTTTACATGAAATAAGGTCCCCTATGCACAATCATGTTTTTGAATTTTTGCCAAGAAGTAAACAGTTAATAATAGGATTTTTTTTGTTGTTGTGCCAGTTCTGGGAATAAAACATGGCCTTACCTTATAAGCTACATAGCAACATCCATATAGGTGTATGTCTCTCTAGATTTTTCACAACTGTGTTAAAAAAAGACCAAGCTTTAAAGGATAAGGAAGTAAGAAAACAACTGTTATTCCCACAGGGAAAAGAAGAAACCCAGTACACCATTTCCAAATGAAGAAACACTAGGTTGAGATACTAACTTTCCCTGCTCTCAGCATTAGGGTTGCATTCTAAGTCCACGTTCACTGGTAGCAACATAACAGCTCAACAATTCTTCTGGATTTATATCTTTTGTTTGTAAAATTTGTTACATGTTTACAGGTTTGACTCTAGGAGATTATTTTAGACTGGGTATAAGGAAGAATTTTTTCACAATGAGGGTGGTGAAGCACTGGAAGCGGTTGCCCGGAGAGGTAGGAGATTCCCCACCCCTGGAAACATTCAAGGTCAGGTTGTACAGGACTCTAAGCAATCTGAGGTAGTTATAGGTGTCCCTGCTTGCAGCAGGCAGGTTGGACTAGATGACCTCTAAAAGCTTCATTCACCTCTAACTTCTCTGTGATTCTATGTTTTTGCAATGAATACTTAGACTCATATTTTCACTCATCCAGTAGTAACCATGACCAACCAATCTGTACCCATGCATTTCCTGAAGCACCAAAATTTTGCATATAGCAGACAGGGAAAAGAAAATGACAAAGTATCAGTGAAGCAGAGGAGCAAATAGAGGTTCACCACACCTCTCTTCTGGTCCTATTCTTTTGCTGCTAGCATCCCCTAGAGAAAGTGAATAAAGATCTGCAATATGGGTAACAAGAGTTAGTCACAGGAGACATCTAGGAGAACATGTGATATGCAGTCAACTTGTCAAGTCACTCCATTCTCCCAGAGGTGATAGTCCCACTCTGCTCAGCACTGGTGTGGCCTCACATCAAGTACTGTGTGCAGTTTTGGGCACCATAATATAAGAAGGATATTAAGTTATTGGAGAGTATCCAGAGGGCCATGAAGATGATGAAGGGTCTAGAGGGGAAGTCATGTGAGCAATGGCTGAAATAATTTGGTTTGTTCATCTTGGGGAAGAGGAGACTGAGGGGGGACCTCATCGTTGCCTACAGCTTCCTCATGAGGGGAAGCAGAGGGGCAGGAGCTTATCCCTTCTTTCTGGTGAGTAGTGACAGGACATGAGGGAATGGCATGAAGCTATGCCAGGGTAGGTTTTGGTTGGATGTTAGGAACAGGTTCTCCGCCCAGGGGGTGGTGGAGCACTGGAACAGGCTCCCCAAGAAAACAGTTGTGGCACCAAGCCTGACAGAATTCAAGAAACATCTGGGTAATAGTCTTAGACACATGGTGTGACTTTTGGGGTAGTCCTGTGTGCAGACAGGAGTTGAACTTGATGATCCTTGCGGATCCCTTCCAACTCAGGATATTCTATGATTCTACTGTTGGGCTATGTTTAACCATGTACAGGTTTGAGGTTAAAATTGGAGAAAGAAACTAAAAGCCTTTGACTGTTTAAAATTCTCCTCCCTTACTCAAAATAATTATATGCTCATCACTTCTTAGACCTCTATTAGCTATTAATACACCTCTATGCAGGCGAGAGCATATAACTTATGATTGTAAAGCTCAGGCATCACACTGAGCTATTTTTTCTGTTTCTCTGTTGCTACAGGCACCATTTCCAACAGACCAAGCTGTTAATGAAGATACTTGATATTTGGCAAAAGCATGTAACATAAAACATTATGCAGTTCAGTCTGGAACAGGCAAAGCAACTCAAAGTCTTACACCCCACTGTATTTAGTACAAACATATATGTTGCCTTTTATATTTAATATTCTCTTCTTTCTTAAGGTCTGAGAGGTTAATTAAGATTACTTTGTCCTATATGTCGCAGCTAGAGTTTTCAAAAGCTGTACTACGGGAAACTTACCACTATAGCTGGCTTATTTTTGGTGGGAGGTGGGGGTTAATACACAGTGAAGCTCAGGATAATTCTTACAGTGGTATGAGCAAGCAACTAAAGACTGTTAGTTATTGGTCTTACCTACAACTATGTAAAACCCAGGAAAGTATCATAAACATGCAGCGTTGCTCAGTGATAACAGGAGGAAGAGTTATACATAAAATGAATATTAAAGGATTAACAGTAAATACATTTCAGTAAGCTAAATAAGTTCTTAGTACAACAAAAAGCAAGTTTCCAGCTATTCCACAAATTTCAAGTCAAGTGGATTTGAATTTTCTATTAATCTAGTAAAAATAATTCCATGAAAGTTTTAATTTGATTCTTTCCATTTGTTTTTGTTGTTTTTTCCTTCTGCTAGGCTGACTTTGCTAAACCCCCTAGAAGCCTGGTGATACAGAAGATCCTAGACTTTAAATTCAAACCCAGCATTAATTGTGGTTTGTCAGTTTTGCTGGCAAATCCTCCAGGCGAGTTTACTGAGACTTAACTGACAACATCCAAGACAAAGTACAAGGGTATGATATTACAAACATTTGTGTGGAAGATTAGGGTGCTAAAACTACATCAGAAAATCCTGTTAACAAGGCAAATCCAGTACAAAAAATAAAACAAAGGTTTCATTTGCGTCTGCTTCAGATTTTCCAGGCTTGCTGCTCTCTGTTATTAGTGAACCACCCAGAAATGGCCAAAAAAAAAAAAAATTAAAAAAAAATCAGTAAATTAGATTCCAAAGTAACTCAGAAAGTCAGAAACTTATATCCTAGAGTATAAATTGGGAGATATTAAGCAGATGTTTGATGCCTAAACAGAAATAACATAATCTTTCTATATTCTTCAGAGAGTTGACAACATTAACGTAAGCCTAAAATTACTGTTCCAAATCCCTTAGTTTTATTAATTTTTATAAACTACTTTCAGTAAAAGTTGCATTAAAACACACAAAGTAATCCTCTCTGATCCTAGTTTTCATTTTATAACTCTATCAGTGTTTTCAAGCTCTGAGACTCCAAAGTGTTAGTTCTCATTTTAATAGCACTACGGTAGGAGTCTGTAAATATTGCAGTAATAATAAAATAAGCTGATTTAATGTCTTAGGAAAATGTATGTATAAAGTTCCCTGTGGTTTGTAATTACTGTAAAGTCAACAGTTTACATCAATGACCTGGTAATCAGCTAGTCAGAATGTAAATAATTAATGAAGTGAATGTTTTCAATGAGCTTGCTCATGGAAGACTCCTTGGAGTATGGTAAAACAGCAGTTTTGTGAGAATAGTATTGTAGAAGAGTTGAGCCTCTCAAGCACATCTTTTTATCCTGTTTCTTATTAATTTAGTACAAAACAGTAAACAAGTCTTGTAAATAAATTTCTATTGATCTAATATTAATATGTTAAGTTCACTTTGTTAAATGAGTGCCAACACTACATTGGTGTTATGAATTATGGGAATATCAAAGAGCAAAAGGCAGAATTCTGTACATCCTTCTCTTGTTACATTGCTCAAAAACAAAACCCCTGTTTCCTAACATTTCAGCATGGTCAGGATCAGTCTAGGAATCAACTTAATAGTGAACTCCTGTGACAAAGAACTACACTGTTAATCTTTTATGGCATGCCCTACACATGCTATCTGTGCTTTAGCAATAAAAAGATGGGCTTTTCAAAATTATTTCATTGTATTTAAGGATACTCTAACATGAAAACACAGATGAAAAGAACTGATGTTTCAGTCTCAGTTATATAATAGGCATTGCATTATCAATTGTTACCTCATTAGATGTTACTAATTTCAGCATGCTGCTAAATTGCTGATACTTTGACAGTCAGTGATATTTCTAGTAGCACAACACAATTTTGGTCTTTGTCCTACAGCTTAAAATTAATTTTCACATTCACTTTCTGACTATGCCCCAAAATCATCTAAAGGAATTAGGCAGACCTCAGTACGATCTTGTTATTGACATTTATGTTGATCAATGTTGGCTCTTACAGAATTGGAATCTACAGATCAATTCCCTTATTAGATTCGTTCTCAGTGCTGCCATGATCATTTTAGCACAGAAGCTGCTGCCATCAAATGCTGCTTTATCACTTTATAATGGGATAAGCTGAAGATTTCCTCTAGCATATAGTTGGAATTGCACACTGTCAGAGCTCTAAATATTTCTTTCACAGATTTTCAAAAATACCCCTATTAGCTGAATCTGTCTATTTTAAAAGCTATTTTAAACTTAATTTACCTAACCAGTAATAATTTTTGCCTACAAGAAAATTCCAATTCTCAGGGTGGTATAAAACAAACAAACAAAAAGGCTGAAGACTGCCCTGGATCTCTTAATTACTTTCTTCCTGCTGAGTCTGTGGGTCAGATGATAGAATAAAATGAGGCTTAGAATGAAAATATGACAGGAAAAACAAAATGGTCTCAGGAATGATGAATAGAATTATGTGAACACACTAACACATATCCAAAAACTCAAAAAGCACACAGAACAAACACATACACAAGGCTTATTGCAAGTCTTTTATCAGGTCTGAAAATAAACAGGGCCATGGAATTTTTATAAGAGTGGTGCTCCTGTTGAGAGAGGAGTTCATCACATTAATTTAAATCTCCGATAAAATAAATTAGCTATTTTATTGCCAGGTTGAACTACGGGGCTATGATTGCTATGTATTGCTACAATCTTAAGTCTTAATGGCATTTTAGCCCTGTGGTGGTCAAACAGAAACCATTTGAAACCTTCTAAAGGCTATTAAAACATGTGCAGATGTCTGGAAAATTAATGCTATTATCTAACTCTAACCTTTTGCCTGTAGGAGGAAAAGCAGAGAGAAGGCTCAAGGAAGATGTTTCAGATCAATACATGGCAACCGAGGAGAGTAAGCACTGTCTCACATGGAAGTTCACTGGCTTGTGAACAGGTGATGCAAGTGAGCAGATTCATCCTTATTTGGATTTCACTGAAATCATTCATTACTCAGAAAATAATTTAAGAGAGATGAGCATAATTTTTACAATTCTTCCTCATTGCTGTTTCCCAAGGTCCAGTAAGCTTGACACTGGAAAGGTTCATTCATTTAAATGACAAGAGCACAAATTTGTCAAGGTTAATGTTGAACAAGCCATATTCTCCTTGCCTCAGTATTATGCATTTAAAAGGTTTCTACATCCTTCCATCTTTTTTATTTTGTTTGTTTTGTGTAATACTGTTGAAATGTCAGATGGACTGAAAAGAGTTTAAAAGGAGGAAGAGGATTTCAAGAAATACTTAGTTTAAAACTTTTATATACATATTTGCTCTCCAACTCTAATGCATTGGTTTTGGCTCTGACAGAATAATTTCAAATGAGGAGAGACTTTTCAAGGTTTTCTTGAATACTTGGATACAAGGTACTTTATTCTGTCCTTTTTCCTCAGAGTACTTACTGAATTATGGTTTAGAAAGAATAAGTGGGCAGATTCCCAGCTTGTAAGAATTATTATTTCGGTATATTTCTTGTACTGAAATTAAAAGAATTTATTCCAGGTCAGGAATTATCCTATAGACTCCCCAAACTTTAAATATGCAAAGAGTGGGTGTCAGGAGGATGGGGTCAGGCTCTTCTCAGTGAAGCCCAGTGAAAAGACAAGAGGCAATGGTTGTAAGCTGAAGCATAGGAGGTTCTGTGTGAATACAAGAAAATTTTTTTTCCCAGTTCAGGTGGCAGAGCACTGGCACAGACTGCCCAGAGAGCTTGGGGAGTCTTCTTCTATGGAGGTATTCAAAACCCGTCTGGACGTGCTTCTGTGTGACCTGGTCTAAGGAATCCTGCTGTAGCAGGGGGGCTGGACTAGATGATCTTTCACGGTCCCTTCCAACTCCTAATATTCTGTGATTCTGTAACTTTTGCTGCTTTTCAGAAATTATGCTTCTAGAAGGTCAGAGTGTGCATGTGTTGTGTTATTTCATTTTTGAAAGCTTTAGATCTGATCACAAGATCTCCAGACGGCAGTTCAAGTTCTGCAACACCTATTCTGCTGCTGCAGAAAAAAAATCATAGGGCTTGTGTGCAGGTTAGAGTACAATTCTGTAAGCATCTCAAATCCTGGCTTCAGACCTCTGTAATTCCACCAACCTACTATAGAGCGTTGAACAATTGAAGAAGGATCTCACAATCAGCCTGGCCATGCAAGCCAAGACATCTTTAGTAAGGCTGAAACACAGGTAAGGTGAGAGAGACAGTGCTGGTACCACAATGGATGATACAAGGATACAGTCCTGCACTGCCCATGTTCATCTGCACCTTACTCCTACTGCTGTAGCCAGAAGAAATACTAGGAAATGGAAAATAAGAAATGCCAGCCATTGCTCCTGGGCAACACTATGCCCTTGCAAGAGAAGGTACAGTGCCCTCGAAGCACTATTTCAGACCTGGACCAGCCTTGGGAGAGTGGTAGGCCCCGGCAGACAGTGACATTGAGGAGAGTCACCTCTCCACCCTGCAACTGGTACAGAGGCAGCCTGGCCCCAGCCTGGGAGCTGCTGGCAGCTTTACCTCTAGCACAGACGGCTGATGGCTGCAAACCCTTTTGGCAGCTGGCTGTGCTCATAAGAACCAGTGCTAACGTTTGATTAGGAACTGGTGCCCTTGGGAATTGATCATTTTTTCATGGTAGATAAAAGGTCTTAGGAGGTATTAGCTAGGAATTTCAAAAGGGGTCAGCTCCCCATTTGGCACCAAATAATGAGCCAGATTTTAAGAAGAGCTTAGCACAATGCCTGAACACCTGAAATTCTGATCTCAAGTGCATGAAGGACATAAAGACCTAAATTAAAGGTTAATTCCATTTGTTATCCTCCCTTCAACTGTTGAAGACCGGTAACAGAGCAGAGAGTACCCATATTTCTAATTACTGTCAAGATTTCCTAAGAAACATTTCATAGAATAAATTTAAGTAAGCCTCCAAAATACAGTGCTAGTCTGATTCATGTTCACACTTGCAGTACCTATAATCCATAATAATTATGCCTTGACCTGTACCTGTACCTACTGCACAGGAAAAGTACACAAGGCTTATTTAGAGAAAAAATACAGAGCTAATAGGAAGTAATAGGAAACTTTAAAAAAAAAATAGATGGAGCATTTCTACTTTTAAAATATGACTGAATATAAAAATGTAGGATCAAACACTACAAAACTAAGTAGTTCATCTCTGAAACTGTATACCAGAAAGATGAACTGAAGAGTGGGCATACAGTGGAGATTTTTAAAGCAATGATATTAATTCAAGATATCACTACTTCAGCAGTCTGTTTTTTCCATACTTCTAATGCAGTAAGATGGAGTTTAATTCATAATGTTGAAGATGTCCTTGTAATGCACACAGGACACAGACAAATCACTGCTCCTCCCAGCACCCAGACATTGGTTAGTGACTAATGAAACACAGCTTGCTCACATTCAGAGGAAGAAATGAACATAAATACGCTCTACAAATGCTAAAAATACAGAAAGACTCCATTCTGTCAATATCACATTGTTAAAGATTTAATGACAAAGGTAACTTTTCCTTTTAGCTTGTCATTATCAGAGAGATACCCAGATGGTAATTTAAGAGTTAAGGCATTAATGGACTCTTCATTTTCACTGAGCACCTACGTGCTGATTTTATCTTGCAATACAGTATTTCACATTCTCAGCGAAGTCAACACAGATTTAATCAATAGTGTCACAGCCTTTGGATGAGGATTTGAATCTTACCAGTATCCAAACCATCATTAAAGAACATAGGTCATTTGGGGAACAAAGGAGAGCATTAGTAAAATTCAATTCTAAAAGAGAAAGTTTGTTCAGTAGTTGTTTTATGATTCATCATGAATACCATTTATTCTAATTGCCACCCCCTTCTTCTTTGTGCAGTAAAAGTATACAAAACACAAAGTAGATCACAGGATCTGTGATCTTCTTAACAGATTTTTTTCTTAACAGTAATTTTTCCTTAACAGATGGCACACAGAAAACACCTATTGAGTAATCTTATGTACTAAAAACTGCTTAGCATAATGTTTGCTTGATTCATTTGATGGAATGTGTAATTGAAACTTACTAGCAAATTACACAGTCCTGAGATAATCTAAACAGCTTTACTGGCACCTACTTTTAAGCAAAGAGCCCCAAATCTATATTGCTTCGTGCCTGCAAAGTGCCACTACCCTTAAATAATAGTAACAAAAATCGCGATTATAGAGTAAAATATAAAGGAATTTTTATATGTATTGAGCATAATAACAGATGAAAGTAACCATAAAGTATTATTTGTTTCATATTCACACACTTTTGTATAGCTATCCTTCATTTGTTTCCAAGTCTTAAGAAAATGAACTATGTAATTAGCTCTATTAATGCAATAAGAAGAAAATGACACATCTATACTAATAATGGTTGTATTTCCATACTGCTTTAGAATTTCACTAGATTCTCACTTTACCACAGCAAGAAGAAGCTCTCTCAATCTTTGAATAATTTAATTTTATGCAGTCTTTCAGTATTTCATTTGGAAGTTATGGAGTGTGAAATATGCACAGTGATGAGAAAACAATTATCTAGCACACCTGTTGTTTGTGCATATTGTATTTAAGCAGAGCTTGCAGTGGCTACTAGTTTATTCCACTGTCAAATCCAAAATGGGGAGACTTTAGAAGTTGACCTGGTGACATGAACTTGTACTTTTATATGTAACACGTGGCTTGTACCTACCACACCATATACTCTGATAACATTAGAACAAATCCATGTTAATTTTTTGCTATCAGAATGTCAGTAATAAAGATTTTTCCATTTAGAAAGAAAACCTGAATTAATAACTCTTGACTTAAGTACACCAAATATATTTAAAAAAAAGAGAGTAAACTTCAAATCCAGAAATGTATCAGCCACAAAATGGATCTGTTGGTCACATAAACATATGAATACCTTAAGTTTCCACAAAGTTCTCAAACTAGAATAAAGGATGCCTCTAACCAGCCTCTTTACCTACTCTCGACCACTTATGCAGGCATTTACATGATGAGTACCTAATACATCTTGTTAACACATTCAGCAAGCAGAGCAGGCTGAAATAGCATCTAACAGGTTAAACAATGTTATAGGTTAAATATAATTGCATGGATTAAAAAAGCATATAGCAATATGGAATATAGCAATACTATTTTGTATTGTGGCACCATTTCCTTTTTTCTTAAATTTATTCCTTTAGTGAATGTACATAATAATAGAAAAAAACCATGAAAAACATTCTTGTACTTAATGAGTCTCCCCACACACTTGCTTAGGATTTCAAATGCCATATTGGATTCCTGCCATCATGTGTATCATCACTGATAATAAATGTCTAAGCATAACATAAAGAGAAATCTATGGTTCACCCAGTGCCAGTTGTGTATTTTTCTATGTCCAAAAAAAGGTAGTAAAATCTTCCTCTTGTTGTTAAGGCCTGTCACATCAGCACAGCCCCATGGTTTTCTTGACACACACTTACTCTGAAAAACTCTTTGTTCTTCAAAACAGTGCCAATATATTTCTCTGAGACTGAAAAAATACTGCTCTCCTCAGCCAAAATCATTCATAAATACTTCACCAAAGATCACTTGTGGCTTTCCTAAAGATTAGTTGCTCAGTTAATTTACTGGGTTTGGTACCACTATAACAATTTGTTATCATTAGGATAATAGAAGAAGCTCATTTTAAGGTTTTGTATCTGAAAATATATATATTTTATACATTATATATATCTCATATATTTAAAATTGCATCACAAAATGTCATGTTTATGTAGATATGGAAAGCCTTTCAGTGCTTTTCTTTGGAACCTCTCAAGGTCAGCTGTTGTACTTGGAGATATGACATTCTAGCAGTTGGGGATAATTTTCTCCTAAAGGCATTATCATTGTCATCAGGATTACATGCCTAGTGAGCTTTAGTTAGTATTTTCATTTTGTTTGAGAGCAAACTGGTAAGAATTTAGGTGTTGAAATAAGGGACAACAGTCTGACAAGAAGGGAGATCACCAAAACACAAATTACAGATAGAGCAGACATATAAGGTCAGTTGATCTAAGTCCTATAATAAAATACTGTTCTCCACTGTACCTCTAACTGTGCTTTGTTTGCTTTGGTTTTAAATGTTGTGAGGGATACTGCCCTACTTCTCCTCTCCTATGCCATGCCACAGTCCACAAGAAATATTCTTGTAATGTTCCTTTATCAGCCTGAGTTAGATTTAGATCCAGCAAATCATTTGGGCAAATGTTTTATTTTAAGAATGAAAGATTTACAGTTTCCCTAGTCAGAAAAGAGCATGTCAGGATTTTTCAGTGTTACAGACTGGTACTCCTGAGGGACAAGAAAAGCTGCCTCAGCCATTTCACTACAGGGATCTCACAAAGCTTCTTGGAGGTCTACACACTGTGATAGTGATTTACATACTACAAGCATAAGTCCCTGTGACTAGAGATGGTCTGTAGAGAGCTACTGCTGCAGATAATATCCTGTGATTCTCAGTGCTCTCCCAAGCATCTGCTTATCTCAAAGCCTCCTTCCAGAACTGGCTTGATATCAGATATTCAGCCTAATTCTTTCAGATATTATGTTGCTGCTCTTCATTCAAAACTATTAGTCATACAGCTTAGGAAGGTCAGATGGAGCTTCCTCAGAGAAGGATGTGTCCTTTCCTTGACTCATCACTGACTTTGTTCACCCATTCATCTAACCAGTAGGTATTCTCACGAATACTTTATTACTGTAATGTTTCTTCAGCATATATTTGGAGATGCAAACAGGGCAAGCAAGAAATATGGTTTATAATGTATTATTACTTGGTGATTTAAACTGAGATGAAATATAGAGATGCAAAGCTTTGTATTTCTGTCTTCTCAGATGTTTTTGGTGAGCAAGGACATGACAGATATAGAAAGTGCGTACTAGTTTACTGACATAATGCAAGACTGGAAATAATGACATCAGCATCTACACATGAAGAAATGTTCCTTTAATTTGTTCTTCAAAGTCACAAAAATCTTGGTGTTCCTTACTAAATCACTATCTTGATTCCTGATACAGGAAGCATTCTTGTAATTTCTCACTGTTACAAGACTGGATCCCTTTTCTTGGGACAGGATCTTCATGAGATTAATTGTGCACCTTTGGTAGCCTTGATCTGGAGATCAAGGCTCCAGGAGGGATATGGCTTGAAATCTTCTGAGAATTGCAAATGGTTCAAAAAACACCACCTCACTTCTAAGTAAGAGCTCTGCTGGCAAAGTAATTCTTAGATAAAGTTTAGTGTACTAGTTTTAGACTTAATATATCTCAAAACATGCTTTAAATGTATCTGGTTATCTTTTTCTCTGTTGATACAGCCCTTGAGATTGCTGTAATTTTTAAGCCACTTTCCACTACTGCTGAAATAATTAGCAGATCTGAAATAAAGTTCTCCTTCAAGCCCAGGGTCCTGATTTCTGAGTAAGTAAGTATCACCACAGATACTGTAACACCTGATTTATATGTATATGCTTACTGAGAAGAAAAGGACAGAATTTGTTCTGGAATTTTTCAGATTGGCAGATAAAAATATCCTGACAATCTGACGGATACAAAGGAACAAATGTGAAGAAAATAAGGAGGTCAGCTGCAGGAGTTTCAAAACTTCTAATACAATTTGCTGATCTTGGGCTCCAGTCTGCCTGCTCTCTGAAGAGCCTGGAGGCACAAGGCAGGACTAGTAGCTGGCTTCTGTGAGATGGGAATTATACTTCTGCTCAGCATATAACAACCTAGTTATTTAAATAGATTTTGGACTGCTGACAAACTGTTTTCTAACAGTGTGAGATGATCTTTACCTATAATTTAAACCCCTCAATTACTTACTTCCTGAAATACTTAAATATTGTATATATCCAACTGCTGTAAAGCAATGCAACTTCACTTTTAACCTTCTGCATTCTGACATCATCATGTCTAACGATGTCTGAACCAGAGGTCAGACTCTGAGGCCAGATATTCCATCTCTTTTTGTCAGATGTTAGGGCAAATAATTGCCCTCTTTTTCATGTCATATATAATAATGTCATTGGGGCAATTTACCCCTTCCTGCTAAGTTGTACAACTATTTCCATCTAAGGACGTACAGCTACACTCTATTCCATATGTCAGGGCATAGCTGTCAGGTTATTGCACAGTAGGTATTTAAATTGACCTTCTGAGAATTCAGTGGACTGTGCTGTAGCATTCTAGACAGAATTTTAGCCAAAATTTCATAATGTGGATGGTCTATGACTAATAAATGAAAATAATCTAGCCAGAGAAACAAAAGGAGAAAATAGATGCTTCAAGAGTCTTCCCTGCTTTGTTCTGGAATTGATAAAGTAGAATTTTTATGATGGAAATAAAACAGCAATGAAAATATAGTTTAGGATCAGAGACATTGTAAATCTTATGATTAGAAGTATTATCTTATACATTCCCAACTATGAAAATTTTATTCTTTATTTAATCAAATAAATCAACTCAATAAATGTTGCTGCTTGCCACTTTTTAACACCTTTCACCAAAGGTTCCTACTCTTGTATCCTCTCTTTGGATTTGTCTTATGCCTCCAGCAATTTTCTGTACATCACCTCCACAGATTTTTCTTTTTGCTTCCAATCAGCGTTGCTCTACTCATTTTTAAATCTTATTCTATTGTTCCCAACTATTTCTGCCACTTGAAGATGAAATACAAGGTGGCTCACTGAAGTGGAATTGCTGGTTTTCTTTCCTAAACTCCTCTTGCTATGATAGGTAGAATTGAATCTCTTTTTAGCAACCACATTATCCGAAGAAAATGAAGGCTGCTTGGGCAGAAGCTACTCTTCTGTGCTAAAACTACTGCTCTTTCTCAGATGGTGCTGAGACAGAAACACTTTTCCAAGGCTTCATCAAAGGCTTCAAAGAGTTATCAAGCTCCTCCTTATTTATCTACCCTAATACTGGCTATATAAATCACACACTTCACCTAGAAAGAATGTCCCCAGAAAGACAGGGTAGCTCTTAAAATCATCGACAGTATCAAAGAGGTGATAAAAAACCCACTTGAGTTATCTACTTCTCCTTCTTACATTTTGCATCAGAGACTGAATTGCTTAATCTTTTCATGATAGTAGTGACATATCCCCTGTTTCACTCCCTCCAAGGCAGAAGCATACCAATATTTCTAGTAGCAAAGAACTTACATGTCAATATACACAAATACATGCCTCAGGAAAACATCCTGATTCCTTCAAAAATATTATTAGGCCCTCCAATTTCATAAATACTTGCACTTCTTGTAGATGCATGAAAGTGTAATAATTTTAGTAGTATTTTCACAGTGAAGGACTCCTGAAGCAGTCATGAAAACTTCACTATATGATTTTTTTTTTAAATTGGTAGCAATCAGTTTTGACTGATATGAGAAGTATGAGGAAAACCAACACAGTGCAATCATTACAGTATATGGGCCATTACTTTGCTGTCAAATCCAACACACTTGTATCACTCTTTACATTGAATAAAATGTGAATTACCTGATTTCATGAAGACATACAAATCATGTATTATTTGCCCAAAAGTGAAATACACAAAATCCTAATGGTGAAATCTATTCTATTTATTAAAAATTTTATAAAAGAAACTATGTTTCTGTTGAAATCTGAGATGTCAAGAATGTTTATGGTCCAAAAATAAGCTTACTTTTTAATACAAGAATCTTGTAATGTCAATTATAAAGTAATCTGATGGTAATACACAACCAAACCACAGAATTTAATATGCAGAAAAAGTAGCTAATTATATTTTTTTAGCTTATACCATCTTTTGCAGCACTCTTCAAAATTTATAGTTGTACTGTGTGTGAATATTCCTAGGATGAGATCAGCATTAAATAAAATTCAACTGTACTACATCAAACAGTACAGGAAAGGAGAAATCGACACCAATTTGTTGTCATTCCTTCCCCCTTCCACAGTGATCAGTACTTGTCCATTCACTTTGATTAGAATCATGATTTAACAGGAATATCCTTAACTACATATTTAGTAGTCTTCAGTAGAGTGACAGATTTAAACAAATATTTAGCTACTGCCCTAAATCTGGGTTGTATGCATTTCCAAGAAGACGTAAGCCAAACTGTGTTTCAATTCTGTGCAGGCACACAACAGTATTTGCTTAATTTCAGTCCTAAGGAAACACCCTTCAGATTTTTTTACCTCAGACAGCAAGATCACAGACTATGTACCAGTTGTTCAAGTTTGGAGTACAATTAGAAGAAACACACATTTCTGGCAACTCATACATTTACAGTAAAATTTGGAAAAAAATGACATATGAAGTCTTTTAACAGAAGTTCCTTATTTTCAAATGTACACTACAACTTGTTCTCTGCCTTTTTTTTTTCCCAGGGGCATTAAAATCTGTTGATTGCAAGACTAGGGACATAACAGCAAATTTTGCTCCTGTCTAGGAGAACTGCACTTTGTGAATTATCTTAATTCTCTTCCTCAGCCAATAAAGACAAAGCAAGTACAAAAGGGGAAAAAATCTATACACATTAGTTTCTGCCAAGCTGTGCAGGAACAATGGTGTAAAATAGTTTGAATCCCTCAGGAAAACCTGCTAGATCATTTGGTTCTGCCTTCCACTTGGTACAGGTTCATCTCTTTCAAATTCTTTCACAGCAGTGACACAATCCAGTGTAAAGGAACTCAAGTCAAAGCATTGATCCCACTTTTCACGTTATCTAACACTTCTGTAACATTCCCAGAACAATCTGAGTTTAATTGTTGCCACACAAGAAAGTGGGAAGAAAAATCCTATCTGTCATAAAGAATGTGCAACGCACGACGTCTGTGCAATGTAACCCAGTACTAACTAGAGTCAGGTAGTTTGGAAACAGGAAAAAGAAAAAGAAAGAAAGGAAGGGAGGAAGAGAGAGAGGGAGGAAGGCAGGGAAGAAAACCCACAAAACAACAAAAGCAAAAAGAAACCAGGAAGAAGGAGCAGGTGATGTGACTGTCAAAAGCAGGAGAAGCAAGCAATTAGAGTAAGAAGTGTGGTAGTGTGTCAAAAACTGAATGGATAAAGATAAATCTGTCCTACACAGGAGTATATGAAGGATGAACAGACAGGAAAGAAAGCAGGGGGCAAGGGAGAAGAAATCAGAAGACAGAAGGTCCTGACCTAGCAATACCTAGATCAGTAAAAAAAAAAAAATCAAGAGACAGAACAAGAACCTGAGGATAACACAAGAACCAAGATCCCTGTAATGGTGACCTGGCACCATTCTGCCTGTGCAGAATTTCACAGTAAGTAAATACATCTATTTGCCCTCAGCATGGGGATTCCCTTGCCTTTAAGCACCAGTTGGTGAGCAGATCACGTTTCCTCAACAAACAGCCCAAGTTGATGAGAGTTAGCAGCCCTCAGCTGTTGAGTAACAGTGCAAGGGCCAAATTTTACTTTGAGACACAGATCCACAAAATGAGACAATTTAAATAAGAGACACAATTAGTATCATTTACCTAGCTGACATGACCCAAATTTCTCCTCCAAAATGAATTAATTTTTCTTTACTAAGAAATAACACACATAGCTAAACCCAGAATTTGCCCTGTTGTTAGAAACCTGCAAAACTGAGTTGCTCCTCATTTACTGTTCTCCTAGCTCACAGTCAGATTTGTTGGAACTTCTATAAAGGGATGACAAAGCAATTGATTCCTTCACAATTATGGACTTTGCCAAATGAAAAGGGATACTGAAACATGATAAAGGAGTGGGAGATGGGTCAATTGGTTTCCCAGCTATATCCTCCCATAAAACACTGGAAGAAGAAAAAAAAAAATCACTCTAAGCCTGTGAGGATGTACTTAAGTCCTTGTAACACATATGGCAAAAGTTAAATAAATGGGCTGTCTTCTCACAGGAAATTACACTGTTCACCATCAAGCAGAATGTTAAGGAATCCAAGCTTCTCCCCTGCAGAGGGATAATGAACCCATATCATTCCATTTATCACAGTGAAGAAACTCCTAACAAAGTAAGTTGCTCTGCAGGTGTGCTCCTCTCTCCACATCTGCACATAATAGGCAGTCATAGCTCATTGACATACACTTTCAGTTTCAATGGTACCAGATTATAGATAACAGATATTATTCTAATATATTAAATCTATCAACTGTCATTTCCTGCTTATTGACATAACCTTAAAAAGAAGAAAAATATTTCATAATTGTAAGAAATATAAAGTTCATGGCTTGCTTTCTGCAAAGGCCATTTCCTACCTGAAGAAGGAGGTCAGAAGCTGGCTTGACTTTCTGCTGGAAGAGCACACTTAATGTTCGATTCTGTTGTTCCAAATCAAAAACTCTTGTTTTCAGCTTGATACATTCTTCCCTCAGATCCTGCAGCACAAGGGAAAATAGGAAGATTAGAAAGAAGTAAGAGATGCACTTAAAAAGCTCTAAGTAATGTCAAATACTAAGAAGAAATACATATGCAAACTTTAAAATAGCACAAAATAGCAAAATGTGCTACTTCATTTGTTCTGGTTGGTCCATCATCATGTGATATCATTAAAAAAATCTTGTATTGAGAAACAGTAGCTACCTGACATATCCTTCTGGAGTTTTCTGCTACTATAAAAGTGACTTTGGTAGCAATATGTTTCAGTTTGTAGCTGATGCAAAGCAGAAAGGAGCAATTAAGATATGAATACTGTAATAAGCATAAGCTTAGGAAAAAGTATAAGCTATACCAAACCAGGAAGAAGTTCAAAGTAGTAGCATGCCTTCAAGGTACTCTTCTGAAGTCTGATCCTGCCTTGTTTTTTCTGGAGTAACCAAGTCAGCATTGCTGACTGGCATATTGTAGATGGTCTGTATCTTCCCCGCTGTAATTTGCCACTATAGAGCTGGAGCTAGTCCATAGTAAGGTGCTGGTGCACCAGACACATGTGGTAGTATGATCCTGCCTAAGGCTTCCAACATGAAGTACCAAAAAGCCTTAAAATAGGCCATTAGAAGCAGAGGTGGAGTGTAAAACCTCTGCATCTCAAGGCACAGGACGTTACTGTCAAAACTGAAACATGCAGGTCTTTTAGCTAAGGCTGAGTCCCATACATCATCAAAAAGCCATCAATCAATGAATCTATTGATCTATCTTCAATGTAAGATGTGCTTTTCCTGGCAATTGAAGGGATACAGCACTCTACCAAAAAAATAATTTTGAAGAGATGGAAGGATCACTCAGTCTTTCAGCATAATTTGTGCAGTTGTTCATTTAGAGGTGTGAGAGCTTCATAAATCAGGAAGAGTAGTCTCCTAATAAAAGCTACATGTAAAAATAATATGCTGCAGACAAACTTTACTTAAAACCAAGTAATTAAACCTCCAAAACACTTTCCCATATTACTTTGAATTTAGGACAGTTGCTGCCCTGTGGTATTGCCTAACTGATATTACTTTCCACCATATGAAGGTGAAGAAACAGGCCTGTGGATCTCCATATGCTGTCCTGTCAATACCATTATCAACACGATACTTGGCTTTATGAGAAAACAACCCAGAGGAGTAAACTGTAGTCAGATGTAGCTTGAATTCTTGCCTACAGTTGCTCTAGTCCCTTCTGTAACCAGCACTGAGGTTATAAGAGGTGAACACACAATAAAATAAGCTCATCTTGAGACTTTCAGAAAATTGTAAACATCTCTTTATGCACATACTATGCGTCAGGTTTATGATACTACTGGATGAATGGTTATTTTCTCTTGATAGTTTCTTAATAATTGTTTTAGGTGGCTGTTCAAGTAAAATTGAGTCTTCAAACATAAGCCCTCCAAAATCTTGAGTTTGATGGTTTGTGAAGTCCTAAAGCTTTGCTTTCTGCCAGTAAGAACTCTAATCTCTGGTCTTGCACAAGGCAATCTCTATTAGGAAACTGCAAGTAGCAATACCCATCATTATCTGCCTTTCAGAAATAATCAGAGAACTTAAAACAGAGCCTGTTACAAGTGCTTAACATTTCAACACTACTAAGTGCACTGAGAGGGAAAAATGATTCACAGAAAATAACAATGTAGATAAAATTTAAATCTTAGCAATGCCTCTGCTCCAAACCTTCCTAACTTACAGTTTTAAACCCATAAGATTTATGTTTCAAACTTTAGACTTTTTATAGAAAGTGAAATATAAGACAGCAGATTACCCCTCCAGATGCTATAAACTGTGCCAATGGTAATGCCACACATAGCCCAGAGGAGGAATGAGGCACATAAAGGTAGACTTTATTTTACCAGAATACTGCTGAGTTTAGAAAGCTGAAGTCCTAAAATTACCAATTAATAAAAATACCAAATGTCTGAAGCATATAATTTCTCTCCTGTGGGCAAAATGACCAGCTATTAGGATAGGAATCTCCCAAATATCTAAGGTATTCCTCTGGTCTATGGTAATATCCAAGCATCTCTCTATTCTTAGTTTTTCTTTTCAGTATGAGACTCACTCTGCTCCAAAATGGGATTCAATGCCCTCATTAGAGGTTCCAGAAATATGCTGCTCTTCCTCTGAAGATGCTTTCTTCTGTTTTAACACTTAACTAACTTCATTTTTATTTCTTTGATGAAAAATAAACAAGAAATAACTTTTATATAGAGCCCAGTGTAAAAAAAGTATTCTCCTGAGTACACTCCTGTGGAAGAGGGTAATATGCAAAAAGCAGACACTCAAATCATAACATTATTTCATTAAGTGGAGTGCAGTTCTAATTTCATGCTGCTGATCTAGGTTTTTTACATGGAAAAAGAAATAATTAAAAAAAAAAATCCAGTACCCAGCACTCCTATCATCTCACGTGGTAAGAGAAGTCTTTGGGGGGGAGGAGAAAGAATGGATGCATCCAGTATACAGGTTTGTCTCATATAATTTTATTGTTCTGCTGACTTCTTAAATTTCCCAGAGGTAAAATTTTCTATTAGTAAGGACAGAAAAATCCATATAATTTTGCTGCATAGAATTGTGAAATTTTGCTGTGTGTCCAATTCAGCACAAATCTCAATTGAATACAGTTTCTCCACAGCCACAGTATAAAAAAACCAAGCCTCTCATATTAGGGCAATTCTATATGTATTGTAACAAATGTTATACTTGAAAAGCACACATTTAAGACTGTTATTCCATTTCAAGGTTTCAGTGACATTGATAAATCACTCAAGCTCTGCTCACTCACTTTGTGTCACCAGAATCTCTCGGTGGAATCAGAGTCTTTCCACAGACTGGTGAGTACATAGTGCTTTACTCTTTACATTACAGCATGTACTTAATTTAAACAAAAATTAGTCCTTGAGGGACAATTTCCAGTTGGCAGCAAAGCCCACGCAGTGTGCGTTACTCTACAGAATCACTCTTCTCCCTTTGCTGAAAGCACTCAGCTTTTCTTCATGTCTCACTGTGCCCCAGAGGTGTGTTATCTCTCTGTGGCATGACTGGCTTTGTGTTACTGCTTAGCTGCACGGGGGTAGATTTATCTGTTTACTTGTTACTATTTGGATTCCGATATCTACCTATTTGGGACTGGTGTGAGGAGTCCAATTTCCTCTTCATTCTATGCTATTGTGCTCCTGTCTTTTCTTATAAAAGGACTTGTATAAATGGTGTCAGGAGCACTGTAACAGTTAATATTCATTAGCATTTAGAAGAGTACCCTCTTTTCTCCTTCTATGGATATTTAATTAGCTATTATTACTCAGTAGTAGGTAAGCAGCTGTTAAATCCCATCAATACCAACTAAATCACTTTATTAAATGTATTCAGATCTGTTTTCATTGTATCCATATGAACAGCTTGCTTCCTGTGGGTTTGGGAGGATTCATTATTGAGAAAGTACGTAGTCATCAAAAGGTCTGATGCCTTTGGCAAAGGGACTCTGGAAGCTCCTCTCTTCATTTGGGAAACAACCATAATATTCCCAAACTAGAGATAAGTATATTGAGAGTAACCCTCTGGTAAATATTTAATCACATATGGTTTTATACTATGAAATGTGGATGAGGTTTTTGTATATATTAAAAAGCAAAAATGCCTCAATTTCTACTTAAACTGTACTGAAACACAGACTTGGGATTTTTTTAAAAATAGCTGAAGTTTTGTTTCTAAAAGGTGTTGCAACAACAGCTCTGCAGACTGCAGTCCTCTCATGATACACAGACCATACAACATCTGCACGTACAGAGGACAGGAATCATAGAATCACAGAATGTTAGGGGTTGGAAGGAACCTAGAAAGATCATCAAGTCCAAGCCCCCTGCCAAAGCAGGACACCTAGATAAGGTCACACAGAAAGAGTAATACAGCACAGATAGCAACAGTGTAAGCTTCCCTATATGTTGGGGTTTGCACAGATCACCTCCAAGCTACAATAGTTCCAATTGCTGTAAGGCAATATCCGTCTTCTAGAGTAAAAGGCTTTGTTGTGCATAAAATCCCCATGGGACTGAACAATGATACTCTCATTCCTAACCTGTGGTAACAGCTGCATGGCTGTTTTGTGGCCACAAATGTCAGGTGAAGAGATTTAGGGAACGCTATTACTTCTGGATTCCTGATGCTAGCTTGGGCCACAGGAATGCGTAAGCTATAAACAGGCAACTGCACTCTCCAGAGTCTTGCATCACTCAACTGCAGGTTACTTGGACGTGCCTGTCTTCAGGGCAGGGTACCCAAAAGCAAACTTATTAGGGTCAGAACATCTCCCAGTGCATCTTTTAACCTATTCAGAATATCATAAAATTGATTCACAAAAAATCTGCCCAATAAGGAGCTGAGAAGGTTCTCCCTGATACACAGATGGACAAATGCAACCTTCTGCACCTAATTACCATTTGCTCAGGGGCAGGTGGTTATGATGTGGGTGTTCGTCTATCCTGCTGTCAGGCCACACTCCCCACTTTTAGCAGTTTAGTCAGCAGAGTTCAAGGTCATCTTGCTCACATATGGGCTGTGCAGCAGCCACCTTGCACCTGCACCCAGCCTCATGCCTCCTTCATCCTAAGCTGTGTCTTGACCCCCTGGCTTGCCTTTGTTTGGACCTGCCTCCTGTCCATGGACTTCCTAGCGAACACAGGACCAAGGCTGACTGTGACCACTGCCTCCAGGACTGATCCTGCCACGTAGTGCTCAGCATCCTGCCTGCCCTGCTGTCACCCTTAGTCCCTGCTAACCCTCTTTGTAGGGGGCATTCTGAATGGTCTTTGCTGTTCTGAATAATGTCCATAATGGAGGCTTTGGAGCCAGACTTCTAAAGTCTATGCCAGTAGTTCACTACATTTGCATCTAAAAAGCTTCTGGGTGTGTGGCAGAAGTTTTTGATTATCTTAACTTGGTGTTTCTTGCTGCACTTTAAGAACATTATTTCTTGTTCTGTCACTCAGTGTAGACAAAACAGTTTATATTCTTTGCAGTATCTGCACTAAAAGACTGTATTTATGTCTCTTTCAGACTTGTCTTTTTAAAGCTAAATGATCCAAAGCATTTTAATAATGCCACATTCATCAAGTGGTCTAGATCTCAGAGAGGATCATTTCATAAATATTGAAGGCTAGTTGCTTCTTATTATTGATCTTTTCATACTGTTTGTCTTTCTCCCCCCAACAAAATGACATCATGGAATCATGTTCATCTTAAATACCACTTTTTTATAGAATTGTCCTACCAATTTTTTTCTCTACCCTGTCTGGCCAGCTGATTATTTCTGCTTATATGTATTACCTTGTTTTGCTTTCTGTTTAATTTCATCTGACTTTTCCTCCAGATCACTTTTCACTTTATCAAGCTAATTTTTAATTTTACTCCTCCTTTTTCTACCTGAAACACCTATACTTCACGTCCAACCATTTGGAATGAGAATGGAAACTTCAGACATGATCCAGAACAGACCTTTACAGAAGTCATAGTGAATCTTCTTATTCTGCCAGGTTTTCAATCACCCTACAACAATTTTCTCTGTGCACTACTTTCCTTGCTTAACAAGAAGAATGGAATAGCAGGACATCAAAAGTTTTTTAAAGACAAAATACAGGTTCCCAATTGGTGGTCCCCAGCCCACAAATACAGCGGCTGAATCCTTCATTCTACACATGGAGCCTTCTCTTTTACTCAAGAAAGCACAAGCCCACATGAGGAAGTCTTTCATTCCACTGAATGTGAATGAGCATGCCAGCTATTGACATGCACTGTAATTTATCTGGTTTATGTTCCACATGAATGGGCTGTGGGAACAACATAACTCGTTATGAAGAGGGAATGGAAGAATCACCATCTGGAGGAAGGATTTTCCGATGCTATTGTCTCAATAGAGGTAAACAAAAAGCCTTAAAGATGCACAGTCACTTGGATGAAAAAACCCTTGACTTTGGGCCTGACATGTGGCAGCCTTGGTAATGAAATGCATGAACATCATTTAAAAAAGGCATACTATATAAGAACATGTATATATATCCAATGAATAATGAATATCTGCAAGATTTAAGTTATACCACAATGCCCAAACCACAACTTACCTTTTGAGTAAGTAGAGCCTGAACAACCTGATTAGCTACCTGAAATAAATAAATAAAACAGTTTTAAGTATGTTTATGAATGTTTACACATAATACCTTCTTTTATAGCTTTATACTTCACTTTCCATCTATAACCACCACCAATTCCAATATTTTCATTACTTTCTAGTATTTTCATCAAATGATACTAGTAAGAATACATGAAATTCACATTAACTACTTCTGTGCTAGTCTTCATTATGAACAAACATGTATTGTATCAATTGCAGTATGACATGATGGACATTTGGTTAACATCTGTCATCATTTTGCACTAGATTAAACTTTCACAGTTCTGTATGCAGCTGGTGTGCATCAGCATGGATTGACTGCATCCACTAGAACCGATTTTTACCAACTGAGGATGGAATCCTGAGTGTTTTCATGAAGTTTAATTGTTTCTTGATTCAATATTGACAAAATGGTACATCTATCATGACAAGCAGAAAAATAAAGTGCCACAGAAAATTAAAGTACCTACTATCACTAGAATGTGGTTGGAAGGCATTCACACCACATAGCATAATTGACTTGATGAGATCACACACCATTGATTAGTAGAACTATATATTTAACAGGGAACTTTTGAAGTTATTTTATACATCTTTTCTAATTTACAGTTACCAGGAGGCACAAGAGCAGAGATGGGGAAGAAAGAAGGACAGAAAGAGGGACAGAGCTAAGATTTTCTATCGATGATGTCTACCTTGTATGTTATATTTAAAATGTAATTCAAAATCATATATGATTATATTATTATACAATGGGTTTGCCTATTTCCTTGGTCTTACATTTAGGCATTTAGGCATATCTCTGTGCAAAAAGAGACAGTAGTTATGATTTCTGGTTTGATTTTGGCTTTCAGAAATTACACCAAAGCATATGCAGATATCACCAAATCTGTGTTGATTCTTCTAATTCATGGCAAATCAAAGAAAAAATCCACACCATTGATGTGAACTGAGTTGTGAGGAAACAGTCAAAAATAATTCATTTCTATAAGTAACTCAATTCTGTTACATCCAGAAGTTACATTTGATTCATACTCTTATAAAATTGCCTAGTATTTTTTCCTCCGAACCGGTCCCTAACTTAAGGCAGCCTGTTGAACAATGGTCCCATAAAATAGCTTTATATATGATTTACCAGAAGACACAGACTAATATTAGAAGAGTAACAACCAACAGAAGTAAACATGTTACAGTATTGAAAAATCATGTGCATTGCCCTACAGGCTTTCAGGATCTACATCTGACTGTTCCTTCTGGCATGTGCTTTTAAAGTCTGTTTGCTCTACCTGAAAATTGAACAAACCGTATTGAATACATTATTCCTTTACTTTCTGACACAGAGTTACTTTACCAAGGAAGAACTAAAAAGGTCTTTGAAGTGTGTACTAGTCAGTCACAACAGAATAGGCTACAAAATTACTCCTATAGCTTTATATATTGCACAGAGAAGTGTAAATGGCATAATATTCCAAATGGGAAAAACCTGAACTTGCCGATGCATATGTGACAAATCTTCCAGCTTTGAGTGTATGAAGTTAGGTATCTAACTGAAAGTATCTGCAAGTGATCCACAGCTCCCATAGATCTCAATAAGGGAGAGAGGCAACTAGCTCCTTTACAAGTGAGGTTATTTTATTCTAGTATATAGCAACTCGGCAAACTGTGTTGCTATTACCATTCAAAGATCTTCAGGTCTGTATTCTTGGTTTTCAGTAGGAACAAAGGTGGGAAGACTTCACTGAAATGTCCTGCAGTTACTAACATTAATTTAGCAGTCAATAAATAGAATCACATTCAGACTTTTGCATTTCAAATGAGGTTGCTATTCCACTCCTACAGCAATGCTAGTGTCCAGATGGAAACAAACTGCTAAGCTAGCAGACCTACTTCATTTTTACTTACAGTTTTTGAGACACCGCAAATATGAATGAAGAACATAAGACAGCACTACAAAACTGATAGTCACAACTACCAAAAACTGAGGAAACTGAAGGCAGGAGGAGTGACTTCTGAGATGCAAAATATGTGAAAATACCACTGATATGAGGCACACCTGCAGCTCAATCCCAGTCAAAAGTAGGCTGTAAAATGACTCGACCCATAAGTCATGCAGTTAATCCAGGTGAAACAAGGAACAGGTTAGAGATGGTCAGTCCCTTAGTCTGCTATTATGTAGGGGATGATACTGATTGCCTTCATATGGTCTGCCTTTCCTTTGAACTTAATAGCCAAGCTCTTTAAGTGAAGTTTCCTTTTGTGGATTGCAATAAAAGAGATTAAAAGATCCAGCTTTGCTCTTTCCTTACACAGTTATGTTTACATATACATGTTATAAAGTGGTCTTAATAGAAAAGGTATAAGAGAATGAATCAAAGGGAAGAGATTCCACTGTAACATCTACTGAAACTTTTACAAGTACTGAGATTTTACACAGCTGCTTTTAACATACTGTTTCCAGTGCACAAAGACATTTCAACTGTACTAAAATCTTATCATTTATTTGAATCTTAGAAACAGAATGCCTTTTAAAGACAACTTTGCATTTTTGATTAGCTAATTCTTAAAACATCAGCAAAAATATCATCTACCTTAAGTTGCATAACTTCCTGCTGGTAAGTGTGGTGAAGCTTGAGAGAAATCTCAGCTGGCACAGTGATGTGAATAAACATGACATTACCACTTACCAATAAACTGACAGCTGAATTCAAGAATAAGAAATGAGGATCAAGCATGTTAACCTCAAACCCCCAAGGTACAAGAAGACAATCCTAGTTTTTGCATTAAATTTTTCAGAGATAGAAAGATACATTTATGGAGTATTTCTGAAATTAAATGAGCTCTTTTCTTATTTATCAAGTATTGGAACATTTCAATGACACTTTCTTCCAAATACTGTTCTGAAGTTGTTTATATGTACACTTCAGAGATGAACAATTACTCTAAAAATCAGTGAGTATTTATTAAAATTCATAAAGGACTCAATTCAGCTTGACCCATATTCCTTTCAGATTTCATCTCTATGAACATTTGAGTTTCACTGAATTTTACCATGAAAATGACTACAGAGTATGCATTTTTAAGTCACAGGTAGGAGTATTCACACAATATGAAATGTGGGACATTACATGAATGAAAAGAACTGTATAAAATAATCAATGAAAAAATAAATGAGGGAAAATAATGGCAGGCATAGCTTGAAAAACTCAGCTCTAGTACCTTTTTGTCACACAGACATTAAAAATCACAGTGGTTATTTCTACTTCCTTCATATGCAGCTTAATGGCAACCAACACCTCAGCAGAAAGTACACATACACTGTGCATAGCAAGTGTCCTTATCACACTGCTGTAGAGGCCTGAGGGACCAAGCAGGGACACTATTGGCAGGGTGGTCAGATTAAATGATGCTTGAGTGCATTGAGTAGAGTTTGTCTGTGCCCAGGGGACAGAAGCTGCAATTTAAGGATGCTCAATGATGAGTGAAAGATGGTAGCAGTCTCTCTATAGTTATCAAATGATGTTCCCAACCTTCAGTACCTCAAGGGCCTGTCAAGAATTCCAAATATGTGACTACCCAGAATGGCTAGGTATTAGCTTTTTAGGTAAGCACTCCTTGTGTATCAGCCCAGGAGAAGTTCAATACACTCATAACTAAATGGACTGCAGAGACAAAATAAAACTAATGTCTGTAGTTGGCACTCAAATTTTTTGGTGGCAGCCTTAGCTGTCTCAGGTCTGGGTGTGATCAGAACCTTGTATTCTCAGGAACATCTCTTTAAACCTATCAGGTCTCCCTGGGGCAAAATGAAGCTGCAGCACAGACAGATAAATAGCTGTACAGTACACATCTGCTCCTAAAAACCGCTGAAGAAATCCTGAAGCTCAAACTAGGGAAGCTCTGAAGAGATTTTCACCTTCAAAAAGTGGGGTTAGTGTAAAGTGAGTTATGAACAGAGGAAGCATCAGACTTAAAGTCTTAAAGGAAAGACATCTTCAACTGGAAGACTTCCCCCCCAGCCCCCTTAAATATTTATGGAAAGCATTTTATTTGCTTGAGGTCTTCAGTAAGAATTCCGTGTTTGGGAAGGACTTTGTCACATACAACACACCCTAAGAAGACTCTGGTTGGAAGTGAAGGTTCTCACAATCACTGATTGGGTTCTTCACTTACTACATGTATGTCTCATCTCCTACTCTATTGTTACTGTAATGAAGAAAGGTCAGAACATAAGACTACTTATAAAGCTCCACCACTGGAATGTACTCAGGTGGGTGCTAACCCGGGACTCCTGCAGAGCTTCCAACTCTTAAATATGGCTTTGCTGCCTGAGTCACTGGCAGAACTTCTTCACACCAGTGAAGGATGAGGTCCAAGTTTGTGTCAGCTAAAACAATGATGTCTACAGTACGACTGCCAAAACATTGTGGGGGCTGAAAGAGGAAGGGGAGAAAAAAGTGAAAAAGCCATAGGGAAGTACATGAGAAGTCACTGCACAAAAAGCAGAAGACCAAAAAAAGGGGAAAACATCAGCAAACAAAAAATAAATCAGGGAAGCACAAAACCACAGGTAATGAGAAGCACTTTCTCCTGGAGAAGTTCACACAGTGGGAGAAGATGGACACAGCTGTGATAATATGGGGGAACTGAAAACAACCAACATAATTTTGAAGATAATAAAGTTGAGCATAGTTTGATATAATTATTCACTCTTTAAACAGCATGTTAAAAACACAACTCTGGATCAGAAATCCATCATGTTACTGCAAACACAATAAAAGTCTATCTTCTGTCCCTATAATCTGTGTGAAGTGTTTTTCTGGAATGGACAGTTTTGGTGCTCTAGTCATTCCCAAATTAATTATTTTGTCCTTGACAACCAGAAAATAATTCTAAGTTAATTCTAAGTTAAGCTCTGTAATTTAATGTAATTTAATGGTAATTTCATCCTTATCACCAAGAAATCCAAATATCATCATTCAAATGTGCACTGAATGCAGTGACTCAGGCCAATGCAGACTAAGGCTCTGCAAGTGTCCCAGTGCCAAAGAACAGACAGCTCATAAGCTAGTGGGAAAATGTATCTACAAGACTTTTACTCCAGCTCCCTGATAAAGATAAGCTGGAGTGGCAAAAGTGTGGATTTGCTGATGAAAATCTGCACTAAACTGGAGGCTTCTTGTACCACAGCTGTATTGCTCATGCCAGTAACACTTCATCAGCAGCTGATTAAAAATTTAAAAAGCTGGTATGAATTGTTATCTGCTAAGTGTGGTTTGCACACTCATACACTCTCTTCTCAAAGGTACAGATGACAATCCTGTGTAGTTTGTTTTTTTTGTTAACTAACTACTTATGATACTATGCATTCCTACCATGGAATGGGTAAATGATTTCTACTAAGCAACTCTTTGCACTACCAAAAGTCTTAAAACTATTTTAAGCTCTTGTGTATGCTGAAGAGCCTTATTTCAGCATCAATGGGAGGAAGAAGTAAGCATCAGTATAGGTATGGAGAAAGCTGCAATAGGAAATATCAGACATTTCTGGAATGTTAAGCATTGCTGGAGTGCTCAGACAGTAATTGATGGATGAATTATATTGTAGCTGTTAACTGAAAGATTTGGTCAGAAACTGACTCATGTAGTAGTGAGACAACAGCTGGGAAAAGCCCAGCATAAAAATCTGCGTATGTAACCCTAAGGGGAAGCTAAGAGACTAAATTCCCTGGTTATGCAATACATAATGCTGGGGAACTTTTGATGGAAGAAGCCAGTGTCACATATGTTCCACTTTTCAGAAAAGGAGTACATCACACTCAATAAGCAAATCCTAATTTTCTCCTCCTAATGAAAGCAAACCAGTTCCAAATACTGGTCACAGTGATAGAAACTTTTTAGTGAAGAAGTGTGGCCAAAATAGGATTTACAGCAGAGGTCACAGAGAACGGTATCTGTGACTGCCAGACACATGTTCTTGGAATTAATTAGAATGAGGTAATACTAGAAAATTGCAGAAGTGTCAACCTTGTAAGAGAGAGAGAGATTCATTTCTATTCATTTAATTATAGTACCAGGTAAGAACAACCTTTTTATCTACTTTACCTCATCAAGACATCTTTCATACTGTTCTCTCTGATTTTCATTTTCCAGAGCCAGTGCTGAATTCTCTGCCTACAGTAAAACAGAATAAATAAATAAATATGTAAATTAATCAAAGAGTATCTTGTACTACATGACAATTCATAAAAACTCTCAGGGAGCTTACTCTGTATACTTATCAGGATCCAGAGTAAAAAGTATCATACAGTTTATTTTGTTACATGTTGGTGTTTTGCTTAAAAACAGAAGCTCATTAATATAAGAGATTATTCACACCATGCAGTACAATTTAGAACAACACCAGAACAGATACTCTGAGTATGTCCATGATCTCATGTTTTCAGATGCAATTGAGTTGGCAATGAAATATTATAAAAGATAATGGTATATCTTTTCTTCCTCCACCTTTTCTGTTTAGAGTGAACTTGCTATCTGAGAAAGCCACTTGGAAGCCGAGGCAGCTGCTGCCAAAAGGAAACAAAATGCAATCTTAGGTTAACTTTTAACCGTTGCAGCTCTTCATAAGCCTGATTTCTGCAGTAGGTAACTCCAGAAGCTTTGGTCACACTAGAGCTAAGTGGTGAGCTACATCCTTTAACTGAAACAGATAAATCTATTAGTTTTTACTTAAAAAGAATTCCTATCATTTCAAGAGTCAGAGAGGTATTTTACTAAATCTAAATGCAATCTTAAAGTCAGAATATTTTCCTCTCACATATGTCAGTTTAAATATGTTAACGTTTCCTGTATAGTAGTGCCTTTCATCTATCTTTAATTTCCATTACATTCATATTTTTTCATAGCACAAACTTCAAAATGGCACAATCTGGTATGTAAATTACAGTATTTTGATGCATTTCTCTATATATTGTGACTTGAATTTAGGAACTCTTACAGAATTGGAAAAGGCAAATCTCTAAAGTGTGCTGAATACAATTGCATCAGAGTGAGTTTCAACTTGTCTCCTCTTAAAGAATGAGAAAATAAAACAATATATAAAAATCCATGAGATAAAATTGGCTCTAGAAATCTCTCTCCCTCCTATGCATAACTTCAAATCATGCAACTATAACAGTAAAATCAGTGTGTTCACATAATTACAATTATTATACAATTCACGTTACTTGCTTCACTTAAACCTTCTGTCAATCTATAAAAGTTAAATGAATGCTGCTTCCAAAGACTTGTGGCTATACAAAACAACAGTCATAAATATAATTTGTAATTACAGAGAAAATATTAATGCATTGTGCTGCATGGAAAGATGCACAGTTCTCTCTTCCTTGTTAAGAAAAGTCAATGAATCAACAAAACAAAAATCCCAAAGTCCAATAAATTAATTAATTAACAACAATTTCAAATTCAGCTAACTCCTAAATCTAAGATTAGGAAGAACAAGTAAACATACATAATCATCCAGTACACTGAAGGAGGATAAAGAAAAGAATGATAAGAAACAAGGGCATATGGAGTTTACTTATTTACAAGTCTAAATAAACAACTGTATGGAATCAGTGCTTTATCTTGAGGGTACAATCAAAGCCAGTAAAGGTGGCAAAATGCTCTGCATCATATTTTCACAATGTCACCTACCAATGCATTCAACATATGGCTATAAAAAGTCTATGGGTGATCCTGCAGAGAGCACTATGAGATGAGGAAGCAAAAAGTACAGATGCAGAAGTAGCGAAGTAGAAGTAGAAGCCACAAATGTAAAAGCAACAGTAAGAAATCAGAAGCTGGAGGGTAAATAGTCCTCTGTACCAAAGAGGCTATCACATATACTTATCAGTTTGTTCTTACAGACACATTCTTGCAGATTAATTGATAAAAAAAAGAGATGATTGCTACATAAAAATGTATGTCTCGGTTAAAGGTTTTCAGTTGTTTTCTCTATGAATATCACCCTAAAATGCCATCCAAAATACAGTCTTTGTATTTTTTTGAAGCAATCATTAAAGGATTAGGTTGCACAGTGTTTAACTTATGCATGTTGGCACACCTAGGGGTTTAATTTTTTTTAATTTTCACCTTCACTAACACATAAGAATATATTGTATGGTTTTACCCTAAAATATTTAGGGCAGACTGGTCTCACACAGAGGTGTCTAAAAGAACACCACCACATAGTGGTGCCCAGAGAGCTGTAAGGCTGTAGAATGGAAGCTAAGTCTGCTTGGATCTGTTAGCTGAATCTCTGATTTCAGTGAGCTATTCCTTTACAAATAGGCTATCAAAATCAGGAAATCTGAACTTGACAGCATTATAAATAAATACTACATTTTCCCTCTTATCAAGCCACAGTGAAAACATCTGTATAATAAAACCCTTTGGCACACCACTGGCTTTGAAAGTGTAGTGAAAGGATGTAATGCAGTCAATGTTAGCTTTCCTTTTGTGCTTCTTGATTGCCAAGCAAATCATGCCTATTTATTTGGCATTTTTGTAACGAGGACTGGACTAGAAGTGAACACTTGACTGATTTTGTTTAAGATCCTGTGCCAGTACCCACAACATGGGACAAACTTTACTTGATATACTGAATCACTCTATATTGCAAACAAACACTTGATAATAATCCTCATTCCCCCAAAAGTATTCATTTGGAAAATTTATAATAGAACTTGTGGTCTCAAAACCCTGCCTCCTAGTCAAAACCTTCCTTTAACAGACACCACTGGGTTCTGTTCTAAGTCTGCTCCACTTTTGCTTAGAGGGATCTGCTTACCTTCAGTATTGCATGTTCTAGGCATCTTTTGCCAGTTAAGCAAAGTAGGTCTCCTTGGAGGTAACAACTATTACATTTTATTCTCATTTTTATTTTCAGTTCATATTTACACTAGGGTAAGTTGCAATAAGAAGCCCATGCTTCTTACAGCTTGAAAGCTACTCCACACTTGCAGGCACCCAGAGGCCATGAGTGAGAAGTACTGACCCCTCATGCAATCACTTCTCCCCTTCATGAACTAGCAGGGGACTACACAGGAAACAAATTATCTTACTGAGAACAGTACTCTCTTAGGTATCAACTGATTTCTGCAGTGATTTCTAGTTTTAGGTATAGCTGCCCTCTAGGAATTTATGTATATTTTATGATACACCATCTCTGCTCCTCAGCCTGACAAACACTAAAAGTGATGCAGCCCAGCAAACTGCTGCAGACAAGTGACACTGAACACCTGCCACCAGTGCCTACAGGCAAACATGTCTTTTCTTGGGGGGTCACCTCTCAAAGCACAGTATCATTCAGTCAGCCAAAAGTAACTGTAGCATAACTTACCATTAAATTAAACATTACAAGTTGCTTTTGGATCATTACCGATTCAAGGATCCTAAAGTGTCAAAATAGAAGTATTTCCTAGTTCTGATATAGAAGAAAGTATTTTGCACAAGAGTCTCTGAAAAGACTGGAAAATTCAAAAGATTTCAACCACAACTTGGATATCCTAAAAAGCCTTCAGCTGCCCAAATTAGAGACAACTCTGATCTGAATTGTGAGACGGAGTTTATGGAAAATCAACTTGAAAGTGAAAACTCCAGACTACTTCCTCACTATGATGGACTGTCAAATCTGATGTTAATCCCTTGCTCAGGATGGAAAACATAGCCCTAGTAATGACAGAAATTATCTTCAGATCAGCTAAGAGCTTTCTCTTTCCTTCATAGATGGTTGAAGAACACCCTATTCTCCTGCAGGGCAGCTGTTTCATTCAAGGCTGGTAACATACAGACTACACCCATGATACACTGAGGTCTACTCCTGCTCCTGCTGAAGTCATTGAGAATCTGCTCTTTCATGAATGCAGATGTCAGGTGCAATGAAATAAATTGTATTTGTTTCACAATACACAACGTTTTCTTAAGATTTCTTTGGGGCAAGAGGAAGTTCCTTGGTTCACAATGATTTGTTGTTCAAGGAGACAGATGGCAGCCTTAGTCTTTTCCATGTGTTTATAAACGTGTTATATACTGGTTCACTAAAGCCAGGCCAATTAATTACAAATCCTTAAAAAATTGCTAAAATGGTCATGATAATTAACTTTAGTATACCCTTAACACCAAAACACAGGAAGCACCCATTGAGGCAGTACAACCATCTAAACTTTAAATTCTTGTGAAAATGCATCTTCACCTGAAGTCTGAAATATATCTTAAATATATCCTTAATGTGGTCATATTCTTTAGTAATGAGCAACAAAAGGCAGTACAGCTTTTTTCATCACAGAAAAAAAATAAAATTGGGAGACTGGCTTCCCCAACCCCCATCCCAAAAGACAAGGAAATGTCTCCCCAGAAGTATTCATTATCAGTAGGCTCTGAGACAAAGATCTCCCACCAGTCCCACTGTGTCAAATCTCAGACTTTTTTGGGGATTCATTCCTCACCTAAATTCAAAGATCATGGCACCTTTCAGCTGAATAATAGTATCAGGCTACAAATAGCTGAAACAAATACACAATTAAATATATTCTTACACTGACAGAGACATTTAACATGATTTGTTCAGTCTCTCTTTTTCATTTTTACTGATTTTAGAGAGGATTACTGCAATAGGTTGAGAATCATCTACTAACCATACTTTGTTCAACATTTACATGTGTTTGGTAGAAGTGGCAGGCACACTCTCATGAGACATATGTGTCCTTCAGATGTGCCTTGCTAAGTGACACTTGAGAGGAAAACTTTCACTTAACATCCTGCAAAAGCCATTTCTGTGTGCTTCTTGCAAAAGCAAACTGAAGCGCTTAAACCATGTTTGAAAATGAGATTTGGATTTAGGTTCCCAAAGTGTTTTTCAAAAAGTTTAAACTTTACCTTTCTGTGCCTGGATTTTTTTAAGTCAAGAGAACAACATTTTGTTATCTAGCTAGCCTGTTCCACCAATTCATGAAGTAGGGCATATTTGGTGCACTGGGGTCTTTAAGTGAAGAATCATTTCATGTACCCATTAGGAAGTCTTCAACAGACAATCTTCTACAGTTTTATAACCACAATGAAATGAATGAAACCACTGCATTTTCTACTAGAAGGAATGAACAAAAGAGAAGCATATAGAAGACAGTTTTCCTCACTCAACCACTGTAGAGTTGAGACAAAACAGAAGGATGAGAGGAGAGAGAAAAAAGCAGAGTAGGATGTATTTTGCACTAAGAGAAAAGGAGATCATAGACTCATAGAATGGTTTGGATTGGAAGGGACCTTTAAAGATCATTTAGTCCAATCCCCCTTGCACGGGCAGGAGATGAAGGTCTAAAGGTTGTATGTCAGTTAGCTGCTCAACATTCTTTGAAGGTAGCATCAATAAAGGTCAGGAGAAACAAAGTTATGACAGTGAACTTTAAAATCCCTGACAGAATGCTACAACACTGGTTACTGCATGCACTTCTTTGTTATTCATACTAAACCATTTGTCCATTTATAGAAAGCTTTATTGATTTACACAGGCACTCATTTGTCATGCCCTGTGCAGTGTATTAATAGCTGCCCAAGCACTTCAAATGTGCTCAGCGATTTTTTTCTGCTTTCAGCCTCTGATTTTGTATATTTTTTGCAGTCACAGATTCATACAGTGCACATGAGAGGTCAAAACCTAGGTCAAGGCCTGTTGTTCATAAAGTAAAAAGTAATGTTTCCTCAGGTCCTTATGGCATTTTTTCAGTAAACTGTTGTTGAAGGAAGAGTTTACCATTTGAACCACCTCCATATCTTTGGTCACAGGAAACTCTTTGTATTATTCTGTCCATGTTACACAAAAAATTTGTCCTTTGAAAGACTAACCCAATAAATTGTCAGAGAAAAGTTTAACAGCATAGTTATGCTGGTGAGAAGTACTGAAAATTATATATGTGCTTTAAAATCAACATAATTATAGCAACAAAAGCCTTAATTTAATTCTAGCGCTATGAAAGCATTTCCACTGCCACTTTCCCGTGCCTTTTATATTGCTATAGACAGCATTTTGCTAGGAGTAAAATGGGAACTGCATCTCAGGGTCTGCCTGTCAACATATGGATGCTTTCACCTTCTGCTTTAAACTTTCAACAACAGAACAACAATGAAGCAACCATGGAGCAACCATGGAGCACCTCCCTGCTGAACTACAGCCCCTGTGCTACAGCTCTGCCCCCTGGGTCCCTGGCCCCAGGACAGTAAACGAGATTGCAGAGCACTAGCTACTGATTAAATAAGCAGTGACTTTAGCAGACTAATCCTTAACAAAGTATTACTGTATACTTTTTAAAATGTCCTAGTGTTAATTGTATCTTCCAGCTTATGGAGGTGGGGGGAAGAAAAACCCCAAAAGGACAAATCAGTGATGTGATGACAGCTAGGCTTCTCATCCTTGCTTCAAAACACATGGGCCCTTAGCCTTCTCTGTAGCATCCTTTTCTGATTTTTTTTTTTATAGCATGATAAAATAGTTTATTCTCTTTAACCACACTAAAACATTTGACATATTTTATCTGAAATACACAGCCACTGTTCCGTTCACACTCAGGTAACACATGGCATGAAAGCAACACATGTGATGTCAAATAATAAAATACAGAATCATACAAGTGTTAATTATAATTCTTTCTATTAAGTGGCATATTAAACCTCTGGCCAGTACTGGTAGGGATCATTCTTGCAATTCAGAATTTCAGTAACACATTTTAAAATTATTTTCTGACACAAAAATATAGTGACATTAGGACAAGCCACCAACAGTCGTCAAAAGCAGTCCATCTCACAGGCCATGCTGTGCTCTAGCAGTGCTACTAATAAAATGGGTTTGTAGCCTCAGAGAGAGCAGCACCTCCTTCTTCTAAAGTATGCTAGAAATCAGAAGATACTTAGTCAACATCAGAAAGCACATAACTTGGGTTTAAATGTTCCTAACAAAAAGTAGCCCTACTCTGTTTTACCAATTATTGATGGGATAATTAATGTAGTCAAACATTAATTTGCACCTGCAATTATGTAACAGCTTTAAAAACTGTATTGATTTCATACTGCCAGAGATCAGAAGACAGAACTTGCTCATTTATCTGAAGATCTGCAGCAAATTGCAAGGAGAAATTCCAACCTAGGGTCCCTTACAGGACTCGTAACTGCACAGCTATTTTGCTGTCAAGGGTGCCCCAGTTCTCTTGAGAAGAAACAATGAGTGGTTGACCTAAATGATGAAGCTTCCTTTTTGAAAGGAGGTAACTAGAATTTAATCCTTCAAATCTGCTTACATTGGACAAACTTATGAACTGTAGGAGTTGAATCAAAAAACCCAAAAGCCAAACGAGGTTCATACACCACTGATGAGACTGTCTCCTAAAAATGACTGAAAGATTAGCACATATTCCTGAGAATTCCTCTGTGAAATACCTTTACTTTTTTTTATTTTATATTTCAGAATTTGAGGCTGGAAAGTTTTGAGTAGTTCAAGAATGGTAATATTTGTCTTTTTTTATTTTAGTTAACACTGAAGTAGTCAGGAATGACAAGCCTTTAAAACCTTCAACATTTTCCCTTCTGACACCACAGAAATGTCTGGAGCTGACATTTTGATGAGAAGGTTAGGAATAGATCTAGCAAAACAGACTACATTATAAGTCTATGCTTATCTTACAGCAAATAAATATCTAGGCTACTAACAGATACATCAATAACAGCTTTGTATGTTTATTTGCATACAAATTGTAGAAACAGCAAATTCTACCATTATTTACAGACAACAGAATAGACTTATAACATATCCACAGGTAAAGTACTGTCAGTGAACAAAGAAGCTAAAATTATGAAGGATGCCTTTTTTTTTTTCCCCCTGTAAAATTCTTCCAAATGATCACACACTGAAAAACTTTAGAGGATGAGGAGCAAAAGAGATCTAAATAAGCAGAGACAAGCAGCATAAAGCTGTGTGCATTTCCTGAAGCTAAAGACATACATACTATGCATGAAGGTTTACCTAATGCATGTACACTTGTTAAAGCACCAAAGTGCAAGCATGGAAAACCAGAAGTCTTAGCAAGGCTCCTGATTTTTATCTCTCATCCTCGGAATGAAGTGCTGAGCTATGTGCCTGATGCCAAGGTGATCACCTTCCAGAAAATATTCTTACCTTGACTACACAGAAACACCTGCTGCTAATGAGGTGGGAAAAGTCAGACAGAGAGAGAAAGCTCTGCCACTCAGGTCAGGCAGAACCATGAAGCTATGTGATGCCAATCCTACTATACAGCAACACTGACTGGGGCAGTCAGGAAGGAGGATTGATGAAACTCATTCACCTTTCCCAAAACTGCCACCACAGCACAGGGCATCTCCCTAGAAGTGTGCACTTGGGAACAACATTAAAGTCCACAATGCCATCACACAGAAGACTGACATTTTATGCAAGCAACTGTGTATGTGTGTCATGAAATTTATTTCTCATTTTCTAGTATTTACACTCTGTGATCCTTTGCCTCTCAAACTGTGAACCAGAGGCAGCTGTTCCACCTCTGTTTCACAGCCCACCACACCCCGCATTGTTTTAAGTGATTTCTTCCCTTATGGAACTGTTCTCCCTTAAGAAGTGAGAGCACTTCACTCTGACAGACTTACTGTGCTTCCCCATGTAATATTAACAGGCAGTTATTTCCTCTATCAAAGAACTGAAAAATAAAATCCCTGGTCCATGAAAAAAGTATGAGATCCTGAAACTGCAAGGGAAACTAAGATTCTTACAATGAATGCAGGCAAAAAAAGGCCAGCAGCATGGACGTGATTAATCTTCAAGTGCATTTTGTGTTTAGTATTAACTTGTATTTAACACACACATAAATATTTTTGCATTGAAAACTCTGATATGAATTAATCACATCACATTTAGTCAGTTGCATTTGTTTCAATTTCACAGAATCACAGAATATTAGGAGTTGGAAGGGACCTCAAAAGATCATCTAGTCCAAGCCCCCTGCCACAGCAGGATTCCCTAGACCAGGTCACACAGAAGCGCGTCCAGACGGGTTTTGAATATCTCCAGAGAAGGAGACTCCCCAACCTCTCTGGGCAGTCTGTGCCAGTGCTCTGGCACCTCAACTGGGAAAAAATTTCTACGTGTTTGTCTTGCCAAGAGACCAAACCCTTCAAGGGAAAATTCTAATTCTCTGAACTACTAATTCTTTGAAATCAGTAAAGACTATCTATACATTCCATGCTGATGCTCCATAAAAAACCCACTTTTCAGTGCAGCCATTTGCAAAGCAAATATTTGCACTGATGTGAAAGGAAAAGTTTTGAAGAAGATTTTGATCAAATTCCATGTGATATTGAAACCAGTCCTTCTGACATAATACATATGGCAACCACTTTAAAAATAATTCACTTGCCTAATCACAGAACAGAAGGGGGGTTGTTGTTTTATTTTTGTTTGTTCGTTCGGTTTGTTTCAGGACAGTTTTTCAAGCATTACAAAAAGCAACTTTATAATTTACTTCAAATGAGTTATCCTTCATACCTCTGCAATTTTGACCATGAGGTTACTGACACAGTGACAGTTTTCTACTTTCTGTGATTCCATCACCCACACCCTTCTGAGTAGCATATTAAACTCCAAGGTTAATCTAATGTAGAGTTTGAAAAGAATAGGACATTTCAGATTTATGTATGGAAATTAATCTTTAGGCAACTTTATTCCAAGTGAACTCATTTCTCATTTTCCCCACTTGCCTTGCCAAAATGTTCATAGTAAATACAGGCAATACTACCACTGATTCATGGCACTGGGAAGCATGTATGGGAAAAGCAGCCCAGGAAACAAACAGTTTGTTTTTACAGGACACACATCAGTATCTAAGTAGAGGAATAAGCCACAAAGACCCTAAGCTCATTTCCTTCAAATGTTGAAAGTCAAGTATTCAGCTATCCCTCTTTGGCAAATTTAATTTACCTTTTCAAATGTTGGTAGGTCACACTGAAATATTCAAAGAAGTAACAGAATGTAATTTTAGACTCTAATTAATTTTAAAAAGTGTCCTACTTTTCTTAAAAATTAAGATAAACTAAAAATGATAGTCAATGGAATTAAGTAGAAAACCTTGAAATTAAGTTCCAAGGTTTACATATCTGTATATACCAGAAACTTTTTTTAACTTCTCAAAATTCTATGTATTGAGAGAAGCTCTTCTTTAAAGTAGCTTTTATATATTTTTTCTAAATTCATTTGATTAAATATGAAATATAATTTCATAGGTCAATGGAAAAAATGCCCCTAATGCCATAACTGGCACTTCTAGGCTGTTCCATGCATCTGATCTGAAGAGCTGTTAGTAAATGATTTTAACAGCTCAAATTTGGAGCTAAATTTGGCACTGTCTTCAAGGAACACCAACACCAACCTCCTCCCCAGTCACCCACTCTCACCCCTGGGAAACTAAGCAATTGAGTGTGCCTGGGGTTAACAACAGAAAAGAGAAGATTCAAAACTTTGATGCATTTGTTTCCCCATGTGTCTTTTAAGGTATAATCAACAACAGTATTAACTGTCTCCTGTAACCAGTTATTTTTGCTCTCACTGAAGGTGAAACAACTGATGTTTTGCTGTCTTCAAAGAAAGTGGATGCCGAATTTTTATCAAGAAATACAATTTCTCCAATTATTTAATCAAAGTTTCTGCATTTAGTTGAAAAAAATAAATTATGAAATAAAGTTATTTAAACCGATCCCATATGCTTAAATGCCACATTCACTGTCTACGTGATGGGAAGCTCATATCAGTTCCCTGTTATCCAATTCTGTAAGTGAGAAAATAGGGTTTTTTTCTTTTCTAGAGAAATGTATGACTTTTGATGAAATGCAAAAGAATATGCAACTGTTTTTCCTTTTTAAAATACCCCTTGTGCTTACTTTTTTTTGAATTCTGAGAAAAAGGATGACTTTTCTTTGCTATACTATGCAACAGATTTAAAGCATTACATGATGTTATAACATAATTTTACAAAATAATTTTAAACATAATAAAATATATAATACATTTTTTTCCTTCTCCTATGATGAATTATTTCACTCTATTCCTTTAAAGACTTGGAGTTAAAAGGTTTCCATTGCAATAAGCCATTAATGTCAACTGTTTCACAATTCATAACAAATTTAAAACAAGTTTCTCTGTTTTTAACTACACAGAAGCATTGAGTTATTTCTGAAGAACATATTTCCTGCAATTTCACTTTCTTCATCAGAAGTCACCCATAAGTCAACTGCCTCAGGTATTTCAAAACAAACTTCTTGATGGCTTCAGTTATTTCTGTCCCTTCCAGGTACGGAGTTGCGAAGCAGCGCAAAGCAGAACAGGTATTAGTGCACCAGATTACCAGCAGGATCAAATGCCATGGATTGTGCAGCAATTGTTTTGTAGCCAACAGCTAACTTCTAATAGATGATTCATAAAACTACTGTTCATTTCTTGCTAACTGAAATAAAACTCTATTTGCAAACATCATCTTGCTTCTCCTGAAAGCTTTGAACACTTTTCTCTTATTATAGGCACAGTAAGTAACAAACAGTGCCCTCGCTGCACACAGCAATACGTGGTAGGCTTATTGCTGCCCTGACATTTGTTAAATTAAAAGTTCTGATTCATTTCATTTTTAATCTTTTAGAGTGGAATAGTGAATTTACAGAGTAATTGTATTTTGCACAAAAGAACAACAACCCAGACTCCAAACTCCGTCTCTTTTAAAGCCTTTAAGTTTGGAGTTGTGTCTGCTTTTTCTGCCCTGCAAATGGTGCTCGCTTCAGAGAAGATGGATGCAGAGGCATGAGGATCCCTTAGAAACTGTCTGATGTGGCCCCACCTAGATATTATCCCAACTAGTCATATGAAATGTCTCTTACTGTGCTGACTGACATCAGGTGCACTTACATTGGCTTTTTGGCTTGAATGAGCAGTGAATGTCCTCCTCAAGTGATTTTCCTGATCACTATGCTGACCAGGCTACAGGTCACACCACAGTTTGGCCTTGGTGCCAACAGACTGGCTTTCTTTTACATGAAATTGGAAGAGGAACTCCAACCACTGCTGGCTTAACCAGAGTTCAGCCGAAGCAAACTTCCCAAAATCTATATATGCAATGTGGATGTCAGTTCCCTAGCACAAACAGATTGGTTCTGAGGATATGCTCAGATATGCTACACTGCTTGCTAAGGTAGACATATAACAGATGTATAAATTAATAGTGGTAGACCTAAGGAAGTCAACTGACAGGACAAGAACATATCCCATGACACCAAAGTATAAGATAGGTCTGTTGGGAAGGCTTTTTCCTACACACAACAGAGGCATTTTTTCACTTGTATAATTTTATAGCTTTGTACTTTATGGAAATAGAAAATATGAAACTGTACAGAAATATGCATTCAAGGAAACAACATGGAAAGTAAAATCTATTTTAATTCTCTATTAAGCTCTACTGTACAATGCTAAGTACTTTCCAATTATTTACTTAAACTTGCTCTTCAGTATATAAAACAACACACATTTTGTTCTTTGTACAAACTACATCCCTAAGAGGCCCAAGAACAGCCTTAAGACCACACACTTTGCTAGAATGTAGCAAACTGCAGAAGTTCTTAAAAAAGAAACCAGCAGTGGATGACAGTAACAGCCTCATATGGAACACACCAAGTCAAAGTTGATGAGATTCAGTGGTGCTCCAGTTGAGAAGTTCAGGCATGAGAAGCACAGCAGCAGCAGCAACCCAATAACCTGGCTCTGATGTACATAAGGTTTTCCTAGTACTAGCAAGCTCTTTTTTACAATGACCTAATCATACTTTGTTTTACCCATTTTATTAGGAAAATTTTGAACAGTTACCCTGGGACCACTGTGAAGGACAAAATATTTGTCCTTCAAAAAAAGGAAAGAATACAAAGAGTAAAAAAATAAAAAGAGTACAAAGACCAACCCTGGAATGGAAAAAAAAATACATTCTGCCATACCAAGAGGAAGATACAAGTTGTTTTCTTGGCAGTGAAGTTATGTCAACATCCCACCAAGCAGCTCTGTGAAGATCTGCTAAAGCTGGCTCAGGTTGCTAATGCATTGTTCTGCTGGGGCTAATATATTGGTTTTTAACAAGAGTTAATTAGTTCAAATTAAAACTATGCCATGCAGCTACACTTCTGCTGCTGCCTGAACTATGTAGCATAGTATGGCAGGGCTATATTGTTAATATATACTGTTGATAAAGCTTGCAACATGGCCTCTTTCTCTGTTTCACTCATCCTACCTTAATTTAATCAAATTAATGTAGATATCTACGGAACAGCTATCTCTGCATGGCACTGGGGAGACACTAACAAAATTGTCTACTAAAATTGATTTTTGTGAAGATACAGATCAGATTTAAGGTTACAGAATGGACATTCATTAGTTATTTAAGGACAAGAATATTACAACTGTCATTATTGGTAATATTGATATATATATAAAATAATTTATATATGTATAATGACATCAAATGCAATACAGGACTGAAGGAAATTATCAAGGAGGAGGCAACAGGCTTTTCTCTGGCACATGTCTAAGATCTAAAGAAGGAAACTTCATAAGGTTTAAAAGAAGAAAAAGAAGTTATTAGGAGGCAAGTAAGGAGAAATTTTAGCTGTTTCAGCCTTGACCTCCTCACTGAAAAGCCTGTCCCTGCTCAATTTCAGTGTGCCATAAACTGTTAAGAGAAACGCCAACCAAGTATTTCAGTGGAAGAGGCGCAATACAAGAAAAGAAGATTTTAGCTGCTTCTGTCTAAAAACACAACAGTTACATAATGCCCACCCCTCACATCCTTCATCTAACTTCAAACTGTTGCAATAACTTTACAGAGGACTTTGTCTAGCAAAGTAACCGATTTGTAAGTACTCTTTTCCTTACAGTTTACAAAAAGCTGAATGACAAACCTAGGTCTTACTTGCTTCCTCTTCTTAAAAAACCTTTTTCCTAAAGAATCTAAGCATTAAGACCCAGAGCATTTAAAATCAGAAGGATTATTCTGGAGGAACAGAGCATTTGACTGATTAAAGACAGCAAGGAGCTCTGCAAGCTTAAAAAGAAGGGAAACAGTTTTAATTACTAATTGTTTCTCTTCTCCTACATAATTTGCAAGCCTTGGCCTTGTATGAGTCATTCTAACCAGAAAAGGAAAATGTGTGAATTACAAAGATGAATGAGGACTGTCACCCCATGTGATGGAAGGCCAGCAGTTATCACAGGTATTCCTGTGGGAAGGGAAGAAACTCTGCCCTCTAGATGGCATTATGTGCTTGTATATCCCAAATGGAACTGGAGAGCCCTGCCAGGCAATCTAATCATTTCTCCACCTGCAAAAGATATATGGGCACATACATCAAAAAGATCTGATGGCAGTTCTTGACTCAATGGAAAGGTGACAGCTCCACATAGCTAAATGGTAGAACAGAGGCTATCCTGGGGCAGAGCCCCTGTTTGAGCTGTTTGATGTGGGAAGCAGAGGAAAGGTGCTGAGCCTAAGATGAAACAGAACGGAGGCTCCTCCTCACCCTATATGGGGAAAGGCAACCTACAACTGGCAGGGATGGGCAATATGTGAAAAAAAAATTATCCTCAAGAAAAAAAACCCCCACCTCTCCTTCTACTTAGCATTTCATAGTACTGCAGAGCTTAATCAGACAAATGTACACTAAAAAATATATGTATCCATGTAGGCATACATGTCCATGAATATAAAGTTATACTGTACCCAGGTATAGCTGTTTTGACAATACACTGAAATTAAATGATTAAATAGTGAGTAATTAGGTGGCTGTGGAACCATCAGAGAAAATCAGAGCCATGAGTAGTGGACCAAAGTCAGACTATTCCATGTTTGATGTAACTATTCTCTTTATATATTTATAACTAATCTTAAAACCTGAGCTTGTCACCATGACAGATTAAGCAGACTTAAAAATAATTGTTTGAGTATTCTCTGCTGTGGACTATCAAAGTAGCTGTATAATAAAGCCAGTGAATACTGAATTTCATGAGTATGTTACACACACAGATTTCCCATGTTTAGTTAAAGATATGGCCAACACAAGACCCAAGACCTTCATATGCCAGAAGTCAGCACAGTTCCAGTAATTCCAGTAATGTGAGTGGAACCATACCTGTCCAGAACCCAGTTACAATCTCCAATTCTGTATAGCTACAAGATGAACAAAAAATAAATCATTATCCAATTAGGAAAAAGTGCTTCACTATGCAGGCCTCATCACTATTTCTTCATTTGCCAAAGCCAGTAGAGAAATGAAAAAAGAGAAATTATTTTGCTATGTAACAGTTGTAAGAGATGCAGCTCTAACAGCTGAAGTAAATTAATTGGGATTTCCTATGCAGCAAGTGGAGAATGTCCACAGAATACTGGGATTTTCTTAATAATGTTAGTTTGATATGCAGCTATTTGTTTAGTTTATAAGCTGTCATTACTGCCAGCCAAATTGCATGCATTAGTATGTAAATGAAAAATACATGGTGTGATTCTAAAATCCTGTCACAGAGAACCTTCCCTCTGACAGAAGAGCCACTGTGAGCATGGAAAAGGATCACAGAAAGTGCTTGTGTAGAACTGGGTCTGGAGAGCATACCTGATAAAAACTATTTAAAAAACTACTGAGTCTCACTCTCTGAAATGATAGATGGGTTGGGATAAACACAGTCACCTAGATCTATAACACAGTGTTGGAAAATCTCATTTCATTCAGCAGGGAGAGTGAATTTTCAATCGTAGCACATGCCTGATTGCTAAAAAAGGTAAGTTACATTATCTACTGATTAGGTGCCAGAAGGCACTATACATGGAGAGAAGGGCACTGAAAACCTATCATTATTTAAATTATAAAAGTCAGACTGAAATATCAGATTCCTTCACTGCAACCTAGAAAGGACTCTTTGCAGAACACAGTTAACATTTATTTCAGTAAGGAAAATCTTGACAGGTTTAATAAAACCAAGATGATTTTCCTTGACTTCTGTGGCTTACCTTTTCTTCAGTGACTACACCTATTTCTCAGACCTTCTGGCACCAAATCATTATTCTTGTAGCCATATTCAATACTTTGAACTATTTAAAGACTGTTCATTGTGTCAGTCAAGTAAGCACCACAGAGTTTTCTCTGTGGTACATAACTGTAGGAAAAGAGCTATTGCACTGGGATTTGGAATATCATAGAAAAAAATGAATTTATCATAAAATTAAAATAACAAACAATAATAAATATATGCAATTGCATTTGGTGCTAAAATGAACATTAAATGTTTATTTATGTTTTCCTTATACTTTTGTAAGAATTCCAGAGCTCAATATACTATTTTAAGGATCCTGTATTTTACCCATAATTTTCATAACTGCATGCATTATAACTTAGGCAAAAAAATCAACACTATATGTAAATTAAAGGATCTTCTAAACAGTAGATCCTAGACTAGTAGATCCTGACTAAAATATTAGTGTCAGTCAAAAATTGCATATAAGAAATCATTCTTCCACCTATAACACGCTGGATTCACTATGCTGGAAAAGGGTATTTTATGTAATTCTACCTTGGAAAGGTACAAAATCAGGAACAGCATAAACTACTCATTCTTCTTTTCCAATGTACCTCGTACCTCAGTTGGGCAGACTAGTATGTGTGATAAGAGCACTGAAATATCCGATGCTAGAAAGCTAGTAACAGTTATTAATACCTAAGTTGACTGCATGAGCAGGCTAAAGAAGAAAAACTTTGATACGCAGCAAAATTTGCTTTGTTCAAGTAGTTAGAACCATAGAATTGTCAGAGTTGGAAGGGACCTTAAAGATCATCTAGTTCCACCCCCCTGCCTGAGCAGGGACACCTTCCACAAGATTAGGTTGCCCAGAGCCCCATCCAGCCTTGTCTTAAAAGCTTCCAGGGAATGAGGCTTCCACAACCTCTCTGGGCAACCTGTTCCAGTCTCTCACCACCCTCACAGTGAAGAACTTCCTCCTAATATCCAATCTAAATCTACCCTTTAGTTTATATCCATTCCCCCTAGTCCTATCACTGTCTGACCTCCTAAAAAGTCCTTCACCAGCTTCCTTGTAGCCCCCCTTCAGATACTGGAAGGCCACAAGGTCATCTCCCCAGAACCTTCTCCTCTGCAGACTGAACAATCCCAACTCTCTCAGTCTGTCCTCATAGCAGAGGTGCTCCAGTCCTCTGATCATTCTCGTGGCCCTTCTCTGGACTCGCTCCAGCACCCCCATATCCCTCTTGTAATAGGGACATAGGGGTTGATGGGGTATGACATGATATCACACTTAAAACAATTAAATGCAGTTTTAAAACTTACAGAATAGGAATATCTGTTGGAGCATAGTCTGTTGAGCACTTAGCTGAATTACCAAATTTTGACAGATTACTGCTTTGCGTGTATCTCCTGGCAGAAAGTAGAGAGTGTATCTGAAAGTCTTTACCTTTTCAACATGTGCCAAAAACCTCAGAAGCTCTGTATGTTATCAACCAAAACATTTAACTTCTGAACTACTGCTGTGGTGCTTCATAGGAGATGCAAGTCAATATTCTTTTTCTCCTTTTAGACTTAGTTAGAGAGGAAAACACCACTAGCTGTTACTCAGACTCGAATTCCCAGGAGGCACCACGGTTGATTTTAGGAACCAAGTATTTTAAGCTTTAATTGAACTGAATGGTCAGAAAAGTGCAGATATGCATGGCCTCTTCCACCAGCCATGGAGGCAATGACCTATGCACAGACTTACTTATATTAAGGCACTCTCCCATTTCAGGAGATGGAACTGTTTGGCGGAACAGTGATCAGCAGTCTCCCTAACAACAGCAGCAAAGGGTTACAGCAGTGAAGAACGGAGCATATCTGAACAGCTCTTCCTACATCCATTGGGCAGAGCTATTTTCAACATCCCCATGTAATTCATATTCCTACTATATCATCTTGATTTTTGCATGCCAAAAAAGAAATTGCCATGAAATTTCAACTGGCTTGGGAAACAAACGAGTAAAAGGAGAGAGGAATAAAGATCCTTTTAGATCCTCAATATTATACAAGAAGTACATTCCCTTCTCTTAAGTACTCATTACATACTAATTGAATTTCATTCTGACCAGAAGAGGTTTCTATTAGTCTTCATTTTCTATATGAAGATATTATTAAGACCTCAACTGTTGAGGTGCATCGACCACAGAAAGCTCTTCAGTCTCTGTGACAACTATGGAGAATCCAGCTTTATGCACTTGTAGGCAGCAGGTAGGATGGATGGAAATTCACTGTGGAAGATCTGAACAGCAGTAGGCCATGAGCTGGCAGAAGGGAGGGTACAAACAGCTGCAAAGGAGATGCATTTAAAGACTGCAGCAGGAGTGGGTGAGCACAGATAGCAAAGAGGAAAGCACCCAAAAGCACAAAGGGAAGGAGAAACAGGTAACAGCCATGAGATTTGCTTCTCAAAGACTAGGAATAACTGAGCCACTGAAGACTACAGTAGAAGAGTTCAAGCATCAACAGATTATAGAACACATCCAGCTTGATTGTACTTTGGTTTTAATTGAAAATCTACTCATTTTGTGGAAAGCTAAAACAATTTGCTAATACTATTACCAGCAAAGAGCTGGAATAAACTGGGCTGGTTTTAAAACCAGTGATGCAAGTCAGCGCTGACTCATTATCAGCCACTGGCTAAGTTTGGAAATAAGACTTTCCCTGCCTCATCCTTTGATCCCTGTCTATATGTAAAAAAAAAACCCAAAACCAAAGGTTATAGGCACAGTTCAGAAAACTAATTATAAAAGTCTCCTACTGAAAAGACTTAGAAGTAAAATAATCCAATAATTAGGATTAAGTAGGTTGGCCTTTGGTGACTGATCAGCATAATGAATCTACTTATGTGCATGGCCAAGGCACTGGGCTAAGAAGAAGCTTCTGGGTGAATCAGATTAAATGCAAAGGAACAAGATTGGTTGCTCCAAAATATTAAGAACGCTGCTACAAAACCTTTGAAAGTTTCATCATTTTTCTATGCATCTAAGTAAAGTGATTCAAATATCCTATAAACAAAGTGAAGGAGCTGAGTTTCAATAAACAATGTTTTTTCTCTAGACTATTTGACCCTGATAGGGTATGTTTCTTCCCATGAAAAACAAGATATTAATTTTCTTCCTATTTTACATTGTAGTACATGGAAAATAATTAGGAAAAAAAAAAGTTACAATAATGTAAGAGCAAAACAAAAAGCCCCAGCACTTCACTCAAAATAATCTTCTCAATCCACTCAAATAAAATTGTACTCTTCTCATCTTCCTTTTTTATCTTTTTTATAGTTCATTGATATTATGTCTTTCTTCCTCTGCAGGGTAGTAAAAACATAATATGAGAAATACTTGACACACTTCCTCATTTGTTTAATGGTGATGATACAAGGGAAATTACCCCTCTAATATATTTGAACATTTAGCTTATTATCCTGAGTGAGTTTTCTCCCAAAGCTCAATTTGTTAAAACAAAACATATCTTTTTATGATGAACTGCAAAGGGCAAGAGGGCAAAATTCTATAATTAAAATTCGAGTGGTTTCGTGACTCGTCCCTAGCAGACACTGCTTCTACTGCAGCTTAGTTTACTGAAGCTTTCATTCAGTCTCAGTCACCCACAATCAATGAGATTTTCACACATGAATTAGGCTTTTCATTTGATAACTTCAAGGTTACAATTTAATGCTACCCCAGTGGCTTTCCATTTGGTGAAAAATGCAAGCTTGTGAGCAGCCTTCAATCATTATTTTTCGAGGCCAATGAAGCTTGTGTTCAATGTGAACCTCTGGAGGGAAGGGGGACACTGCAAACCAGGGGGACTGCTTCCTTGCTGGCAATGTTTATTTTTATTTGAATGTAAAGACTGCACTTTTAGCAAGGCATTAGTTGTGTGCCACCACAGGCTAAGGTGGGTAAATCATGTCTTCAGAAGAGCAGTCACTGCCTCCACAGAACCAAAACTGATTAATTCCCCATAACAAGGTGATGGTAACCTGCTCGTCTAACAGAGGAATGGAACGGGGCTGTCTGTGCTCAAATGAGGCATGCTCACAGAATCACAGAATATTAGGAGTTGGAAGGGACCTCGAAAGATCATCTAGTCCAACCCCCCTGCCACAGCAGGATTCCCTAGACCAGGTCACACAGAAGCTGATATAGTATAGGGGCTAGCAAAAATATGTCCTATCCTGAACACAGGCACTACCCATTCCACAACAGGTGAACATCTTGTCCTAAGACAAACATGGTGCACCATATGATGCAATGTACATGCCAGCTCCTGCCACCTACATCAACTCACAAGCCTCACAGGAGGGAGTACACCTGCACGCTGCTTATGGAAAAAGACTTCTAGTGATTTCTGTGAGGAAGGGCTGTGGGCTCTTCAGAAATGCAAGTAAGTAGCCAATCCTGCGCCTACCTTCATAGGGAAACCAACACAGAGAGAGGGTTGGACTGAGTAGGTGCAATTCATGGTCTTTTTTCCTGCAGACTGGATCTAGGTTCTATAGTTTAGGTGTTCCTTATATGTGGTAACTCAGCATCTATGAGCTGGCTAGACACATCTAGACTCAAAATCTTAATTCTGCCTCTTCCATAATCTGTTTTCCTGTGTTTCCTGTGTAAAACATGTTACTCTAACAGATTAAACCAAGGTTTGAGGGCCCTCTCCGAGTTGTTTCCAGTTCCATGTCTTTGAGCCAAAGTATGAGAATACATTCAGATGGAAGAAGTCAGAAGAAACCAGGCAGCTTTGAAAGGTACCTGACTGCATGCCACATTTTAGCTCTTCACCCGTCAATAGATCTGATACCAAGGCACAAACAGATGAAATAGGTTGTATAGGATGCAGGAAAACTTCAACTAAGATGGGAACTGAATCCAGTCCTCTTGAGTCTTTATCCAGCATCTATTCACACTCCCCTTCCTTTTGCAGAATCGAGAGGACATACCACCACCACCAAATTTTTTGTACGTATTACAGAATCCTTTTTCACTAGCAAAGCAGGGCATTGTCCAAAACAACCTCCATTTAGCTCAGGGCAATCCCAGTCAGCTTACTGTCTTCATAATGAACCCAAAGCAAATATTTTCTAAGAAAGTTGCACTACTGAAGTTGCAAAAAAGTCCAGAAAGGCTGGAACATTTAATCCATTAGACAGTTAATTCATACTAAATTATGCTTGCTACACAAATGTCTGTGCAAATGATAGACTTTAATAAGTCTTCAAAACTGACACAGTATTTATCACTGATTAAATTTTTAAAATCAAAGTAACTATGGCTTTTACAGACATGTTTAGATTAATACTGACACTAACTCGGTGTATCAGTCTAATTCATTTGCAATTATGCAGGTGCTCAGGCAGCCTATTCAGTCATTCAAGGCTAAATTGGGGTAGAGAGTTCATAACTCCATACTGGATAACAAAGCTCTGGGAAAATCTTAAAGCCTTCACAAACACTGTTTTTCAAATGCAGAATATTCTCAAAACTTTCCTCTGTGTGCTGTGACTGTGTAAACTGTTCTTGCTGGAAAGAAGAAATAGTATACAGCCCTGCAATGAGAGCTTGTATAATATCTAACATACCCAGGAGGGCAAATTAGGGTTTTGTGAAAAATTTCCAACTTATATGCATATGACTTAGGAAATATAACATTATATGTACAGTTATGTATATACCTACATATACCTGAAATTGATGTATGGGGCTTGGTGCATGTCCAGAAGAAATTGCATTTTTTGTACATTTCTGGCAACCAATTTTTTAAAAAACTGCAATTTTTCTGGTGATAAAAGTAGATTAAAAAAACTGGAATTCCACCAAGGAGTTTATATGTTATTCACACTCCTTCATTAATATTTCATTTTTTGCAGCACTCCAAATACATAGAGAAGTTATCAGGGATTTTTTTTTTCTTTGTAAGACTTAGAAAGCATTTGATCATAACTGCTGAAGTAAATTAAGTGGCATTTCAAGAGCAGCCAACTAAAAATGCTCAAGGCACAAAGGAGTTTTGATATCCAGGAAATCACAATTAATTTCAACTATATAAAATGGGATATAAGATGGTATGAACCATTTGTTATTTGTCATCTGTTTCATTTGATTAGAAACGTATGGTATTTATCAGTCACCAGAGTGGAAACAGAATTTGCTGTAATGATAAAGGATGTAAAAAGATTGTAGGTATAAGAAACAATGAGAGAATATGTGTATATATATATTTCTTATCCAGGTATATGACAGCTTTCACTTAGGCTGACTACGAAGACACTTTATTATACTGATTTGTATTGTTCCATGAGAAAACTTCTAGGTTAAACAGAAGTTAATAAAACCTAAAAGGTGTTAGAGAAATTTATTTGGCAATACATTTATCAGCACCCAAGTATGTATATAAAAAAAAAGAAATGTTAAAAGCAACCCTAGTGATAAGCCATTAAAGACAATGAAGCCTCACCTCTTTTTTCATACTGAGGTTTGATAATTTCCAGGTCCATATCCACCAGTATAAAATGACTACAGTTTCCCTCACATTGACAGAAATTCCTGACCACCACACACCTCCTATCTACCATGCTAGTACTCCAGGAACTCCAGATACAATTTATTTCACGTATGGAAGTGGAACTCTTTCCCATTAAAAATAAAAGAAACTAAACAATGTATTATATTGTCTTATGTTCTGGCTAAACTACCCAATCATCCCTGTGCTGGTGGATAGCTTTTCTCTTTTGGTACTTCATCCACTTGAAACTTAGCTGAAACTTAGCCAACTCTTTTTTGTTTTAATGGGATCATTCAAGAGAAGGTATTAACCAGAAAAAAAAAGTACTTGCTGTATAACTTTTATATAATAAAAGTTACACCACTTGCTCACACTTTTCCCTAGATGTACCCTGTCATAGACACTTATATACATACATGCATGCATGCATGCATACATATGGTCACACATTTCAAGAGAAGCTCACCCCAGCAAGAGAGCAACAAATGTAAGTAGGAAGGAGGATGGAAAAATTTTATGATGCTCTGACAGATTAGGCTACATCTGCATGAGCTACACTTGATTAACAAACAAATATGAAGAGATACTAAAAGATTTCTTTAAAGTGGTGATACACACGAAATTATATTCATAGGCATCAATGGATTCGATCCCACATTTTCACTATTGCTTTTACTACGTTTTGTTTATAGGCAGTCTTAGGTTCTACAATGCACAGATGGAGTACCAACTTTGGTAAGTACTTGATTAGCCTTGCTGATTTCATTAATTGTGTACAAGGCAGTAATATCTAATCATGTAAAGTAAGATTAAAGATTCTGACACCCACAGCACAGGAACTAACAAACAGTAATTTTTTGTTCCTTTCTAGATAGACTAATAAGATATTTAGAATAATTACTCTGCAAATAGTAAAGGATTAAAACTGCAAATAACTTTAAAAAAGTATGTCTCTATATTACTAAACCATAGAGTCTTTGACATTACAATTTATATTCTTCAAGAGAACAATCAAGAGCAAGAACATATAACATTAAACAACACACAATTAACAACACTTTGTTTTAATTACCTTGGATCACAACAAATGTTTGCCCTGTAGTCCATCTTTCTACTTTGATAGCTCCTTAGCCTATTTATACAGATTAATTCTTTAAGTATTGGCATTCAATAACATGTGTTTTTGAACAAGCCACTGCCCAATACTGACATGAGTGAGGAGACCTATGCACTGACCTTAGAGAACTAGATTCTATCTGTCCATAACACTAGGCTACGTATCTGGGCAATTTTCCACAAATGATAAAGGTTGTGACATTATTGAACAGCTTCCTATCAACTGAAGACATAAAGAACTGCAACTGTCATGCAGACTGATTAAGAACAAGTGAAGCAAACACAAATCATGCATATTTGGAAAGAAAAGACCACAAGGAGCCTACAGTCATTCTACATCAACAGATAAAGCAAGACTAGAGTAAACTGTACTTTTATCAGAGTTTTATAAGCCTTAAAAATTTGGTATCGTGTTTTTTTCCCCAGGGTAAAATAACAGTTCTGTAATGCATTTATTTTGCAGTCTAGGATTTTAAAGGAAAGAAAAATTGCAGAGAGTGCCTATGCCTTCCAGATTTCAGATTCAAACATAATTATAACTGTTCATGTTTTAACAAAATTTTCTAGAACAAAAATCCAGAGTTACTGGAAACAGTCCAGCACAGAGGCACAAAGATGATGAAGGGGGTGGAACATTTTCCTTATGAGGAAAGACTGAGGGAGCTGGGTCTCTTCAGCTTGGAGGAGACTAACGGGTGACCTCATCTAGGCTTTTAAATATGTGAAGGGTGAGTGTCAGGACAATGGGGTCAGGCTCTTCTCAGTGAAGCCCAGTGACAGGACAAGGGGCAATGGTTGTAAGCTGAAGCATAGGAGGTTCCTTGTAAATACAAGAAAGAAATTTTTCCCAGTGAGTGTACCAGAGCACTGGCACAGACTGCCCAGAGAGCTTGGGGAGTCTCCTTCTATGGAGATACTCAAAACCCGTCTGGACGCACTCCTGTGTGACCTGGTCTAGGGAATCCTGCTGCGGCAGGGGGGTTGGACTAGATGATCTTTCGAGGTCCCTTTCAACTCCTAACATTCTGTGATTCTGTGATTCTGTGAAGTTCTTCTGAAAGATATCTGAAGCTCTACATTAGAGAGGGATCCTTTCAGTGGTTCCAACACTAAGTTTCTTGTTCATCCTTGGTACATGAACCTTAAAAGAACATACCCCGCAACAGAAGTACAGGGGATCTGTGAAAAGATATTAGATTTATACTACAGGGTGGTTCAGTGCCAATAAATGAATGAGGCAGGGAGCAGGGTGGTTTTTTATGTGTGAAGCCATTGTACTTCTTACCTCCAGAGCTTTCAAACGCTCCAACAGCAATTTTGTCTTTTCTTTTTCCTCTTCAGTGCTGCTGCTTTCACTTCTTGAATCTTCATCTGCTATTGTGTGAATTTTTTCCATGCCTTCTTTACATTTCCTACTGTCTTCTGACAGCTTTTCCTGAAATAAATTTTTTTAAATGCTATTACTCACAGGTGAAAATGAAGTTAACTATACAAATATCTTCAAATCTCCCTTGTCTATGAACGAAATGAAGTTGCTAGTTAGATAATTACAGTACTAAATAAGTGGAGTCATGAAGAGTCTATGAAACATGCTGCTTTGCCAATTCTGCAGAAGTGTATGCACAACTTAACTTCTGCATCTACTTCTGCATTTTTAAAAGTGGAATTCATCACCTTTTTAATAAAATAACTTGCATTTTCTTTGTTAAATGTTGCAATGAAAATTAAATATACCAGCTCTGAATGGAAGCATTTTGCCATTGATATATAAAACAGTTTACTGAGGAAAAGTTAACATATGTCCATGCCTAATGTATTTAACCTTTCTTCATCTAGAACTAATATTTGAATTACTAAATAATGGGCTGAGAACCAAGCTACCACCTGAATACTGATTTCCATTCCACACTAGTATAAAACTGGACAGAATCAAACTGACAGCAAAATTTTCAGAAGTGCCCCTGTCTATTACAAGTCTGCCACATTAGGTTATTACTAGCTGCTGCTGCTGCTTGGACTATGGCTGCTGAGTTTTACTACAAAAATCACAGGATTGAACAGTGAATCCTACTAACTCCATTAATTATGTGTCCAAGTCCTGTGTTGAGAGAGAGAGAATGACACAGAGCAAGCAAACAATGAGACTATAAGCAGCCAATGTAAAATACTGCCCAAAACGACAAGGCAAGCAGAATGGGGACAAAGAGAACTACACAGATGCACAGAGTGAATTTGCATCTGAGTGCAACACTAAGTGGACAGTGTCTACCTTGTAAACCACATATTCTAACCATCTAAGTAGATGCAGTGTGACAACCAATGACAAGATTAAGAATAGAAAATGTGAGGTAAATCAACATTAAGTAAAGGGCATCAAGGCAAATCTAGAGAACTCCTTTAATGAGCATTTAGTTTTCTTTGTGTGTTTCTGTGATATTCTTCTATAAAAAGGCACATACTTTCATGATCTTTGGGTTAGTCTGTGAGATATATTTCCCATAACTACAACAGAACACACTCCAAGCATAAAAGCATGTATTTTCATGAAGAACTGATACAGCTTGAATAACTGTGCAAATATAACTCTCCAAGAGTTAACAGCAAGACATTACCTTAATTAAAACCCATAAACATAACTGAATTAAAAATCAGCACTGTGAATCACAGTTCTAACAATGTCTTTTTAAAATATTAACTAGCTTAGAAATTGACTATTACTATGTTAAAATTTTAATCAAGAATCAATTTTACAAGCTAAGGCCTTAATTACTGAATACTCTTACACAAACAATGAGGCAGAGATCTCATCCTGAGCCTCAAAAACACAGTCATCACAGAGCCATTTCACCAGGTTTCCAGTATTAATGCTACCCTGATCACAAAAGAACCATAAATATAGTAGGTTTTGGTTTTTTTTCTTGCTTGCTACTCACTGGTACAACAATCGAGTATCTGTAAAGGAGCCATTAAACCATTTTCCCTTCAAGTTGTCCTCACGAGTGCACTGACATAAAACATTTTGATAAACTAGGGAAAAATAATTGACAAAGGTATCTCTGATATAATTCAAAGAAAACCATTTTTAGGAGAGAATGTGACAAGAATAAAATTTTGGCTAACAATGGAAGAAAATATAAACATGTGCACAGGGACACCTTTCTTCCTCAAATTGGAGGGCAATAATTTCAGCAAACAGATAGAAGATACAGATTATGACATTTCATCACAGAAAGGGGATTAATGCAACCTCTTACAGAGCAAATCCCAGTCACCTGAAGCAGTAACCCATTCATCTTTAAATTGCAAAATTTGATGGACTTTGCACACTTGTGGCACAATCAAGAATACACATCTTATGTTACTATGATGTGCACTAGAACACCTCAAGATACTACTGTTACACCTGGTTAAGTGTTTCAGCATAGTTCACATAATAATAAATGAGTTTCAGTGTTTTAGGCATGGACTAAAAAGTTTCCTGATATGTCATCTACCTGGAAAAGCTACAGAATAAAGGAAAACATTACTAACCTTAACAATTTTGCCTAGGCATGTAATTTGCTAAGGGCATTGCCCTGTCACTTTAACCCTTTCTACTTAGGTGATATACAGCAAGGGTGGAGTGGAAAATCCAAACTCAAGAAAGGAAAGCAAACAGATGCTTTTTTAAATAGCCTTTGTGCTTAAAGGCAAGTCAAGTAAGAGGGAGGATGACAAAAGTTTTTTGGAATGACAGAATCCTCTTAGAAGTGAAAAATCTGCTCATATCAAAAGCAGCTCCCTGCTGGGGGAAGGTAGGAAGGGGCAGAGAGAGATTTGCAAGAGGAAATGTGTATCTCCTGCATGATGTTGATCAAATCCTACAGAAAGCCCTGGAGTGAGCATACTAAAAGCAGCAAACAATGGTGTAGAGCAGCTTATTTCTTTTTTTCCCCCTAGATTCTTTATTTGTGTTACCTCAAATAAATACTATCTTTTCAGTCTTTGTTGTGTGCCTCACATACTGCACAATTAAAGGCAGGCTGGATTTTCAAGCTGAATAGCAAAATACTCTCCAGGTCAGAAGTCCCACAAAGGCAGAGTAAGTGCTATCCTGCTGATCAATGCACTTTCATTTCTGTGAAAAGCTAACAGATGGAAATGGTGTTCTGGAAGTGAGCTGGACAGGTAAAAAAAACCCCAACAACAACAAAAAAAGAAAACAAAAAAGGCAAAGAAAGTAACAACCCAGTTCTTGGTCTCCCCAGACCAATAAGAGTTTAAGATACATGCCTGTACCATGAGAGGATGCAAACACAGCAACCTAATGAGAATTCTACAGTAAAAGCTCATCTACATCTTTAATGCTTTGTGTCAACAAAGAGATGATAAAAATATTAAATATTGAAATCTACTGAAAAGAAACTAGGACTATGCCACTCACTGTAGACCTATTCCCACAGAAATTAATGAGAAACTTATAATCAAGTCCCACATTGTGTAAGCTTCTCAAGCTGGTTTAAACTGTCATTGCTTTCCTGAAACCAACAGTATTTTGCAAATCTTAAATGACATCCTGCCCTGCCCATTATTCCTAGGTATTTAGTTTGTTTTATAAATCAAACAAATAGTACTGTGATGATGAACCCTTTGATCAAACACTCGAGGCCTTATAGCCAATAGAAAACAAGGGATGAAAAGAGCCCCTGTAGACAGGGACTGGTGAGCTATCTGTAATCAATAAAGAGATATAAATCACTGCTGACACTGATCGATGAAGCTGTACAATGCAGCGACCTTACTGAGACTTATCAGAAAGCTGGTTTTCAGTTAGCTGAAGTAGGAAGGAGCTGTGTAATACTCCTCTCCACTAATAAATAAAAGTGAGAACAGTAAACTAGGAGAGCAGGAAATCACCTGAAATTCCAAAGGATAACTTACCAGAATTTGTAGAATATAAAGAAATATGCAGAATATAAAGCAAATCTTCTCCCTTCCACCTACCTTTCAGAATACAAAACAAGAAAGCCTTTTCACTGTTTATAAACAAAAGTAACTGTAGTGATAAAAAAAAGATCATATGGAAGCTTTCAAAAGATAAGAGACCAAACTGTCTATTTCAGGAATTACCTCTTCCTTCATCTCAAGAAAGGCAAAAGGCTGCTGTCCTTCTGGACACAGCATTAGTCATTGAGATGCCTTTCCTCCAAAACTAGTCACATTCTCAAGGAACAGACAAGTGTCAAAGGGACATTTAGCCAGCTATTCCTTAACCATTATTATTTCACAAACTCCCCACGTAACTCATGTTCCAATTTTTTCCTAATTTGAGCTTTTACAATGCAGGAACTACCTACCCAAGGAAGAAGCCTTTAAGAAAACATTAACAACATTAACCAGTAGACAGGCACCAGTAGAGGCTAGGAGCCAGCTGCATAAGAAGGTATCTCTTGCAAGGAAGAGAAAAGATGGAGCCAGACTCTTCTTGGAAGTGGCATGATGAAAAGACCAGGTACAAAGGACACGACTTGGAACATGAAAATTGCAATTAGATACTAGGAAAACCTTCTTTTTTTCTCTCCCATGAGGGTGGTTGATCATAGGGTCACTGGAACAGGTGACCTAGGGAGGTTTCTGAATCACAGAGATATTGAAAAGTTCACTGCACAAGTGTCTATAGTAATAGGCACAGAAAAATCTAATGCCAATATAACTGGATCTGGACTCTACTGTACCGATTATGAGCAGTAATCTTTCACCAGGACATGTGACAAAATTCCAATTGAACAAAACAAGGATTAAAAAAAGATCAAGATCTTTGAAATGCTGATTTCCCCAATGATCATTGGGTGACATGAATTGCTTGTCTGGAAACTGATAAGTAATAATTAGAGATGACACCTTTGCTTATAGAAGCTGAAGATCATTTTCATGTGATATACACAAGTCCTCCAGAGAAGTGAAGTGTTTCAGATGCAATGCAGTAAAGATCCCTCAGATGCAAATGATCTCTATTTCAATTTTGTGTGTCAAATTGTGATGCATGAGTGGGGTTTTCTTTTCTGAATTCCTTTTAATTCTTCAGTATCTGAAATGTATGAGAGCAATGGTTTTATAATGGTTACAAATTCAAATTCTTCTGAGAGTCATGCCTGCAATTTTCCAAAAGCACACTTTAATCACACATTTAAGCCAAGAGTAAAATATATATAGGATATATAATTAAATGGTGCTTATGATTGCTCATAGTCACTTATTTGAGAAAAAAAAACTCAAAATGACTCACAATGTAGTTATTAACAGACTGTATACAGAGGCAATGGTAACAGGCAACCAAGTATCCAATCAATATGGAACCCAAGCTAAGTGGCTAACAGCTTCTCAAAGCATTTAGCACTTTCCATGGTGTCTCAGGAGCTTCCACAGGACTTTCCAAATAAGATAATTATTAAGTAGGCATCTTAGATTTCAGTGACTGAATTTGGTGATCCAGGTACACTACACTACACTTCTAACACTCTTTTCTGCTATAATAAAGGCAGACTGTTAATCTCCAAATCCAAACTGCAATTAACAAACTCATTTACAGAACTGTTTGTGTATGTGCTGGTTTTGAATGGAGTTAATTTTCCTCACAGTGACTAGTATGGGGCTGTGTTTAGGATTTGTGCTGGGCCCATGTGTTGATAAATCAGGGATATTTTTGTTACTGCTGGGCAGTGCTTTGGCAGAGTCAAGGCCTTTTCTACTCCTCACGCTGCTTCATCAGCAAGTGGGCCAGGGCTACACAGCTAGGAGGGGTACACAGCTGGGACAGTTGCTCCCAGCTCACCTAAGGGATATTCCATACCATATGATGTCATGCTCAGCAATAAACTAGTGGGAAAGTCAGCTGGGGACTGGCTGAGCACCAGTCAGTTGGTGGTGAGCCCTTGTTTCATTTGCATCACTTGTCTTTCTGGGATTTTATTTCTCTCTTTTTTTTTTCAGTGTAATTATTATTTATCATCATTATTATATTTTATTTCATTTCAATTATTAAACTGTTCTTACTGCAACCCAATATTTTTTTCACTTTCACCCTTCCAGTTAGAGTGAGTGGCTGTGCAGTGCTTAGGTGCTGGCTGGGGTTAAACCATGACAATGTAACAATAAATTGTGAATGTTTTCTCTTGCAAGGCCATTCTATAGTCTTGATGCATTCTTAGATGATGTACTTTCAGTGTACTTTGCACTGCAGACCCCCTAGTGTTCATCACTATTCTTCACTGTAAGTGAACCACATGAAACTAGAATTTTCATACTGTTTATGTAGATAAAAACTGCAGATGAGGGTTTCTTTGTACTTTTATGGAAAAAATAGCCCCAAGCTATGCACAAGTAGCTCAGTCTGACTGCACAAGCTGAAAGAAAGCATCAATTGCTCTAAGGACTACTAACTTAAAATTCCACCAGTGGCACCCTGCTCCCCTTTCTCCTCCAACCATGACCTTTTTTCCTTAATCATAATTAACACTTGTTTACTGTGGCTCAATGCCTCTTAAATATGCCCTTTGAAATTTGGCAGCATCTTCTGATATGTTTTATAATCCATTTATTTACTGAAACCTGAGACATACAAAAGACACATGTATGTTGAGTCAGAGTAATATGATGTTAGACTAAAGAATCACAAAATGGTTCCTGCAAAGATGCTTGGCAGAGAAGGAGTCACTCCTATCCCTGTGACCTGAATATGTCTGTCCCATCTGCAACATTTTTATTTTTCTTAATTTGCTAATGGGAATCCCATTAAGCACAATAACCCAGGTCTGGAAAATACCCATAACTGAGGAAACAAGGTAGAACATGAAAACAACTAACATGCAACTAGACAGTGCATTCTGAATGATGTCTGAGTACAAGGCTATAAATAAGAGTTCTGGCTTTACCTTGCTTACTTCTAGCAATGTATTCAGCTGTTTTCCTTTATTTACTCCCAGTGGAAGGATAGAATAAAATATAGCTTTGTTTCAGATAGCACATCAGCAAGTGTAATAATAATATATTTTTGTTTAGCTAACAGCTTTTGTTCAGAACAAGCTGACCAAAAGTGAAGGAAAAGAAAGGAATGAATGCATATATATCACAAAATTTTTCAGAAACATCCCGAATTTTTCACAGTTCAACATTACTCTTGTCAGGAAAAACATATAAAATTCTTCTTTTTCATCTCTGGATTTCATTTACAAATTGAACAGAGTGAGCAGTAATGTTCCCTAGATTAAATGTGTGATGGATAAGAGAACAAAGTACTTTCTTTATGTTCCCAGTATGAGCCTCCTACCACTTGCATATCAATCTAAATGTACTACATATTATTCTTACTCAAAACACTCCTCACTAGTACAAGCTACCATCCCTACTGAACAGTTCTACAGTAACATGAATAAATTTCCTGATAATGCTTTTATTGGCCCTTCCATGCATCAGAAACATCTATTTCTTTTCAGAAAGTTCAGATCAAAAAGGGACTGTAAAAGAAGAAAACCTTCACAGTGAAGTTCACTATTAAGTGTACTTATCAGATCAGTAAGAGTAGATGGAGTTTGCTGTCTTGAGGCCCCAGATGAACATCAGTCCTGGGTGTCAGAGCGAGCTATGCTAACCTTGTGACCAAATAATGCTGTTGGCACTGTCCTGTCTCTATTGAATGAATATTCACATTACCAACAGCACCCTTGCCTCTAATACTTTGTCAGAAGTCAAATCAAAGACTGACCATTCTAGAGGTGACTCTTCCAAGACAGGTTTCAGGCACAGCAGTGGCAAGGCAGGGTGGTTCATTTTGTTTGTTGTTCCTTTGCAAAATGGAAGACTTCAGCTATGCTGAATAGCAAAGTTATCAGCAGAAAATAAATTGTTCTAGAAGCTAAGCTGTTCCTTCTTTGTATGTGTATATATGATATTATGAGAAGAATATGCAGTGTAATTTTTCATGCAATAGTCTCTTATAAATTAGTTCATTTTAGCACCACACTTAATCATCTTTCCTCACAGGATATCTATATGCAGCATTTTAACTTTCCTGAAGGAGTCTGTAAGTAATAGAGTAACTATACTTGACTAAAGTGACAGTATTAAAATATCTACCTTTGACTGAAGTAAAAATAAGCCACAAAATTCTGAAAATTAAATTCAGCAAATTTTATGTAACAGCAATTAAGGCAATAGAATTACTCTGGATTTCAATTGCTAGCAATAAGCCAATTTTCTTTCCCTTTGTAGCCCTTCACTTTGTTAGGGTTTTTTTGATTTGGGTTTTTTTTTGTTTTAGTAATGCCTTTTCACTACTTGGATGAAGGCCAAATTATTCTTTTTTAATGAAATGAAAAGCTTTGAGTGCATTTTTTTCCCACCAAAAAGTCTCTCAAGTACTTATATTTACTGATCCAGTTTTCCACAAATGGTTCCTTTAGGGAATACCACAAAGAGGCTCTAAAGGACGTATCTGAAGACAAGTATTAACTAGTATTTTGGAATGATAGCAATATATTAACTGCCTAGTTCTCACCATAAGCACAACTGCAGAAGCTGACCTAAGAAGTCAGTTGTGGGATTAGGACAAAAAAAAAAAAAGACTGTATTTTTACATAACCAAGTAATTTTTTTTTTTTTCAATTGCCAGGGAATAGCTGGTTTTTGTCACAATCTTGTCAGGAAAACTTCTGAAAGAAGCTCAGAATGCATCTTCACACAAAAAATAAAATGTAGGAACAACCATTCTGGATTCTAACAGGGATGCAGATAAACTACAGATAGGTAAGACTCCCTTATTAAAATCTTCTTTTGGTCAAGAGCCAGAAGACACATGACAGACCTGGGAGCTCTAAAAGCAGTTGCCAGATGGGAGATGACAACAACTCCTTGGGATCTCATTGCTCTACTGAGAACAGGAGCAGGGCTGGAAGTGGTTCTGTGTCCCAGAGGAATGATGCCGCAGCAGCCCTGCAGTCTCACTTGTCACACAGCCAAAGCGTGGGCTGCCCTCAGCCTATGAGCCAGCACAGCTCTGCTGCTGGCAGCCCCAACTTGACCTGCATGAGGAATACATGCAGCTAAAGATCAACATGTTGGCTCTCACATACAAAGATATCAGCATCTCTCCAAGCAGCAGATAGATTATTTTAAAAATGAGATTTGCGACAAAATCCAGGAGGTTATTCCAGTCTCTAAGGACTACCAAGCAGAGGTATGTTAAAGCCATACTCTTTTCTCTCAAATACACCCCCTGAATTAGAAAGAAGGCAACCAGAACACCATTAAGGGCAAGATTAAGGCTGCAGACAACCTGCTGTGCATAAATGGGAAGTCCCTGTATGCATTAGGACGACCTGTGTCAGTCAGGCTGTGAACCACATCTTCACCTTGCTTTCCAGAGACTGTCTCTGAATTTCTGTTATGCCTGTTTCATATGTATAGGCCTCAGACAGTGTATATGACCTGATTTTTGTGCATTCATTCAAAAAGTAAGAACTAGAAGATACAGCAAAAGATAGAAACCCTACATCGTAGAGGAAAATCTAAACGTAGACTTACAATTGGTACAATGTGTAACAGTACCATCAAATTCCTCACTCTTCACCTCTTGTTACTGTAGATATATAGAGGATTCTGGGAAGGAAAGAACAGCTTGTTTTCTGAGAAACAGGCACACAGATGGCACACTCCAATTAAGAGACTTCATTGTGTTAAACATAACTCCATTGCTTTGTTACTGAATTACAAACTATCGAAAAGGGAGAACTATTTGCACATATGTTCCTTGAAGCAAAACTGTAATTTTGCACAGTGTCTGAGGAGCACCATCATTCTCTCCGTCGGAGGCAAGAATGCAACCTCAATTTAGTTAAATATGGGAGCAAATATTTATCAGAATCTTTGCACAGTAGTAGAAATCTACCAGAAGAAAAGCCGTAAGGAATTAGTTGTCACCAAGCTAGCCCTGGATTTCTCCACATAGAAATGCAGTCTCACAGCAAATGCTTATGACCTTAACAGCCCAGGATTTCTGGTGGAGCTCCCAAGGGTGCAGGTGGCTCTTCTTCTGTCCTTCTCTGAGAGACACAAAACTGCTAAGCTTTTCCTAGGGATATTCTCCTTAATAGCCTAGGAGACCTGGTTGATGTAGTCTCCTGTGTGCACCTCCAGTCCAGAGATAAAAGTTTAATTTTAAGGATATTTTTCCTCTTTCTTCAATACAAGTTAGCATTAAAAATCCTCTGTGGATTTCAGCTAGGGAGTTCAATGAGTGCCTTCTTTTCAATTCATGGCCATGCCCCATCTATAAAAGGTTACATATCAATGGCCTGAACATTAAGCTTGTATAATTTTGTGTTGAGATAAAATTATATTGCCAATACTTACAGGTTTTCTTCTCATGGAAGAGCTGTTGACACTAAAGGCTGTGCAAATTAGAAGTGACAGTCACAACAACTGTTCCACATTTGAGTCTCACAAAGCATGCAGACAAAAAACTGGTTTGATCTGGCAATAACACCACCAGAAATGTGTCTGTATCTCTTAGGTAGCCACACCTCCCTGACACATGCTTTGGAAAGCAACTGGCAGAACACTCCACACTTCGTGACTGGGAGCTAGAAGTCTTGTAGGGCTGGAGTTATTACTTCATGACTGGGAGGTAGAAGTTTTCTGCACTGGAATTATTTTATCTTTTCATTGAAGTTATCAGTATTAGTTCTTTACAGATAAATCTTTCTGTAGCTTTGGATAAAGCAGGCATATGTACATGTATTTATGTCCAGCACAAGAACAGGAAATGGAACTGAACTTTCTTATGTTCAAAGCCACTCATCCCATGAAGTTACAGCACAAGTTAATGATTATGCTGGTGGTGATGGCCTGCAAATGGGACATATGTCCCCCATGAAGCTGTGTGCCATTCTTCTCATGGTGCACTCTAAGGCCTGAGAAATCTCTTCTAAAGTCATTACTTCTCCAAATCTTTTCACCAATCCAGAGTGAGAAAAAAATAAAAGAGAGCTGAACCATAGTCACAGCTCGTACTCAGTGAGAAGAGCAGAGCCCTTAGGAATTTGGATAGACAGTCTCCAAAGATCTGCACTGTCCAGCATCATGAAAATCTCTTTTCCTAGAAAGTAGTCTAGACCACATCAGCTGGTAAACAGTCACAGTCAGAGTCACTCTGCACTAGCACAGAAGCTGAGGGATGACTGAGCATGTGATATTAGCTGAAGTGGGCTTCAGACTGTCTACAGTCCAGGATTTCAGTTCCTACTGATTAAAAGAACATGCCTGGTCCCCACAGCACTATGTGGAGCGCAAATCTCAAAAGCAGCACAGGAGGGTTCTGAAAAGGTTACAGCTCCTGCAGTCATAAGCTTTTATTTCCCTAAGCTTTTCTTCTGAATTCCTGTATCAAAATCCCCAAATTCCCAACAGAAAAAACTCAGTTCCATATCTTTTAATACAAGACAGGATAGCTTTCCTTGAAGACCATCCAAGCTCCATTTTGAAATTGATTCCTTTTTATTAAAAGTACTCCTATGTTAAATCAACTCCTTAGGGGAAATAAGCCTTTTTCCAAGTTTACAATGAAATATGAAAAGCCTTATATATATACATATTAATCTCTTTATTATCTGGCTCAGTAGTTACAACAGTTCCTGTTACCACAGAAGCATTAGTTCATATATATGATATCTTAAATATACTTGAGATTAAATGATATGTTCTTATCCCCTTTTTACAGACCAAGATGGAAAAATAAAGTGAATTTGTCCAAGGAAATAGAGAAATTTGTAGCAAATGAATCAAAAGCTAGTCTCCCAAACACAGTGCTTTAAACAGCAGATTGTCCTTCCTCTTCAATGTGACAGCACCATGTCTGTTGTGAGCTTTAGTGCACATATTGAAAATTCCAGAACTATAACAAACTGAGAACCTATAACAATCTCACTTCCTCATCTACAGCAATCACTGTACACTGACATAAAATCAAAAGGAGCTAAAAAGAGAACTTGAAAGTCTTTGAATGACCTGTCATCAGGTAAGACTCAACCTAGGTATCCAGTGTTGTGATCATACAGGAAAGACTCTAGTTTTGGTATCTAAATCTCAGGGACAAACTTAGGAAGAAAAGTCTGCAGAGTGCTTCTTTTAATGTTTTGGGTTCAAGCACTGCACACAATTATTTCTGGGGATTACTCTCCCTCTTAAATAATGTCTTGAATGAGAATAATATTAATATATGAGGTATTGTTTTGGCCTTTCATGGCCTTACTTTTAGGTGGACAATGTCTCTTAGGAACATCATAAAGCTCTTACATACTGAAGCCTTTTAGACAGGTGAACTTTTAAGCAAGAACTAAGATGGTTCACAGCTATTTAAATCACACATCTTCTTGTCTGCATTTACATGAGCATTCATTATAAATCTCCCCTCAGTTATTATGGTGTCAAATGATAACAGAGGAGAATTTTATTTACAATCCCTTTCCTAAATTAATTTACCCTAAAGAAATCACATCATCCAACTGTAAGTCCAGCAAATTAAACTCCCAAAGGGCAGCAAGGTCTGTGGAAAGGTTTAGAGCACTTTGCTTCAAGTAAGAATCCCAGCAAGACCTAACACAATATTGTAAAAGGACTGCCTGCTCTGGGTTCCATCTTATTACTATTCTTCCAACATGACCACTATGAACATTTAATGTTCATTAGCAAGAATATATATTCTGGAGTCAGGCATATTGATATTATAATAAGAACTCAATTTCATATATCACAGAACAATAATTAGATTTGTAAAAAACAAATATGTAGACAATGGTCAATAGATCAAAAGTGTTTATTGCAGAGAGGTACCTTTTATGACTATTAGGACATGAATTTGAACAGGCTTCACAAACTAAAACTAACTTACCATGGTGCCAGAGAATATGAGACATATGTTGATAAGTCACAATGGAGATCACCTAGGTCATGTCCTCATTTGTTATGAAATACATGATTGTGAAACTGCAGTAAAATCTGATGCTCTGTTGCACTCAGTACTGATCAGACCATTCTGATCATGTCACAATAAACACAGAGAACAGGTATGATTCAGGATATGTTCTATAAGGTAACTCATTGCAGAGGACAGCTTTCAAAGCAACATTAGTAAGTATACAAAGATAGATATATATCTCAGAATTAAAACTATAAAATATTTTTTCCTGTGTTAGCTCACATCTATACTTCATTTAGAAATACAGGATGATAACATGGTTATCATATGCCCCAAATCCTGAATACATCAGTGCTTTTAAGAAACATTACCTAGGCTGGACATTCAAACTCTATTGCCTTTTGTGAGCTACCTTTGTAAGCATATCAGAGAAAGTCTGAATGTGTTTGGTAAGATACAAATTAAATGTTTTTATTGCAATATTGATGCTTCTTCCCAAACCTGGACACAGTATTGAAAATAAAATTCATCATATATTTAGATAATATGTTTGTCCACAATTTCCACACAGTTGGTTTCAATATCAAATTAATGTTTCATATAATGATTTATTAATATGATTTTTAATATTCAAATGCTTTGTAAACATTTCAGATCATAGACTCCATTGTAAACATTTCAGATCATAGATTCCTTGTCAACTCTTTGCTTTGAAGAGCCTTTCAGGTATTAGCATTTGTGGCTACTGCCTAAATCACACTTAATAGTTTTTCCCTTGTGACTGAATAACAAACACACATGAAATGAACCCATCTCTAACCTATACAGTAGGCAGCCATACAAGGGCAGGAATGCACTTTTTTGCATGTGAATATAGCCATTCCACGAAATTCCCTGAAAACAAATTGTTCAGAAGTTTGTCATAAAAGCAAACAAAAGGGATGTGAAGATGAGTGAGTCAGAAAAAAACACAATGTTCATGGAAATGTTCCATATTTTTGACCTGTTTTACCAATCAGAGACTGGTGTATGATGCAGTAGCCTAGCCATTCCTTCAGGAAAGGAAAAAATCTTGCTTCTGAGTCATGAACTAGGAAATGAAACTCATAAGCAAAGACAACTGCATATTGGCAGTACAGAAGAAATGAAAATTGCTAAAAAACAAGTTGACTTTGACATCATGGGTGAAAATGTTCCCAAGAACAAGAAGAGAGCAGGAAAAGGAAACTGCTATGTAATGTGGAGTACAAGATTCAAAATAATCCTAGAGTAACAGGTATATGGGTGCTTTAAGGTCTTCGGAGAGAGATGGCTTCACTCTGTTAGAGGGTCAGGCTCAGTTTTGGGCAATCCATCCTGACTACCACCTAGCAGATTCAAACAAAACCCCATGTTGAGGAAAAATGTTAAAAAAAAAGGTTTAGACAGAAACTGGCTGGTGGAGGGAGCTGTTTGCTAAACCTGAAGGAAAACAAAGAACCATTCTTGTTATCATTAACTGACAGTAGAACTACTTGTTCTTTTATTGGCCAGAAAATAAACCCAAAAGATTTGACACAAAACACACCACAGTACCTATTCTCCTGGCTGGCAGGAGACAACAAATGCCTATGTCAGTGTGGCCTCAAAGGAGGAAGAATGAGAATTGTAACCAACTTCTCTCTTGCTTCAGAAATTAAGAAACAAATAAACCATGAAGGAAACATAAAATCACCAAAATTTAAATGACTTTTATCTCCCCTCTAGGAAAGCAGCATACAAATTTTCCAATTTCAAAAGACCACATAGCTAATGTTTTTCCAGAAGAAAAATAAAAAACATCCAAACCCTCAGTTTGAGGGAAAGAAACTGAAGAACTTTTTTGCTTTTCTTGTTGAGAGTACAAAAACAAAACCCAAAGAAGCTAAAGCCTTACTGTGGTACCACCTTCCTGTAGTTTCCATGGTAAGAGAGCATAAGGAAAAGCAGATAATAAAATCATTCCAGCTGTGTGTAATACACAGACAGATACATAATCCACCTGAAGGAGAGAATGACACCAAGCCCACTTCAGAACACCCACTGTATGGTGGCAGGAGTGAGCAGGAACTGTGGAGGAGAGAATTGAGTTTCATCTTTGCATCCCAAAAGGGTAGTGCATAACATATAGATGCCTTTGTCACCAGTTTCTAAAAGCACAATGTTCTATTATAACTTCAACAGAAAGTTTAATTCCTCCTGAAATTAAATTTTACAGGCTATCATTTTAACAAGAAGAATTTATTATTTTGGAAGGTTAATCTAAAAGATTCTTTTCCCTTCAATCCAAGTTTGAAATGAAAATTTAATTACAGTGATAAGTGCTCCTTAATATACATTTTTGTTTAGCTATATTGCTGTATTTTTGATCCATCCGTTGTAAGAATAGACTAATATCACTAGAATTTTTGAAAAGTGTTTTATCTGAAGGTTCCCTACCTAGTACAGGCTTTAATATAGTATTTCAGCATTTTATGTCTTTATAAGGAATGCTTATTCTCCTTAAAAAGACAGGGGAAAGGACTGACAATTTATCTCTTTTTTAAGAATTCATGTGTAAAATATCTGATTAACTGGGATATACTTCATTCCTGTTTTCAGACACCAATTCAGCTTAACTGCTTCCAGAATACAGCAGTACATGAGAAAAATGTAAAGTTCTCCTTTCTTATAAGCAGCATAAACAGATCTAGTTCTCTCTGAAAAACCTCTAAAATCTTTGCTCTCCTGACTTCTGTCCTGAGACACCCTCTCTCTCCCCCAGGTGAGGATGATAAAACACACCTGCCACAAGCAGGGATAACAAACTATGGAGCTTGATATGAGTGCCTCATACCCAATAAGAACATGAGCTGATAAATTATCCATCACAATCTGAAGGTTAAGTTGTCAAAAGTATCTATGTTTTCTAGAGATGCTGGAATATATTACTTAACATTTTAAGTGCTTTAATAAAGTCTTCAAAACTAGTTTCTCTGTCCCCTGTAACCTGTGAGGAGCAACAACTGCACATAACACTGACAATAAAAATGAAAAACCCTAAGTTAAGGTGAAAGAACACCTGGGAAAATGGAAATGGTACTAATCACCACTTATAAATATTCATAACTAATAAACAAATAGAGAAAACAATGCCAGATACATTTATCTCAGGAGTGCAATTTTTGTTTTAAAGACTGTTTCTATCACGAGAAAACAGGTAATAAGTCACTAATACCTGATATACCTTCATGATATTGACAGTTCCTTCTCCATGCTGGCCTGGGGATCCTTGGCTCTGGAGCAGATTTCTCACTGTCTCCTCCATTCTAGAGAATGAAAATATTTACAAAAGTGAACTGTATGAAAAAAGAAAATTAAGAGTTGCATTTGGTGTTTTTGTTCTTTGCAAGAGCTTAATGCATCCATGGTTACCATGGAATTAATATTTAAAGACAATCCTGGCCTTATAATGTTCTCATACTCCATGTTATGAATAACACATTAAGGGCACTCTTTTATCTTCTGAATATGCACAGTAATTAGTTGTACTGTTAAAATCCTACTGGAGCTTAGTTACAAAAAATAAAAACAAATGTGTGCAAAAGACATCACCTTGTCAACTGTCACTTAGGAACAAAATCAGATTAAAACCCCCACAACCTGCTGTATTTCTAGCCAATTTAGAAATGTGTGCAGTTTAGACAGGCTGTCAAATACATTACTAGTACATACTCTCTATGCTACAGGTGCAGCACCATGTGCCAGCACATTTGTTTATAGAGGCACTGCTTTGAAAACATTCACCCTTCTCTGCCCTTTCTAACTCATGTTAAAAGCAAGTGTAGGCTACAATCTGGCACTACCATCTCAGGAAAACACAATCAACTCCAGTTCCATCAATGAAAGAAGGCAAGTTTGCACTTCCATTTTAGAAGGTGTTAATAAACACTATCAAAAGTTGTCTTTGATCTACACACATTCATCAGCCACGTTAAAACTGATAGTTACACACTAACCCTGCTGAATGGAGGCTGAACAGAATTAGAGTTCTGCTCCTTCACAATATAGGACTGCTGGGAGTGACAGAAGCCACCTACAAAACACTGGTAATGTTCAAGACAGATCAGAAATTAAATCCCATGGGCTTAGGAGATGTCACTAGAGCTGACCACAAATAAAGGGTCTGGGACTGCAGCTGGTTTCAGCTCTTTGAGTATGAGGAAGGGGAGGAAGGGATCAAAAGCCAGAGAAGCAGAAAGGGACACAAGAAAGACACTGGGTTTCACAACAAAAAATGGTGAGTGCCAATTCCAGCCAAAGGTCTTCATGCTTCTCCCCTCTCCCATCTCCTCTCCCAAAGTAGCATCACTGTACAGCTGCTTCTTCAGCTCCGTGGCTGCAGCAGTTTTTCTCACCCTTCCTCTCACGTTTTCTGTTCTTTTCCTGTTAAGCTGCCTCAATCCCTTGACACAGCTGGAAAATCAGCCCAGATGGAACAGGGGCTGGAGAGGGAAAGCTGCTGTGGCACAGGTGTGTGGGTGACACGAAGGCAGGAGAGAGGAATACCTTAAGCCATACTGCCAGATATGCTGTATATTAAAACCCTGACCTTGACAAAAGAGCCAGTATTCCTAGGCATATCAGAGCAGAACCTGCCTGCTGTTGTTTATTTCCTCTGTGTCTAGGGAAACATGACTTTTGTGTACCATTCTCTGCAAATGCAATTCAGCAGCAGAACTATTCACAGCATATCAATTCTTTTTTTTTTTTAATGTCTAAGGTAGCAATCCAGTGAGACAGCAAATATTAGCTAACTGCTCTGGCCAAAGGCCAGTAACATCTTTTATGTAAGCCTCACAGTCTTTCTATTTTTTCAGTCTTATCAGAATGAATGGTATTGGCTAATTTAGCACTAATATGTTTTGTTACCTTTTCTCCTTTCGAGCCAGCCAGCTACACTACTTTGTGAGAAGCTGATGCTGGGTATTCATTCTACTCAGATGAACACTGGCATTTTACTTATTTGTATGACAGTGTTTTTAGTCATTGATGTGCAGACTTCTACACTGCCAGAATGCCCACGGAATAGTTGGACCATCTGTTGACCAAATGTGAATAAAAACAAGCCAGCTCTAATCTCTAGTGCAGACAGTGGTGCTCAGTTGCAGATTGAAGCCATTTCTGCTCATAGGCTGACCTTAATCAGATGCCTTTTACACAAAAGAACAAATCATTTACGTTCCTAACATAAATTCCTGGGCAGTCCTCACTTCATGCTCATCACTTCATTTTTAAATTAATGATGTAATAGGATTCTTAATTATTGTGCTAATATATGCATACACAGTTCCAACTCTAATCCTGCATAAAGTTCTTATAAACAAATAAAGCAAAAATGGGAGAAAGAACAGATTCAACTACCACTAAAATCAGAGTTTTTCCATTTAGGCCTAGTAGTATTAATGAAAATATATTCTAGTTGGACATTAGTATCATCAATCAAACAAGCTCAGAAAAATGATGAAGAATTCTTAAATTAACAGGTCACTTCATCTTCAGTCAAATTCAGATGGTCTGTTTTGGACAACTGGCCCACCTTGTTGAACAGCCTCACAGGGACTGGCTAGCACACAGTTTCATGTGGCAATCAAAAATACTTCCTATCAGCACTCGGATTTCTATGCAACAGAATAATCTTTGTAACAGGACAAAGAGCTCAGTTAAACATGGCCCAGATTTTTCTTGTTTTGCCTTTTGTAGCTATTATAAAAGTTTGTAAGAATCAACAGTCATAAAGCTGAACCTCAGGCATAAGAGAGACACTGTCTGTGTGGTCATGTCATCATAAAGCCAGCACTGAGAGGATCTTACAAGCTTTAGGTACCTATGGAATGTATGAAAAAGGAAAGGGAAAACCAGTTTCTGTCAAACAAGGAGGTGAAATATGCTTACAGTCCAATTTACTGCAAAGCTCTGATGGCCGCTGCTTGCAGTTTATAAGCTGCTTCTTCTTCACTAGCACACCAGTTGTCCACTTTTAGGAAGGACTGCTTAACCAAACATGCACAGGATCATAACTGAGACTTGTACCTTATAAATTAGTCTTTGAAGCATGAATTAATGACTCCTTAATTGAAAAGTGATTGTTATCTTATGATTTACAATACTCTCCACAATGACAATACATGACAAATTCTTTAAAGAAAAGGAGAGTTGAGCCTCGATAAACTTAACTTGAAATCCCACATTTTGCTCCCTGAATAAGGCTTCCAAAGGACATGTAAATTTTGGATGTGAAACAGAAAAATTAGAAGCTTTATAAATGGCTATTTCTACACACTGACCTGTATTTTTCTGCCTTTTAATAATCATGAAAGATTATCTTCTCCTGATTGTGATTATAATATCCTAGCTGGGCTGACTCCAATATCAAGCCCTTGCTGATTACATCTAGAATAGCTTTCCCCAACACCTGTATTCTGCCTGCTTGCAGGACTATCCTAAAAACTCTGTTTTGCCAAGGATTCTGTGCATCTCATGTAATTATCAAGCTGTTACAATCTCCAAAAGCAGTCTCTAAAAGAGTTCACCACTCCTGAGATTACATTCTTAAATCACTATTTAAGAACATTTATTTCCCCCTTTCTCTAGTGCTGTGTTTACTGTTTACTCATTTGAAGGATCTAACTTAGTACTATTTATGTTTTGTTACATCTACTATTTGACTAGACAACTGAAGTTTCCTTAAAACTGAAGTGTTCCTCTCAATTTTTCTTCTTTTAAAAAGCTATGTTCTTTAGGGGAAAAAGAAATGAAACCCATGTTTGATAGAAGCTTCTTAAGCTTCTTGACAAAACATCATTTTAGAGTAGAGAAACAGTCCTCCAGCAGCCCTAACCTAAGGATAAAATTTCTCAAAGCATAAAACCGAAGAAGAAATGAGGCACTCTGAAAGCAGAATCTGTTCATGGAATATAAGAGTTTAAAGAACATAAAATATTAATGCTACTGTGGAAAGCACTGTCAAGATTTCATTTGGAATATTATCTGCAATTACAATCACCAGTGTTCAGGAGGAGCTCATTCAGAGAGGATTCAGTGAAGAGACAGCTCTTTAGGTTGTTAAAAGGAATTGAGAGTCTGTGTCATGAGAAGAGACTAAGCAACTTAATCTTGCTAAACTTATGAGACCAAGGCTTACACAGGTATGAACTCCACAAAAGAACCAGTGAGAAAAAGTAAAATGTGAAAGAAAACTACTCAACCTAAGGCCAATGGTTGACAAAACAAGATGGGAACACAGTAGCTACAAGCACATTTAGGCTGGAATTAGGATGCTTCTATTCACTGAAGAAGCCTGTCAGGTAGAGTAACAGGATGAGAAACCTAAGCAGTTTGAAACCAAAGTTGAGCAGTTTATGAAATTAATTGCATAGTAGGGTCAGAGCTGAGGACTTGAATTTATGATCCACAAGTCCTTGCTGCTTTTCCTCCTGAAATAAAATCAGCCATGCCTATATTCAAAAATGTATTTTTCCTGTGCTGTTGAGAGAATACCAGGAAATCAACCCAACTGCAATGTACAGTTATTTACATTGTCTTTGATTCTGTATGTGTTCCTGGGCAAAGGGGCCAGAGGAATCCCTGGAAAGGAGGAAATGTTCCCTGCACAGGGAGCAGCACATAAGGCACAGACACTCAAGCATCCAAGATGGCAGTAGGAAGCTGCTTCTGTATTTTTGCTGCAACTCAAATCTTGCCAGAACCTGCCTTCAAGGATCCACTGAGCTGTAGGATACTTGCTTTTAAAGCTTCTTGATGTTATGTTTCTGACAGCTCTGCTGCCTCCATCTCCTGCCTGGCTCTGCTGCTGCCCTCACAGCATGTACCAGAGCACAGCTTCCACAGGCTAGGAGAGACAGCCCCTGCTGGGGTGGATGCATCACTGCTAAGCAGTTAAGTTCCTGACTTTCAATTTTCTCAGGATCATCACTTTCATAAATGGGCACCTCCTCTGTGCCATCCCCTAGCAATGCTGGGACATGGTCAGAAAGCCTGCCTGCTTTGTGCCTCTCCCAGTTCTGTCATTTCAAGTGGACCAAAGCCACAGTCCTCCCCAAGAACAGATTTTAGGATCACAGAGGAATTAATCTTCCCTCAAATACAGTAATTCAAGGAGGCACAAGAGATCTCTCAGCCCCGTAATTCTGCAGAACCTTCCCCATATATTTCCCACTTCCCAAAAAGGTCTTTTAGTTCTCCTTCAGGTAGGTTTATTGATTCACTTCCTTGAGGGAGGTGCCTCTGACAGTTTGCCACAGTCCTTTCACACGTGAAAAGGATTTTCTCTGACAACCTGTCCACCCTGTAGGACACACCTTTATGCCCTGTCTCTCACTGCAGAGGAAAAACCATTCTCTTCTCTGGTTCTTTGTAGCACATTCCTTAGAGGAGTTTGGTCTCCCCAGACCTAAAATCTTTCCTTGACAAAGGAAAATATTTTCTAAATCCTTTTCATTGAAAAATATCCTTCCTATATATCATGTTCCTTGATTCTCCTTCTAGCACAGGGAATAAATACTCTGAGTAAATATTCTCTGTAGTCCATGCTCTGTCCAGCCATACCTCACACAGCCCTTTTTATGATTTTCCCTCCAAGGGACAAGTAGCACATAGTTGTTTTAGCTCTAGAAAGTATATGACAGTTTCAACCCTTTCTCCCTTGACCTATTTCCTTCAAGATTTCCACAGGCTGGCAGCTACCTTTTGCTGGGTGCTATCACCTTCCCTTTTCATCCACCCTCAAGCTGAAGTGACAGGACTCAATAGTTATTTTAAATCATGTCACAAGGATTCCTTCAACTTGGTACTAACTTACAGTCTCACAGAAATGTGTTCAAAGGTTTCTGTGGAATCTTACTGCAGCACTTGTGGTTTGTATTTCAGCTTTTTCCTTCCCTTCATGCTGTGGAGCATGTACAGGTCTCTAATTTTTAGTCTTACAGAAAACCACCTGCAACAGATATTTCTCCATCTTTAGCTTAACTCACTTCTATATAATCAAAATTCTGAGGTGAGTATTTTCTTCCAGCTCCTATCTGTGACACTGTGAAGTTCCTGCCTCTCCTGGGGAGTCTCCAGCTTAATTCTCTTCTGTTCTTCAGCTATACCATCCTTGGAGATGTGGCCTGGGTATCAGCTCTTTCAGCAATCTGAACCCTCACTACCACCTGATCACAAACAAAGGAACAGGTTCCCATGTAGTTTCTCATTTCTTTCAGTTCTTGGTTTACCTGTGAACCAGCCAGTATTTAATCCACCTGGACTTCAGTTGTCTTACTGGAGACTGCAATCTGTTTAGCTTTGGTGGCAACTTCTGTCCCTCTGTCCAAGCCTACCAGCTCTCTCTCTAAACCCACAATCCAACCAAACAAAAAGATTCTCTCTGACTCAGCTCCCAGATAAATTTGTCTGCTTACTCATACATAGTTTTGAACTTCAGGTTTGGGTTTATCTGCATCTCACTGCCCTCACCACTCCATTCAAAGCTCTGCAATGGATCAAGGTAGACCTTCTCCTTCCAGTGAGTTCCTCAAACTACTAAAAGGCTTCAAAGTAAACAAACACACACAACCCCCCTCCTGAAAAAAAAGAAAATATCCAGACTTTGAATATTTTTTAAACAGGGAAAATATCAAAGTGACTTTACAATACATAGCAGAAACAAAAACCACTCCTCAAACAGCAGCTTCTGTTCACTCTGTCCTTTCAGAAGTGTCTTTCCTTCCACCTGATTTTGATTAATAAGTTGCTCTCTGAACTGCAGACTCTGCTTACTCCCCTTTGGCCCCAAGGGTTTCCATTAGGTCTAGACATGGCTGCCTGCTCTCCCCAGCTCTCCCCCTGTTCTGCAGGCTCCTTTCCAGACTGTGCAGCGACCTGCCAGCCATAGTGACAGCCTCAAGACCCTCTGCTCTCCTCTGTGAGCCATGGTGATTCCCAGGACCAAGTGGCCTCTCCTTCCCTTCCCTCAGTGCACCAGCCCCTGCAGCAAGCTGTTAGGCCACTGCTTCAAGTGAGTAGGTAGCCAGAGATAGACACAAGCTGCTCCAAAGAATTTAGATATTGAAAATGCATTAAAAAAAGCAAAGAGAGAAGTGAAACAGCTATATGATAAACTTATAAGAGAACTGACAGATGGGAAATGCTGGGGCTTCAAACCCAAGGGGTTTTCTCCACATTTTCAGTTCTGCTTAGGATAAAACACTGGTACATGTCTTATAGCAGTGCACTGGGTAAAGCCTACAGAATGCACAATGCCCATCCTTAATATTTCAGTTGGAAAATAAAATAATAATAGCCTTTATATTAGCAACAGACACATATCATGTATAATTTATTTTTGTTCTTTCTATTCATCAGTACAGGTACTTATCAATCCAGAAGTACAAAGGTAAATTCTCCTTCTGCGGCACCATCACAACCTTTTCCCAACCACAGGTTCTGAGCAGCCAGTTCAACCCTATGCCATTCACTGGTGGAAAATTCAAACTGCACAAGCCACATCTTTTTCACATACTCTTGATAAACTCTCCTAAAACATACTCAAAGCATACTTAAACTGCTGCCTGGAGGGCAAGCTATCTAAAGAAGAGCAGCACACAAAATAAAGTATCTCATGCATGATGTGGGCACCTATCGAAAGGCTGTGCTGGAATGAAACAGGTCTCAAGTTCTATTCACACAAGTGGAGAAGGATCCTTCCTCTGACTGGATGACCTGATCAGGTGCTCTGTCCACTAGACCATACCACCACTTCCAAATTACACAGAATTGAAAGACTGAGCACAACATTTACTTAGATGAACCACTGACCATTGAGCCCACCTGAGATTTTCAGGGTATCCTTAAAATAACATGAGTATGTGCCTTGAGCCTCAGATAAGTAGGATAGGATTTTGAAAGACCTGAACATTGGCATGTTATTGCTCCCACACAAGTCTGAATTCTGTTGTCATGAAATGTCACGACTTGATACTTCTCTGAAACTGCTCTACCTGCCAACCAAGCCAAGAAATGTGGGAAATGTTTCCACTGCCTCTTTCAGCCATACAGATTTCACTCATGAAACTTATACCTACAGCAAAAAGTTTCCAAACTGCAACAGGATCCAGAGTTAATGTTTATTTCTGTGCTGAACAGACAAAGAAATGCCATATGGACTCTATGGGTGCCTTCCACCACTGGCCCCATAAGTGATTTCCTAAGTTATAGGCATGGAGGATTAAACAAAAAACAGTCCAGCCTCACAGAAAAGCTTCCCCCAAGCAACTGAAAGGATTTTTTCAAATGGAAGGACTGTCCCTGCTACAATTCCCCAGTAACATATTTGGGACTGTAGGACAGGAGATGTTTTAATTAACTGTAACCAGGCACGTACAGAAAGCTAATTCTCATGTCAGCTGAAACATATGCTCATAAATTCAAACTCTATTCATGCTAGAGGCACCAGAAATAGTCACAGTGTTTCAGCATAACTAGAAGCATCAGAGAAATGTCAGAACTATATGATCACACTGCAAATATTTCTAATTTGAAGTAATGGCTTTTTAAATTTTTTCTTGTTTTCCACATTTTAAACAAATCCTTGTTTTTTTCCATATTTGCAAACATATAGATAGATGGATAGATATATCTGCCAGCTCCTCCAAATACACACATTTAATTTTGCACATAAGCACCCCAATACATACAAACTACTATTGCTTTAAGTTACTTACAGGAATATAAAGCCATTCAAAACTAAAAAGTTGTTTTTTTCAATTCTGACTCACAGCTTCAAGGTGGCACCAAAACCACCTAGTCAGAGCTACATAAATTTCTATGTGTTTCCCATGAATAGCAAAGATGCTATGTGGAGGGAGGCAGCTTCTGTGGGGTTAAAGTGGGTACAAGAAAAATGCAAGATGAAAATGAGGTCTGTTGTCAATGAGCTTTTGCTGCAAACAAGCTCTTCTAATGCACTTTCACACTACAAAGCCCATGGTGAAATTTTCAGGTCCAGACTGTGAAGTAAAGTGGTCAACACCCACCTGTGCTGTCCTGAGTACAGACAGCAGCTGGAAGAAAGCTAAAAAGAGGAGAGACCTTTGTTGTTGTTGTTGTTGTTATGCAGAAATTATCATGATTTGTTTTATTCCTCTGACTCTTTATGCAAAACACTTAAAATACATAATTTCTCTGATTAAATGGCTACTGAACATGCATTTTATTGCTGTACAGAAAGATATGTAGCTCTTTTGATTAAGGGACTACTAATTATGCACACCACTAAAGCTGTTCAGAAAGTTGCATTGTATCTAACACCATACAACATGTCCTGATGCCTTCAGAGGCAAAGACTGTAAAGTTTATTATTCTTGCATTCTTCTTCCCTTAAAATGTTATTTGTGAATTTAATGCCCCTAAAAAAAAATAACTATTACTGGAGTGAACAGGACTCTAAATAAATAAATATTCCAGAAACCACTCCTGGTTTGGCTCAGTAACCTAAATCTCACATCAAAAGTCAAATTCACATGACAGCACTAACCCTTTCCTGACACTGTACAAACAACTGCAAAGGCCCAAAGGCCAGACTCCTGCAAATGTAACTGTACAGGACTCAAGTATGACAGAAAAGTTTCCCAGTTTGAACTTGAATCCTCTCAAAATGGGTCACCTCAGATGTTCACAAATACAAACAACAGCAAGAACCAACACAACACCAAGAAACAATGACTCTGGTTCTTGACCATGAGATTCGCTTGAAAGGTTGGATATTAGGAAGAAGTTCTTCACTGTTAGGGTGGTTAGACAGTGGAACAGGTTGCCCAGAGAGGTTGTGGAAGCCTGTGTGGAGAGGAGAGGAGAGGAGAGGAGAGGAGAGG
>VWZX01003777.1:1398230-1489590 GCA_013399015.1 Galbula dea
AGAGGAGAGGAGTGGAGAGGAGAGGAGAGGAGAGGAGAGGGAAAGGCAAGGAGATTTGCATGTCTCTATGTATCTTTCCAAACACCTCACTCTGTCACAGCCACTATCCACTGTATGTACTAACAACAGGAAAAAACCACAGCGGAATACACAGGCTCAAAATGCCAAATTAGTCTCTACTGAAGCCATTCTCTTTATTCTTGAGACAAACTGAATAAAAGCAGGTGAATGTTTCTGTATGTAGGTTTTGCACTGAAATACAGAGAAAGAGCACTGGCTCTTTGCTGCAGGTATATGCTTCCACTACTGCCTGCTCCCATTTTCCCCTCGCTGAAGTCAGGCAGATTGTTGCTCCTCTATCAGAGCCAGTGTCTGCAAACTCACCTCGTAGGTTCAAGAGGTGAGTTTTGTGATGTCAGAAATCCAGTGAGAAGAGGAAAGAACACTGGAGAGATGGTCAGCTAGCAATACAGAAAACAAAAGGAACAGAGGGGAGGGTAAAGGGGTCTGGAAGGGCATATGCCATTACTTTGGCCCATAAAGTAGAGAAATGGGACAAACTAAGAGATGGATTAAGAGATGGGAGAAGAAAGAAATACTTATAAACAAAGAAGGAAGTTAGAGGAAAAAAATTTTGAGAAAACATCTTAAGGAGAGAATGAAGAGGAAGAAAATAGCACTAGACATATGGATCAGAAATAAAGGCAACAGTAGCATAAAAGATGGAAGAGTACTTTAAGGATAAGAAAAAAGGACATGAAAATGTAAGCATGATGTAGGAAAACAGAAAGAATAAAGTGGAGCAGCAATAGGAAAAGTAAACATAAAGAGAAAAGAAGTGAAAAGACATCTCTAAGGTACAAATCTTTAATTATTTGTAACATATTGGTATTTCTTTTGAAGAAACAGGAGAGCTATTAGGACTTCCAACAGCAGATCATTTAAGAAAAGTTTAGAGAAGAGATTTTACAGCCCTAAATGGAGAATCACAACATCACTCCCTCCTCCCTGTTCAAGCACTCATTCTTTAATCATCTATCTTCAGCACAGCACGGGATATATTTTCCAACTGCTCTGCAGGACTTCAGCCACGCAGCTCCTATTGTGTTTAATGGGAATCCTGAGGACAGAGCTCTGTGTGAGGCTTTCAAAATGTACTCCAGAAATCTCTAAATAATGCACTAGTTGAACATGACTCTGTTTACTTCTCATAGGACATGACTGAAGCGAAACAAAGGCTAAGACGTTTATAAAAGCAGCATTTATTGGGAAGCTCATCAGTGATTTGTGTAGGGATATTTTTCCTCTGTAAAAGCAGTTCAGATGACTATTTAGGATTTACTTTTTCCATGATATCTAAATAGAGAACAAAATCAACCCCAACCACGTTTGCTTCAGAAAGGAAGATCAAACAGTTAATATATCAGTCTAAGATTTGAGAAGCCCCTCTTCAAGACTGCACTGTCATAAGATACCTTTGTGGCTTTGTTTCAGATTTTCCTCTGAAAATTGATTTAACAGTTTCTATTTCATAACAGCTTTATGATGGTAATAAATGCTAGCATTAATCAAAGATTTATCAGATACAGAAAAAATGCTCCACTATTAACTCCCTCTCCCCCTTCAAGAGAAGGGCTGTTTCCATGATCAGATCTGAAATAACATGATAGTTTCGAGCAATGTAAATCCTTGCCACCTGTGTTCTAACTTCATTTCTGTGTTTTCACTTCTATGAAGCAGCATTCAGAATAAATCCATGAAGATGCAATTTTCATCAGCTTTCATGCATCCTTTGGAATAGGCTCAGCTACATAAAAAGTTTCAGGGATTTCCATTTCAGGAGACAGTTTCTCGACCTTTTCAACCTGTGCAAACCAGAACAGCATCCCTGCAGAGAAAAGGCTGATAAACTCACTAGGCAAAACTGTAGCCAAGGAATAGCAAATATAACACAGAAAGCCTACATTTCTAGCTTCAGAAATGAACATTAGATGTTACATTAATATCACCAGTTTACTATAAACTGTTACCTTATCCATGCAATTTGTGCTACCGTGAAAGGGGAAGAAGATCTTATGTCAAGATACCCCAAAACTGGGCTTGCCAAATAAAATTCTTCAGTCCCAGAACCACAGAATCATAGAACAGTTAAGGTAGGAAGGGACCACTAGAGGCCATCTAGTCCAACCTCCCTGCTCCAGGAGGAGTTAAGCACATTTTTCCTGGACTTACAGAACATGCATAGGACATAAAGGTCTACTATGAAAATCTCAGAAAATACTGCTAACAGAAAAAGTTCAGCATTTCAAGACTTTTTGCATTTATGTTGGTGGAATGCAGAAAAATTAGATGACTCTAGAAACTACTATGCCTCCCAGCTTCAAACTGTACTAGTATGAATTATTGCAAAGTTGAATAACTCTGGGCAGAAGTCATTCCATTGAACTTAACAGTTCACCTCCTAGAATCAGGGCCTTTGTGACTTAAGTGAACAGACAGTATGTATTTTAGCTAATCTGGTGGAAACAAAACCTTACAAGCTTGCCTTACTAAGAAATAATTTAGTAGTTCTCCTGAGGGACTTTTTTTTTCCCTTCTAAGCAAGAATCAACACACAAAAAAGATCCTTTTGAATCCTTAATTAAATATTATGAAAGTTGAAAGAAAACAATCATTATCTTATAATGCACCATTACAATGCAGGAGACCGATTTCTGAAAAACCAATTTAGATATCCATGTCCAGAAGGGGAAAAGGGCAATAACAACAAAAAAATGATACATAAAAGAGAGGCTGAGTTGGACATGCAGGGAATGCAGGATAAGCATTGAACAACAGCATACCACTGTACCGAAGTTTTAACAATTCCATTTGTTCTTCAGAAAGGAAGCACAGTTTACCTTCATCATGAGCAAAAACATGACACCAGGCAGAAAATCTTGTGTGTGAGAGGGGATTTTATTCATATGAGAAAAGGCTATGTCAGGTCCTTTTATATCCACAGCTGGGCCAGCATAAAGGCAGGACTCTCAGCTGGCTATACAAAGGCAGTACAACCTGTCGGTACAGGAGACATCTAAGACTCCTGCTGCTTGATTACAAAGTTAAGCTATGTTGTACAATGCAATTATAAAAATTCACTCAGGTTTTAATGTTCTGTAGTTAGAAGGGAAAGAGTTCATATTTATTATAGATGTGACCCCAAGAGGCCAAGCCAGCACTGCGTGCTGGACAGAGGTGTGCAGGGTATGATCTGGCTAACAGAAACCAGCACAGCCCAAACCTCCCACCAAGTGGGCTGTGAGTACTTTGGAGAACACAGTCCTTGCCAACCTAGTTAGCTGTAGATAGATGACAGGAAATAGGAGGCAGAAGGAAGAATAAAGCAAGAGGGCAAAAGTCATACACCTGCTAAAAAACCACATCTGGACCAGACACTGGTTTTGCACACCAGCACAGCCCTGCCCAAATCTTCGTTCGCGAAGCCTAGCCATGATGACAGTGCTTATAGAGTAGATCTATCTGCTGACTATCTTCACAGCAGAGACATCCCACTTGACACAAATGCAAGCAATGGCAACTTGAAATCTGATACTGGCATTGACTCTAAAACGAAACTAAAATGAAACTGAATTATTTTAGACCATCCATGTTCACTTTACTTTTAAAATAGCTGCTATAATAGTAATTCGTAAATTATCCACATTTGCCTGTTCTATTAGTGTCTGCTAAACAGCATTTTTATTTCAAGATCATTACAAAATAGAGATGCTGACAGTCTTGTTATTAACACAGTGCTAGCACAGTATTTTTATACCTTTGTTATGCTCATTGCTAATGCTTCATTTCAAAGTCATTTCAGATTACTAAACGGAAGTGTAATAGATTTCCTTAATCTTCATCATTTTAAACCCTCATTCACTCTTCATGCCACTAAGCACACTGCATGTTTTGAGAAATTGCTTGGCCTGCAAATGGCATAAATTAAACCTGTTAAAAAAATAAAAGTATTGTTTGGAAATGTACAATTGTAACTCCATCAATATTTGTAATTGCTGAAGGAAAATGGTAACTCATTTTACAATAAAGGCCACATTCTTTTCTAAAATACAGGCTTTTTTGTTTTGATATTTACACTGATGCATCTCCAAATGAAAAATAGTCTGGTGTCAGGAAGAGAGACAAATCTATACCTGGTGGTGGGATCACCTCCGGCATTTGACTCCTAACACTGTTTGCTGAAGACAAACCTTTTAAAATTTGAGCAAATATATCTTGATTTTATAGATTATATCCATACCTCTTGGAGCAAGTGGAAAACTTACAGACTTTGAGCTCACTTGGGAGCTAATATTTCAATCTAGCCCTGATGAAAAATTACAGAGAAACAAAAAAAGCTAATGTTAACTTAAAATGTAAGGAATCACCTACTCATTTGATTATCGTTTATTATTTATCAGAGGCTGATGTTGTTAAGAGAGTTGTTTTAAGGTCCTGCTTACAAACAGTATAAAGACAAATACAAACTGGAGGACTCAAGTGTTAGCAAGCATTAAGGGCTAAAAAATGGTCAATACACCAAAACCATTCTATATTATTATCAGGTCTAAAGGAAGAATGAACCTCTTGTACAAACATGCCTTGTAATAAATGACAATTTTCAACTGTGAATATAAAAGTCACATATTGCTATATTCTGTAGAATATCTGATGCTACAAAGGTATCCAATATTCCTTTACTTTTATAACACAATTCATTATTATAATCACACAGCTAAAAAATCAAACATAATTTTGAGCTGTTCCAGGCTCCAGGAGCTAATGATGTGAATCTGTGCTTGAATAGTATCTTACACTTACATGAACATCCACTCATTACAAAAGTGTTTCAAAGCTAGCAAGTGGACAGTACATGTTGTCTTTTATGAGCCCACTTTAACCAGGCATAGGTTTCACAGCAATAAATTTCCACCTTAGGAAATCAAGGACATTTTAGCAAGACTTATGTTGGGTAACCAAGAAACAAGACATTCAGAATCATTTAGCACTTCTTACCCTCTGTGTTTTCTCCTAAAGGCTTTCAGACTCTTCATTAAAAAAAAAGGGCACAGGAAAAGTTAGGTGACTTGCCTAGAACCAGTCAGTCAGAAGGGTTCAAACTTCCTTTCAGATTTCAGTGACAGCAATATCTGCCTGGGTTAATTATTTAGACAATAAGAAAAACCATCAGCCCAGGTTAGTACTTTATTACCAAACCACACCAACTATAATTTGCCTCCTATTTACTTTAATAACATAAAAGCATTCTTTTACATCTTAGTCCTTTATGTACACACAACATGAACTCTATGGTTTGGTTCAATCTTTGCTCTGCAACCCCAATATTTAAAGAGTAACACAAAGGTGAATTACAAAGTATTTTTATCTTTTTCTTATGACTTTCCCTAGCATACAAACAGCACATGTAGGATAAACAACAAAAACACTCAGTTATTTGTACTGTCTTAGTACAACTACAGATACAATCACAGTGTAAGAGAAATGTAAGAATTTCATGGAAGTTGATTAATAGAAAAGCAAGCTGTTTCTACAGTTTGGAGAATTTTTTTTACCAATTAAATCTGCAAGTAAATGTGGCAATCATAATAAAGTCAGATACATGCATGACTGGCTATTTACCAAGCTGACTAGGATTTACTGTAGTCAGAGCAACCAGCCAGTTATTACACAGAGGGAGGAAAATCTATGGATGGATATGAGGTGCACCAACAGATTTAACTGCTAGAATAATCACAGATCTATTACATTTGTCATATTCAGCATTTAACATTAATATCTGAATATTACTCCTAAGAGTGTGTTTTCAGGTGAGAAAGCAATCAGACCACATGGAAGACAGCAAAATAAAACCAGGACAGGCAGGTAGTATCTGCCAAAATATCCTGTAGGGGTGCCTGGCCTTTAACACTAAGTCAGACAGACAGATGGTGTCATTCCTTACATTGAGCAACTCATGGTGTCTAATTCAGGTACAAATTCAGAGGACTTAAAACTTATGTATGTCTCTATATTGCTGTTAGATTACTGCAAACTACAGTCCAGGCATCAGCACTAGGTATGTAATGTCAGTGGTGTGAGCACCTTTCCTCTCCACTCCCCAGCAATGCCAGACACTGTTGTGGCTGGGCTTTACATGCTTTAGATAAACCTAGTGCCATCCTTACAACACACAACTGGATTAAGACAGAAGTTGAAATCATGAGTTCAGATAGATGGTGTAGAAAAAAAAAGGTTTGAATACAGTTAAAATTTACAAGATTACCAGTTACAAATAGACAATCTGAAAGGTTCTCTTCTCTTCAAAGAGTCGGACCCAGAGTTTACACATCCCTCCTTAAGCAGGTACTTAAGGAATAACAAGGAGAAATCCTGACCTGAAATTTGCTTTGATACCAGTAGCCTGCTCAGATAGGATTTTTATATAAATTCCAGCACAATGCCAGGTACCTAGTTCCTTAAAGAAACAGTTTAAGGAAGAGATGCAAACAGATTACTTAAAATAGGATTTTGTGGAAACTTCAATATAGAAGGAAAACTGAAACAGGTTACCTGACATGTACTGGTGTTTGAGAGTTCCTTTTCCACTAATGCTCAAGAGGACAATATCATCTACAGTACCCATATAAAAAACCACAAAAACCAGCATCATCTCCTTTTGAACTGGGCTTTGGGAACTTCTATTCAGTGTAGATCTAGGATAATTAATATTTTATGACATCACACTGTGCTGGGTAAAAAACTTTTTTTAAATAAATGTTTCATTTATTAACAATTAAAAAGGTATTTTATTTGCCAACAGAATTTAACAGGTTACTTTCAAAGTCTGAGCTTAATTAATATTGGGAATTCATCTATAGAACCTGTTTTTAAAACAAAATTATTATTTATGCTATAGGAATGTGTAGCAATATGAATGTAAGAGTACTGTAAAAGTGAAACACCAAATTTGAAGAAAAATATTTTTAAAATTGCAATCTCTTCAGGCTACAGAAGTTGAACTTAAACCTTTGTCCTGGTTTGGGTTAGAAGAGAACTGATTCTATTTGATGATTTTGTTGTTTGGGCTGAAGCAACTAAGTAACGACAAAGTAACTACATTTCCCAAGCTGGCAGTATATTTTTTACAAACACTGCCTGCTTCCAGCAGTGATTAGGCCTAACGTTTGGGTTTACTGCTGAGGATTGGTATGGAAACCAGGACCACTGCTGAACCTTGTGTCTCACATTGGGGCTGCAGAGTAAAAGTCTGCACCTACAGGGAGGAGCGAGCAGGACAGGTGACCCTAAACTGACCAGCTAAGTATTTCATTCCATACACATCATACTTGATATAAACCTGAGGGTCAGTTGCCTCTTCCCTCTTCTTTCACTTCCTGCTCTTCTGCTTTACAAAGGCCCATCTTTGCTTTCTCTCTCTCCCTCTCGCTCCTGAATCCAGCTCCAGGATCCAGCCCCCTGAATCTGATTCCTGTCTGCTGCTGGAGGCCTCCCGTTACGGTATCAGTGGGGATGGTGACACAGTTACCATCAAGGGGGGGTTGGGCTTGGTGATGTTTCTGCATATATTTGCATATATATTTAATCTATTGTTACTATTTTCATTAAAGTAGTTTCAACTGTCTTTATTTTCCAATCAACAAGTCCTTTCCTCTCTTATTCCCTTTCCCTTCCCTCAGCAGGGATGGGGATAGTGGAGAGTGTCTTGTCGCTGGGTGGTGGTCAATCCAGCCCTGACCCTCAACAACCTTGCTAAATAACAGCCACTTCCAACTATTACTCATTTTTAACATAGCATGGAAAAACATTTGTTAATATCTATTTTTTCACTCGTGTTTACTTTGGGGTGCAAAATTTTGCTTGAGGTTTACAAGCCATGTTGATTGCACAGATTACACCGAATTACAACACTCCTGTTTTATTAAAACTCACAAGTATATAGACTAATGACTGGTCACCTCACATAAAATTTATATATTTCTGCCCAGACATTGCATAAAATTAAAATAAAATGCCACCTATATAAACGAATGATAGCTGAAGTTTTATGAACTATAAACACAAGGTCAGCAGCACTTCACTTCTGCAAGATAAATCTGACATTTGGACAGCACTGTGAATCAAAACCAGAAATGCAATGACCAGGGAATATAAGCTGCCTATTAAAAAATAAACAAAATATACAGCAAACCACTGTCAGATGGTCTTCTCAAAACCCTGTACCACCAAAAACTAATGCTTCTTTCAGGTACTGCTGAAACTTTGCCATACTCCAAAGAATGATGAAATAATCTTCTGAGTCAAGGTCTTTTACTATGATTTGCAATACCACTTGTATGCAGACTTGTTATATGGTCTAGTAATAGAAGCAAACAAGACCTTGCCTTACCCTAGCAGTACTCATTTTTGCCACTATTCTTTTTTCAGGAGGTATCTATGCTCAGCACCCTAAGACATTCATTCCTGTGGCAGGACATTCTCAAATACATTGTATGTATAAATATCAACAGGAAAATACAGTCAGGAAAATTACTATACTTTGAATAAAAAACTGCACAATAGAAGTGGATTTAATTACACTAAATATGTTTAAATTTTTGTTTGAGGTTTTTTGGTAAGTCTGCCTGCATTTAGGTCTTTATATAGATGATCAGGGGGCTGGAGCATGTCCCTTATGAGGAAAGGCTGAGGGAGCTGGGCTTGTTTAGCCTGGAGGAGGCTGAGAGGGGATCTTATAAAGCATCTGAAGGGACATCTGTCAAGAGGATGGAGCCATGCTCTTCTCGATGGTGCAAAGCAATAGGATGCAAGGCACTGGGCATAAACTGGAACGCAAGAAGTTCCACCTAAACATGAGGAAGAACTTTTTTACTCTGAGCTCTGGAACAAGTTGTCCAGAGAGGTTGTGGAGTTTCCTTCCCTGCAGACATTCAAAAATCATCTGGACACAATCCTGTGTAACGTGCTCAAGGGAATCCTGCTAGAGCAGGGAGATTAGACAACATGAGCTCTGAGGCTCCCTTCCAACCTTAAGCATTCTGTGATTTTGTGAATGACAGACAGCGGAAGCCACTTATGTACAGTTTTAAAATAACTGCCAAATTCAGGCCATCTCCTAGTAGACAAGCCTTAGTCAAGTTCAAAACAAGTCCTCAACTTTCTTTATTTCAAAAAAGTTCAAAGTTATGAGTTGGACAATGGAATAGCTAGATTCACACAGTGACTACTGGAACAAAAACCCAACAACACTCACCAACATACACCATCTGCAGTGCTAAAAGAGCTGCCTAACTCTAAACTTGTGAAAGACACAACATAAAAGGCAAGACAATACAAGGTTCAACTCTTGTGGCTTTTGAGCAGTGTTAGGAAATGCTGAGTTTTGGGAGGGGAGACAGGGGACAGAGAGGCTGAGGTTTTTTTTATTATTTTAGAAAGTCATTGTCCTTTTGATTGAATGTTACATAAACTATTTCAGGTGCACATTATCTATCTGGCTCCAGGGCTTCCTTCTTGGTGCCCTATTTTTAAATCTCTATGGAAGCTCAGTCCCTGTGCTAGATTACTATGTCTGCTGCTACAGACATGATAGGCAGATTTAATTTGCTCAAATCCTGAACTACATTCAATTTTCAGATGAACTTAATTAACAGAAAAAATGGCAAGGAAGAAAGAATTCCTATGAATTTACTTTTTTTTTTTAATTCTGCTGTATAGTTTTCCTTAAATATTTTGACTGACTTTATTTCTACAGTTAAGAAAATTAAGAAAATTACTGTTGCTTTTACAGGAACTTATGATTGCATTTTCTTTTTATCTAAGACTTACTAAGTATATCCACCACTATTAGAATCAAGCTTGAGGATCTCAATGCAGTATTTTTTTTACTTTCTGAACTAATTAACAGATGCATACTCCACTTAAGAACACTTAATAAAAATCTAATCATAAACTTCAATAAGGCATTATCCAGGAGATGCTCTGACACCCTATTCTGCACTATCCTATTTACTTTGATTATCACTCTGCTGAGCAATGTATTACTATGGGTCCAGTTCAACAAACAGTGGAGTACAAATTTTCAAAGTTTACACATTCACACCAATTTAACCAACAATTCACACCAGTTCAACAGCAATTTACAACTTTTTTCTTTTTAAACAGAGAACCTGCTTTTATTCCTGACTTCTTATGATTCTGTACATCCTGTTATGAACAGAAATACTCAGATATTACCCATAAGGAGCACTGCAGAAGTGTTCACCAATACATAAACACTCTAGGAGACTGCTACTTTTTCTTTTATGTTCAGCTTTCACTTTTATATAAGCAAATACTGATTTTCTGAATGTTAAGAAAAAAATTTACTAAAAATGTTGTAAGAGTTTAAATGTAAGAGGCAAAACTGCCTCACTTTTGGTCCATCCCCAGTCTGCGGTCACAGGGTGTTCTACAAACCTTCCAAAAGCCCACTGAACACAACCATCCTTAGAAAAGGATAAGAGGGAGCTGGAATTAAGTGCATACTGCTAAACACTGTGATAAAAGATGACATAAGCACTCCAGAAATACTTTCAATGTCATTAACTCTTCAAAACTGACAATTAACAGAGATAAACTGTCCACAAACTCAGAGAAGCTTTAAAATTACTGAAACCTTTTGTATCTGCCCTCCTTGTGGAGAATACAATGAAATAAATTCACTTGTAATTACATGGAAGTCAGATTTAATTTAATTTTAATTATTTGAAATGTGTACACACTCCAGGAAAACCTCATTAAGCTGGCTCAGCCAGTTTGTTTTCAAATGGGACTGGTAAGTCAACATTTACAGTTCTCCATCACAACAGCCATCCATTCACTCTAAATGGTTCAGATTCATCAGTTATTACAGTCAATTCAAATCAGTAAGTAATAATAAGTAAAAGTGTTCTCCAGTTGTGTAAGGAAGATCTGATCTTCCAAGCAAGACAAAGACACTCCAGAAAATTTTTGCTTCTCTTGCTGCCTCCTACTTTTCATTTAGGACAGCACGATAACTTGTTGGGATGCTACAGCCACTATTTTCCTGAAACAAAATGAACTTTAAATTCTTTAAATTCCCATTAGAAGCAGAATATTGCAACAAAGAAGAAAAAGATGTTTTGACCTCAGCTTCAAAAGCAATAGCTTGTTTTTAGTATACTGCCTATCTGCAATACATTAAACAGCAATGTCTACTTTGCCCTAAGCAAGAATACAATCAAATGTTGTTCAGAAACAAACCCTTCATGCATGGCTGTTATATTTTTCCTCTTCTCTCCTTCCATGTGTCCCTCTCCTTATCTTAAACACTGTTTCTCTCTTTCTCTGAGTAATTCTTGTAACACAAGACTGAACTGCTGCAGAATAAACAACATTTCTGACACAAATGCTCACATTACAAACGCATTACTGTTATTAAGTGAAATTTTTGAGCAATGAAATAGATTTTCCTTTTAATCTTGAAATCTTAAGAGCCAAAATATGCTTCTTTTCCCACTACCTGGGATACTTTTGTAACATCAAAATCATGAGCATATTAAATCTGCTGGTTTGATGACAACAAATGTAACAAGACCTCAGGCATGAACAGGAACCCATTGTAGAAAAGCACTTGTGTGAAGTCAGCCAAAGCTAAAGCCTGGAGTTCGGCAGTGGGTCAAGTACACAGCTCTTTCCAGTCCAAGTAAACAATTGAAAAAGAAATCAGCAGTATCTGAAAACCTTGTTTGAACTCCTGATTGCAAGCATACTGTTTGTAAAACCCACCCTTTATTTCATAGGACTGTCCTCTCAGGAGTATCACCAACTCTAATGTCCATGTATTATTTTTTCTTATATTAGTCACAACAGACACTTCCAAAAAATTATTAATATGTTCATTTTCACAATTACAATGAAATCTCATTCAAAAAAAGTCATTTTATTCTCAGATTAAAATCCACATAGCATTAACATGAAACAACCATAGAACACTTCAGTCTTATTAGTTGGTCATTAGCTTCTCCAAATCATCACCATCTAAATGCTGTATAACCCAGTTCCTAGATCTTATTTTGACCAGTTCTTGTCTTGAAGCTCTCAGCTTGTTTTTTCTCCTGACTTTTCACTTTTTATTAGGTCACTGACTGGAAACCATTACAAAAGTTCTTTTTTTGCCATTCCCAGCAACGTGTCAGGGAGGGCATTTAGTTCCTGTAAGTGTAGCTGCCCTGAAAGGAAATGATGTTGATAACAGGTGAAGAAACTGCAGAGGGTCTGACTGAGTTCAATGGAACACAACCAGGTTTAGGTTGATGTTTTAAGCAGTGTAAGTTTACTGCCAAGGCAAGTATCTTGCAATAGCAGTAACTTCTATTTAAAGCAAGAGGAAAGCAATATGATTTTATGTCTTCTCAACTTACAAAACTCAAAGTATTTTAGAAAGGCAAAATTGTTACATCAATTTTTCTACTACTTATACATATAAATTCAAATGTTACATCTTCTCCAAAGACATGGGGTGCTATGCCAAACAGTAACAGACCATAATTTCAATAAATGTTCAGACACCTGCACTGCTGCTACACATGAAAATTTTGTAGTACTTTTAGAAAGCAACATACTAGGAACACAATAGCTTTAGTTTTGTTCCATGATTAAGTGTGCCCAAGTAATGTTTTTGTGAAACACTATAACACTACCCCACAGAAATGAATTGCTTGAAAATAAAGAGATGTTAACTGAGTACTTGAACTAAATAAACTGTAACATATATAGCTAGTAAGGTTCAGTGATTAGGCAAGAATACTTACCTGTTCACTGCACCTACCATCTCTTGTTACTATTCATGTCATTACTTAGCCATAGGTCACTCAAATTCATTTTCCCGGAGTAATACTATAACCTTGCAGGTATTTGAAGAAGGTATAATAAAACAAAAAGGTTAATTGTGCATTCTGTCAGGACCATGTGGCATCAGGCCATGACCATCATTTGCCTGGTAAATCTTATCTCAGATTTCCTTGCTATTTAAACTCTCCCTGGCTGAATGATAATTCTTCATTGTCTAAGCTGCATGAAGGGTAGGCTTCAAAATACAGTTTCAGGTTCTTAATGCTTGTACCTTTGTTTAACTTTCTAAAACCCCTACTTTTGGCAATGCTTAACATATTCTTACAGCTCTCACCTCTTAATTATTTAATATTATTTGCTTCAGTTGTTCAAATGTATTATGAGACCAGTTTCTGCAGTACACGTCCACAAGTGAATACATAAACCAGCTCAATAATACATACTTAACAAATTACAGTCCTTGCTATCAGCAACCAAGGCACAATGAGGTTTCTGCGCATTTTAAGCACTGCAGCAAATTTTGATTCTTTTAGTCAAACTCAACCCATACAGGAGAAAGCTCAGACATGCCAAGGACAATTTAGGGCTTCATCACTAAGATCACTGTAAGCTGGATGAGTAAGTGACCTTGTGCATCTGAGACACAGAGTTGAGTCTTGAGGAATAAGAACGAAGGAGACAAGCTCTACAGTCACTGTAATCAGTGAAGCCCAGTGACAAGACAAGGGGCAATGGTTGTAAGCTGAAGCATAGGAGGTTCTGTGTGAATACAAGAAAAAAATTCTTCCCAGTTCAGGTGCCAGAGCACAGGAACAGACTGCCCAGAGAGGCTGGGGAGTCTCCTTCTATGGAGAGATTCCAAACCCATCTGGATGCGCTTCTGTGTGACCTGGTCTAGGGAATCCTGCTGCGGACTAGATGATCTTTCGAGGTCCCTTCCAACTCCTAACATTCTGTGATTCTGTGAAAAGCACAAGCTGTGGTGCATGCATTTGGAGTACAGCTAGCACTCTAAGGACTGAAACTGTCTCAAAACAGTCACAAAAAACATATTTTGTGGAGAGAAAGGTGATGTTGACCTCTTATGTTACAGCTGTGGTGTTACAACACACAGTCAACAACAGGCCACAGCCAGCATGAAGAACGGCACAAAGAGTCTCTAAATTAACGGTTGAGACACTCACCAGAGGACGTGGGCAATTTTTATCCAGTGACTGCATAGTTATGTGGGTCAATGTAAAATGAACTAACTCCAAAAGGAGCTCATCTTTAGGGCAAAAGAGAATGTTTCCATGAGGAGGCCAACTGTGTCCCAAAAGCAGTTGGACTCCCTCAGTCTAAGCAGTATGCAGATACTATGTTTTCCAGTTCTGTCTCCAGTGTTTCCTTCATTAAGTGGTCAGAAGAGAGCACTCCCTCCACCACCATTTCTTCTTCCAACCAGTTTAAAGACAAATTCTGAGCAGTTTGCCTGTAGCACTGGTTGACATGCATGAGGTCTGTGAAGGGGTATAGTCTTTCCCTCAGCTGCCTGGTTTCTCACTCAGCATGGAGGCTTTATGAATCACCCTTCAGGAGCACCTTTTTCTGTGCATTGTTAGGGGAACCTCAGAACCTACTATAGGATTTTTATTCTCTCTGCAAGTACGTCTTTATTTCACTTTAAAGTCCTTTACTTTTTCTTATTTTACCTCCAACTATATAATAGGCAGACAAAGCCCAGAGAAAGTGGAACTAATTTGTGCCTGTGTTCCTTAAAGACAGCACTTTCTTACTCCATTTAATATGACACTGTGCATACAGGAGCAGCCAGACAAGGATATTAATATTCTCATTCTGTTACAGTAATTAGTAGCAACTCCCTTCACAGCTCTGATAAACTAGGAAACACATTTCACTTTTTGTCTTTTCCAGCTTGTGAAATACTAGTGGAAGAGAAACAGCCACAAGAACTTTGTGGTGACATTGTACTAGGGATGCAACTATTTCAAACTAACCCAGAATTTGTATGGAGCCACTATGAGTCACCAGCAGTAAATGGTAGGGGACACCCCCTAAAAATGTAGAGACCATGCAATAAAATGAGGCATTTCAATTTATATCACATCATTAATGCCAATTATAGCACGAAAGATGCTAATGTAAGGTACTTCTTAGACTAAGCAAAACACTGACCAGTTCTGAAGATAAGGTTTGTCTTAGTTACCAGTTTCTTCTCCCAAGCACATATTTATCTGTTGACATTTTGCAGCCAGCTTCTTCCCTGTCACTTTCAGAGGTATCTAAAGCTGTAGGAACAGAAGCTTGTACCTAAGCTTTCCATTCCTTCCTTCCCAGAGGAAGAAATAACTAATAAATAGGATAAAGACTTAACATTGTAGCCACATTTTGTGTGGCAATTTCCATGACGTTTCCTCTTCTCCACTTACTCTCTATGGAAGAGTGGCACATACATGGATACACAGCTTGGAGGGGTGGTGGAACAGACAAGATAGACACTGTCTCAGTTACATTTCTTCAGTGAGTCTTGCTTGGACACCCTGGCTGGAGAGATACTAATGCAGTTTCACAAACCAGAAAGACTATATATGTTGAAAGCAAGGTATACCTGTGACACCAAAAGGCATAGGACTCTCTTTAGACCCTCACAAAGCTTACAGAAAAGAAATACACGTGTCAAATGCTAGTCCTTAAGATCCTCAGAAGATAGTACATGAAATTTTGGGATATTTTAAGAGAACTGCCAGTAATTCAATAGACATGAAAATCATACAATCAAGCAACAACCGCATTCAGTAGTAAAACGTTAAAAAAGAAGAAATTTGTTTTATGTTTCCAGTGGGCTATTACTAAACAATATCAGATGAAATGATAAGTATAACATTAAAGTTCTCCCAGGAGTCGTAATTTTAAACTTTGTTTTGGTTTTTTTTATATGATTTTTAAATTAGAAATAAACGCATATAGATGTTGATCACCGATATGCAAAATTCAGGTAACTGAAAGAGATCTTATTTGTCAAAAATATCTTGGCCATCATAAGGAACATGAGATCTACAAGCTGCTGGAAACCATTTAAATGGCCAATAAGGTTTGAGTAAAATAATTTTAAGTAGTTTTAACTATAAGAGCATCTATGTTACAAGCGTAACTAGGCATGGTGAAGGTATTTGTGCCACAGAACTATGAAGCTCTGCCGAATTCAGTGGGAGGTTTTTCTCAATAGAATAAAAATTTAGTACGAATATTAGAATATCATAGATTTAGTAAGGATATCAGGCTTATATGCAAAACCAGAAGTATTCAAAATAAGATTTTCTTGCACATGGCAAAGCCTTTGCTTAAGGACTTCTAAAAAAGATGACAGTGGACAGCGCATTAAATGCTAACCATGTATTAACATTAACTTACTCCAACATGAGCCACCACATTCATCCTCCTTGCTTGCAACTTTCTCTCTTTAGCAAGAGCCACAGGGATTGTTACAATCTATATTCACATATATATTTCAGTATAAAGACAGGATTCTGAAGTATTATGAAAGGTTGGTTTATGTGCTTGTTAATGTATGTCTATGAATTATGTAAGTACTTGCAAGGAGAGCCAAAATATATATCATGGAATACCTACTTACCTTTACTCACATGTCTAACAGTCTGGCTTCACAGTAGAAAGGTGACAGCCACAATTGACACATTTTAGGTTTTGACTGCTGTTAAGCAGCTTCACGCCTGCTTCTATATGTTTGTTGGCAGAAAAGGTTTAAAACTCCACTATAGGGTGATTCTCAATCTAAATTAATTACATGTCAGATCCAAAAGAGCAAAATACCAAGAAGAAAGCTCCCACATGTTAATTATCTTGGGGGTTTTTTTTCTTTGATTGTTTTCTCCAGATGGTCACTGTGATGCTCCATTTCTTTATCAACAAATACCTTTCTATGTGCTGCTTCTGCATCCACTGAGATAACTTCTAGAAGCAATACATGAAAAAAAAAACATTTTTACTCTCATGTAGTTTTAGTACCAGATGCAGGCCTGTACCTGTCTTTGGACAAGTTGATAATCCTCCAAAAAATCAGAGGATGTTAGGACTTTGCTCATCTATACTCCACTAAGCTTCAGCTTTACAGTTTAGAATCACTGCTAGAATATTTAACTGCAGAACTTTGCAACAAACACTTGCTTTTTAGTATATTTGTAAGGCATTTGATACAATCAACAAACTTTACAGCAGTTACATAGAATGTTTTTGCAATTTTCACTTGCCAGTGGAAGTTGGGAATTATATGAATAGAAGACACTGTCATGCTTTCTCCTTTTTTCCCATGTGCATATTGTAACAATTGCAAGTTACAGGTGTCATATACCCACCTATCGACAAAGTATGTGAAATTTACTTTTGGTTTGTGGGTTTTATCCATTCAATTAAAATAGTTTTCTAAAAATGTCTCAACATGATATGCCCTTTACAGACATAGAAGCAGACCCCCTGATTAAATGGAAAATATTTTGCATGACTAATTGGATAAATCTGGATATCCCCTTAGATAGTCCCCATTTTTGGAGCTGAACACCATCAATCATGTTTTGACGGAAGCTTATAGTCAATGAAGTATCTTTTGAACAGAACATTGTAATATGGAATGCTTAAACACCAGATTTTATACTGGATTACTTCTCTGCAAGAACAAAATATATTTATGGTATCTTAAGCACATGCAAATTCATCACTGATAGAATTTGGTTTAACAAATTAGCAGCTTTAACTTAGGCTTAAATTATGCTTCAGAAGTCGGATGAAAACTGAAATGCAAACTAAAACCACCGAAGAACAGAAAATTTGTGAAATGTCTTAGAATGGTGATGGCAAAACCTGTCCTATTTACAATTCTTTTGAGTTGTAAATACAGATAAGTTCTTGCAAGTCCAACATGTAAAAGCTTAACACATGAGAGCTCAAACTGAGGAAAACAAGACTACATAGTGACTCCTGTCAGAAACCATTAACTTCACCTGCTAAAAAAGCCACTGCTGTAGCTGAAACAATCCCCCAGAACACAGTTCACCAGCTAGAAAGAAAGGCTGCACACTTATCACAGAATTCCTCTGCTAGGATTTTATGCAGTGCTGAGACATACAGAAATGCCTATAGACAAATTTTCCCAGCTTACTGCTGCATTACACTACCTGGGTGAAACACACCCATATAAGCAGGACTGTTAGAGTTGCCATATGTCCAAAATATTTTTGTATTAATGTAACTGCAGAAGCTGAACTTAAAGGGTCTGATGGGGAAGAATATAATTCTTGGACACATAGGTATCTTCAGCCAGCTGATCTAACCAGAAAAGTTTTCCTAGTTGAAGGATCATTGTAATCAGGCTGATCTATACCAAACAAGCAGTCCACAAAATACTAGATTGGCCTGAAAATTAATTACACTCAGCAGGAAGAATTTGATTTATTCAGATTAGTCACTATGCCTGCAAGGGGTAGATATAATCTTTCCTTAGAAATGAAATAGATATCATTCCAAGTGTCATGCTTTGAACATACAATCAAAACTCCCATTACCAAAATTTCGACAGTAAACTTCCTTAAAATAATATCAACCAGTTTAATTTTGTGAGGTATAAGAAATAAAAGCTGACAAGAGGAAAATCTACTTTTGTATGTAACAAAGGTATCCAGATAACCTGGATGGGTATGGCTAATGGCATTACAGTATGTAGATATTTTCCAGTGACTTATTAGGAGTTATATGCTATAGAAACTTAGTAAAGTGTATTACTTGCAAATGACAACACTTACACTTGATGGACACAATGTTCTACAATACAAAATGCCCACAAGAGGTCTTCAAAGATGTTTAAGCTACTGCTTTTGCAACTACAGTATTCATGCACAGCTAGTTTGATTAGGAAACTGACAAACATAACCGACTTTTAATTCTTACATTCTTTTGAAATTCAGCCACTCTTGTCTTTTTTACAAGGCACCCATACAAAAGACACCAGAGAACCCAAATAAGGAAAATAATAACAATTATTTCATTACTTGATCCTGACTATGGTTTCAATTCATCTTGAAATTTAATACTTCCAGTATATTGGAGCTGGAAAATGAAGTTGCTGATACTTGAAAAACAAATGTTATAAACTGTCAGATTTTTGCTTCCTACAAAGACTGCACAGTACTGTATCAAGAACTCTCAATTTCTAGCAATTCTTCTACACAATTTATAAACCTGTGTACTGCATGTTCCTACACACCAAGGTTCCTTCTTGATCTCAAAGATTAAAACCTCAGGGATTTAACAGCATTGAAACAAATCTCCATTTTTATTGTACATCTTTGATGATTAAACTGAGCAACTGGAGACAGTGGAAGCAAGAAGTGTTTTAAAAAGCAAACAAAGACGACACCTAGTATTGGGATTCTTCGTGTGGGGGTTTTAAAACTGTTTACACCTACACTCTGTCTTTGATCATGTTTCTAACTACAAGCCCTTAAAAGAGCAACATGTAATTGAGCAGCAAAAATCTAAAAAGTGCAAACGTCCAGTGCAAGAGTGAAAATAGCTAAAAAAAATTACAAAATTATGCTTCATTATGCTTAATGACAACTTTAAATTTGGCTATAAAGAAGGCAATAATTCAAAAGATCCACAGCCAGTGACACAAATCAGAGTGCACTGGTCTATGTGCAGTCAGTTCTCAGAAGTCATTGTCATGACAGGTTTTTAAATAATAGGAATTTTAAAATTCAAGCTAAAAATAGAGAGGAAAGAGAAGACAGAAGACTAAAATTTGGACATTCATTTCTAAGTCAATGTTACCATTATTGCAACTTGCAAATGAGATTAAGAAAGCCTCTGAACATCTCTGCTGCAATGGAACTAACCCATGATAAATCTAGGAAACTATTATAAATACAATAAAAGCATCTAATCCATGGATAAATGGCACTTAAATTTGTGGCTTGCATAAATCACACATTCCTACACATTAGGTTATATGCATTCCATGGCATGAAAAATTATGAGATTTCACATAAAACAGGAAAAGAAGAAACAGTTCTTCAGACCAACATTTAAACTGCTGTAAAACAGGTCTCAAGACCTCCTCAAATTGATTGCTCACACGTGTGAACCTTAACTATTAGTATACAATCAGCTTTATGAATTTCACTGTATCATTCATCTTCAATCCTCTCACACTCAATATAATCAGTAAGAAAAGTTTCTCCAGAAAGATGCAGTACCTGCAAACAGCCTCTCTTAGCATGAAATTAAAGTCAGGCTCCTGTGAATAGGCTCTCCCAGGGACACTCCTCTTGTGCATGTTCCAGGACATTGTCAGTTCCTTTTTCTGACTTGGACAAATGACTTCTCACAAAAGGCTACTCAGGAACTGAGCTGCTTTTAAGAAAGCATTAATGTGGCCGCACACTGTGCAGCCAGAGACTCTTCTGCATGAAGCCTTCATTACTCATACATTTCAAATCTGTTGCATAGCACATGGGACATCAAAACTAATCATTCTGTCTGGTCCTGTGTCTCAAAGTCTGCAGAGCTACTGTTTCCACTTGTTACTGGGGAAAACATGCATTTTCTTCACCACATGTCTGCTAGTGTCTGACCTACATCATGAAGAAGAATGAATCTTCCACTAATCCACGCCCTAATAGCCAGACTTTCTTAAACCCTAAACAGGAAAGCCAGGCATGTGGCAAGAAGCATCATTCCTGCCCCCACCTTTTATTTAATATTCTTGCTCCTCATCTTCTTTTTCATATCCCTCTGTTCTCTTTGCAAAAAGTATCAGAGTGAATTAATGACATTTATAATAATCTACTGTGTTCATAAATTAGAAAGATATGATCTGCCAGTACTCCATTTATCAGAAGGCTAGGTATCTCTGTTGCAGGTTTTAATACAATAAACCTTTTAAACCAGCTTTAACAGAACTCAATCAGAATGTGCTTACAGTAAGTAATATTCTGTACTGGGCCTGCAGCTTGCTTATTGAAATACTATCATCTATGCCACATAGACTATTGAAACCCAAAATATTTTTTTTTCTTTCTAAAGATTTTCTTTTTTAAGCTGATTTGGGAGCATACAGACTTAGAGCATCAAGTAACTGGAGCTTTTATCTTCCCAGTTAGTGAGAAGAGAAGACTTGTGCTGACTGAAAACTTCATTACGCTGGACAAGTATCTTTGGAAATGTGTATCAGGCATTTTCCAACTTAGGGTCATGTGTCCCCCCCCTTTATAAAATGTGTTTGCAAAAAAGTCTTGCATTATCAGTAGCACACTGGTGGTTAGACCATGCAGCTTGCAAATTCAGATAGGAAACCAGTATCCTGACATCCAGCAACACTGTTCTCTCACACCTACTCCATTTTTCATGTGCAATTTTAATATTTTTAGTATTTTTTTCTAATTAATTTGATGCTGCTTAATAGGCTCGATCAACTATTACCTCACTCTTCTTTTCAGGTAAGCACTCAATGCCTGATGAAGAACTCAATCCTATTATACACCTTATGATGTTTGTCACAGAGTCAAGACCAGGATTTTTTGTCCCAGGCATGGCATTCTTTTACTGAATAAAGAAAGATTTAGTTTGCAAAATACTAAGAATGCTACAGATTAAAAGTCTCATTTATAAAAATGTACATCTATGTATAACAGCATTTTCTTTTTTAAATTTTTCATGCTATTTTCTTCTGCTGTCTCCACAGGATACATGAAAATGGGGACTGAAACCCCCACCTTGGAGATCTGCTGGGTTATTTGGCTCTCAATTCCCACAGCTGCACTACCCAGAATAGCTCCTGATGATGCCCCCAGGTAGATCTGCTGCATCAGAAACCCATGCAAGTGAGGCCCATAGTGGACACTGTAAGGAAATCAAGACTTTACCCTCTCAACACTTCACTCCACTCCTGAAGATAAAATGAAACCTTCCACTCTTCCACTCCCACATCACCTAAAAAAAGTCCCACATAGATCTGTGGATTACATATATACAATATGTATACATATATACACCTTTTCAAAGGTCCACAAGGCAAATGTTTTATGACCATACACATACAACTCCTTTGAGAGATACCAGCTCTGATGTTCTGCCACTAAGCATGGGGTTAGAAACAATGGGGTAAGTAGCCACTTGAAACATTTCTATAGCTTCCATTACATGCAATTGTCCTATAAAAGAATCGACACTGAGTTCATTTGTGTCTTTTCATTTGCACATATATCTTTTTTCACCAAATCAAATTTGCAGTTACCAATGTTTACTTTCAGTGCTTAAATATTTCCCATTCTATTTCTTAATGCTATGTATAATTTCACAGCAATATTAGCTAGCAAATTGTTCAGGATTTCTCTGTATCAACTTCTGTAATAAACCATAATACAGATCTTTACAGATCTGATCTACTTTCACAGACCAGGAAGGCAATGACACTATTACTACCAACACAGAAACACAGAAACATCACCACGGTTGGAAAGGACTTTCAAGATCATCAAGTGCAACCAATAGCCCTACACTACTGTTATCTCTAAAGCATCCCCTTAAGTGACACATCCACCCATTACTGAAAACCTCCAGGTGACTCCACCACTTCCCTGGGCACCCTGTTCCAATACTGCACGACTCTTTCAGTAAAGAAATTTTTGCTAATATCAAATCTCAACCTGCCCTGGCACAATTTGAACCCATTCCCTCTGATCCTATTGCTGGTCACAAGGGAGAAGAGGCCAACACTTGCCTCTCTATAACCTCCTTCAAGGTAACTGAAGAGAGTGAGAAGGTCTCCCCTGAGCCTCCTCTTCTCCAGGCTAAACAGCCCCAGCTCCCCGAGCCTCTCCTCATGAGGCCTGTTCTCCAGACCCCTGATCAGCCTAGTTGCCTGACTCTGCACCCTCTCCAGCACCTCAATGTCCTTCCTAAGAGATAACTACCCAGAGATAATCTTCCTTCCATTTTCTAAAATTAATATATTTTTCAAATGTAAATTATAAATTTCAGAGTGTGATTATTTCTCCTCTCAAGCACTGCTTATCTGCCTAACATAATATACTGAATGTTATTTCTGCAAAAGATGCATGCTCTTCATCAAAACCACTGCTTCAGCTCAAGTAACCAGGCTAACTTGAAATGAACTGGCTCCAATCCGGACCAACAGCACTGCATCAAGAAGCTCATAGCAGGACAGTCACTAGAATATTCAGCTGTGGAACAGCCAGGCTTAGAAAATACACTGATAAAGCCACTATTTCTGGTGCTATGTTACTCACTGAACGCTAGCTCAGGTACCTGCATGTTAGCTACCATCACAATTTGGACTTACCTCTAAATGTTCTGGTGGGAGGACACATGCTATTTTCATTTTAAATTTATCTCTAACTTTACAGGTTCTTAGTTAACTGTAAAACCAACAATTGTCTTGGAAAATATCAAATAGCAGGTAAATCAGGTATGTTCTCAGAACACCTAAAATGTGCATTCTTACTAGCCTGAGCCATAGAACATACACACAGCACACAATGGCAGGGTTTTGCTGAAAAGTGTTAATACAAAACATTAAGAAATAAAAGACAGAGAATATGACATTCACCTTTTTTATTTAATCCCAATGCATTTATGAAGCTGACAGCAACATCATTTACAGAAAAATCAGCAATGTTTTGGTTTTGTCTAGATAGCAGAAATAAACAGAATTAGCTTGGGAACTGGCTAGCACTTTTTAAACATTAGATTAATCTCAATACTGCAGATATAAATTTCTGTTAGAATTATATAAGAATATATGGAGACTAAACAAGATGCTTAAAATAAAATATATTCTCATCTACTATATTTGTGGAATCACAAAATCAGTGGTCCACTTCAATTTAAGCATGATAGAATGAAATCACATGCTCCAAAGAATTACTTAAACGGTCCTAATCCTTCATCTTCCAAATCCAGCCCTACCTCTCAGCCTTCATACTGTTTAATCTGAAGAGCAAAGAGGACTGTCATCTAATTCTCTGAACTCCACAATGATTAACCCTTCAAGATGAGAACATAAAGACACAGACTGAAGATTCAAAGTGATTAAGATTCCACATCTGACTCAGACAGCATTTTTAACTAGAAATGTGCCTAACCATACAAGCTTTGCTAAACAACTGCAAATACACAGCATATATCAGTTTCTTCTAGATGCAAAAACTATTAATACTGGCCACTCAGAAACTCAGTGAGTGTTTTAATGAAATAGAGTCCAGATTAACAGAGACTGAAGGAAGAACAGATAAGAGAAGACAGAGAAGACAGTTCAAGACAACAGCAGAGAAGACACAGAACAGATCAGAAAGGCAGAAACGTGGAGACAAGTGCGAACTTCAAGAGTGCTGGGAACAGCCTGTGCTTCAACTTCTTGTAAGGCTACTGATAAAGAAAGCTCAGGTAGCTACTCTCAAAAAAGTCACCTGTGGATGCACATAGGCATCTTAATGGGTACTAGCTGTTATTTCCTGGCAATATTCTCCTCCCATCAACAGTGAGCAACTCAGTTCAATGTGATGAAAAGCACCTGCTCTAGGAAGATGACTGTAACAGACATACAACTCCTATGAAATTGATAAGACTCATCTGAGATACATCTTTCATACCACCTACCTTCGAGAAAAAGTAACATATTGCAAGAGGCACAGGAAAGCATCACTTCTGGGCAAGTTTAGGCTGGTAAAGCAGAGGTTCAGTGGGGACAGGACTAGTCAATATGTATTTATAAAATGAATCTGATATAAGAATATGCAGAAACTGAGCACTACTGTATGCACTAGAAATAAGAACAGTTCACTACAGAACAGGAGTGCAATAGAAACAGTTGGACAGCTATTGCACAGTGGGCATGATCAGATTATGGGAGGATTATGTGCCATGATTGCTTCTGACATGGTGGAGGATGAAGCCTCTTGGCCTAATTTTAGACCCCCAAATTTATGGGCAATAAATGCTTGTAAAATAAGTAAAGCAAGCCAAGAAACCAGAAAGTGAGCTAAATTACCTAATTATAGTATGCATTACAAATTATTCTCCACCACATGCATGTTGTTTTGTACTTATAACTAGATTAATAACCATATTAAAATGCAAGATTATTGTAAAAAAAGACTCTGTGTCTTTTAGATTTAAAACATTATTAACTACTCAATAACCTTTGTAAATTGGAGGGGAGGGTTCTGAAGAACTTAGACCAAATAATGAAGCAATAGGTTTTTCTCAGTACATAGTGTTTCATTTCATTAGAACTTCATCAATGCCAATGCTGCTCCAGCAGCATGTGCCAACCTAATGATAAAAGGTTATGTCACATTTTTATATACTCCAGATGGCAATGATTCACAAAGAATCTCACTCCTCAGTTCAGCAGGATTAGGAAACCTCTTACAACAACCTCAATTGACATTTCTCATCCTGCCAGCGCTACAATGGATCATGATGCATGTGTTTCACATTGCAGTTGCCAGTATAATTGTTCTATTACAAACACACTGATTGAGCAAATACGTATAGCACTGCAATAAACACTAAATATGTCACAGAATACGCAACAGAGGGCTCACAATGAACTGCAGGCAAGTCTAGAATGGGAAAATATTGCTCATTATATTGCAATGCTATAAATTTCAGCAATTCAGTACATGACTACAGAAGCTGAATGAAACCCAGGGTATTTTCACAACAACACTTACTGAAGTACGAAACTAGTGAAATAAGCAATCCATTAATCTTCCCTGTATACACAAAAATTGTCTTCAGCAAATGTTTCAGAAACAGATCCAAGTGGCCTCCATGAAACTGAAGTATTTCTATAAAACTGCATGCTTCCTTCATTCCTTCTTACAGATTCTACAGTAAATTCACACCAATATAACATACTCTCCCACTATTCACTACTGCACAGTCTTAGATGAAATGAGCTGTTTTCTCTGTGAAGGGCTGAAACTAAGATGTAAGAACTGAATTTCATAGACATTTGTCTTTTAAGGAAGATGCTCACAGTCAGATTGGGTTTTGGTTTTGTTTTGTTTTTTCCTCTCTTTAGTATACCAAGTGTAGTAGCAGCAAGCACTTACAGTACTTGAGAAGATTAAGAAATACTTAATGTTCAATGTCTTGAACAGAATTCATATTCTGAGACACACTGACATTCAACATGCCATGGGAGGTATCTCTACTGTAGACTACTTTTATCCCAGTTCCACTGTGATACACCATTAATTGTAACTGCAATCTTGAAGTCAGTCAACTCCCTGGATTTTTTCTCTACTGATTATCTTGCTCTGCTGTATCTGCCTTTCAGAAAATACTGCAGGTGGCCAGAATTCTCCAGGTTCTTACTGATTTTTCCACTGAAAAGGAATACACACAAAGGCTTGTTGTTATTTCCTTATCATCTATATATGATCTATATATGATTAGCTTTCTTATGGTTAGTAGATACAAGCTGGAAGGAATCTGCCAACTGAAGACAAATGGAACACAGCAATAAACCCACAATCAACTCAGTGCCTCTAAAGAGGCTTCAGAATGAAGAATGAAACCTATAGCTAAAGACAGAAAAAGGTTACCAACTGATCAGGTGAGACAGTATATCAGCTCAAGCCACATTCATTCAATTAATAGACTCTGCAGCTTGCAAACACCGATAAAGGCACTAAACTTAATGATCTAATCTGTATTCCTACAGAATGAAAACTTAGCTCAAAACACAGTCTGCTTGGATTTTCAATGCAGACAGAAGGTACAGAAGGGTGTGCTTTTTCTGCTGTGGACTGGCATGAAAAACTGGACAATTAAATCCCACAAAAGCAGAAGAACAAAAAGGAGAATTAAAAACACTTGCAGAAAAACGTTATGTCAAGTGCTAAAATGCAGCACAACCTCCTGTGCCAAAATAAGAGACTACAGAAAACTCTTGTTTCCTTGAAGCATTAAGCCTCAATGTCTCACATCTCCTCCTAACTACTTTTCTCATGACAAATGCAACTCTTCTCAGCATGCCACTTCATCCTTCCTATCTGGAATGCTGGTGAAAACCAAGAAAAGTAAAATCCCTTATCTACAAGAAAGCAATTGAACTGGGATTCAGTTATCATGAAACAGAATGATGTAAAGTCTTCTCCAAGGTATATGTAAACTAAGAGTGTGTATCAACAACCTAAAATAGTCTGTGCTCCCTACAATGTGCCTTGTTCTCAACAATATTTGTAGTTTCTCTGCATCCTTTTGCAGCACATCCTTACTTATCCGATTATCACAAGAGAAGCTCATTGTTTTATGCAACACAATATTCTACTGACACCCTTCAGACATTGTTTTCAGAATAACCTATCCATAGTTATTATACTGCATGCTTGAAAGATAATTGATGCCTTCTGAAATCCTTATTTAATTAATGCTATTTAATACACAATTTGACTGAAAGGTAGCAGTGCCCAATTCACATTTTGAGATTATAAGGTTGGCACTTCACATGGAATTAAAACCATGTTACACTGAAATAATCATTCCAACCAATCTACACTTTCTTTACAGTATCTGCAAACTGAAGCAAACATTATGACCAAAGATAATCACATTAATATTTTTGGCAATCCTTTACAATAAAAGCTACCTGAAATCTTACACAGTAATTGTTACTACATTGTAACAGAACCCCCATGGAGTTAGGTATTATAACCACATTAGTCATGTAAGTTCAGCATGATTAATGATACTGCAAAAAAAAAATATCAAGATTTTAAGCAACAACCTCCTTATGGGCAAAGGCCACAGTAATTAGGTCCATTCCTGCCATAAGCTAGATACAGGTGACTCTCCTTGTTGTACTTTTAGTACAATCATCTAGCACCATCTCGAGCTGGTGAGGATCTGCCCCACCAATTTGAACAGTTTGTATCATATCAGATGACTTAAAATTGTAGCATTTGTCCTTCAGTGCTTTCTTCATCCTTAAGAAGGGAAATGCCAATTCCTTTCCATGGGACATTCCCTCTGCTAGGTCTAGATCTACATTCAGTGAGAATTCTAAGTCTCTCCTTCAAACAGGAGTGAAGGAAGGCCTCACAGGTGTCCTTACTGATACAGATGGACTAAACCCAAGCACCTTCTCTTTTTAAATCCCATTTTTCCTCTAAGCAAGTTCCATTACATGTATCAAGAAAATGCACAAGCAACATCCATTCGGCTGAAACAAACTTCTTCTGCCTTCAAGGCATACAGCCCTGAGGATGCACCTGCAGAGTATCCAGGAAAATGCAGTTTCAGAGCAAGGGATGAATAACTAGAAGAACTAGGTCTATAAGCCTATACAAGATAAACAAATCTCATTCTGTTCTCTGAATTTTACCATATACTCTGAGAAGCAAAACTTCAAAACACTAAATCAGCTTGCTTTCCCTTCAGAGGGGAAACTAGGCTGTAATGCCACAAGTTGGCACACCATATAATAGTTTTTCAGTTTTAAACATACTTGCTGCAACTTCTAATAATCATATTTTAAATCTATTCATAAAGGGAAACACACTCAAAACATTTTGATAAAAGAAAAAGATTAAATTTTGAAGTTGCCTGTCAAATTCTGAGCACTGATGAACAAATAAACTGCTGCATGGACTGGTACATCAGAACAATACTGTGGAATAATTACAAGTTCTAAGATAAAATTAAAATTACCATAATAATTCTCCTGTGAAACAATCCAACCTGTGCAGACTACAAATTGCTACTAGGTTGAAAAAATATATTACCACCTCAAGTCAGGCAGATAAATTATTCCACTTCTATTAGTTAGTGTAGGTACTTAAGAGGTTATGAAGAGCAGGATGACAAACTGATTATATTTACAAATTATGTATTGGTCACATTTAAAGACCAGCTCTGTACTTGCACATCAGCTTTAGAAAGCCACCTATGCACGCTGTGAGCAGGGATACTATTCTACGACAGCTGTCAAAAGCAAAAGCCCCAGTCTGTAAGGTCCAGCTTTGGATACAGAAGGTGATACCAAGTAGGGCACATCCTTCTGCCTGTTTTCTGCTTGTTTCCCTATATTGTTGCCTGTATCATTTCCTTTAGAGTACTTCAGAGAAAATCCTTTTCTCCTCTCTGCCTCATACACACATCAAAACCAGAAGACCTTGCTTTGAAATCTAGACAGGACAAACGATCCCCCTATTATTCTATTCAGAGGGATAACATTCAGGATTTCATGTTCCTATCCCCTCTACCACAAACCTGTACAGCTGTACCATTTAAGGCACCAAACTCTTCAAAGGTACCTGAAACACTCCTTTCCTTCTGCCCTTAATGAGAGCAGAAGGCACACCAGTACCTTAATAAAGCTGAGCACTTTTCTTCATCAGATTTTACCTGCTTGTAATTAGAATGGGAGTTTAGGCTCCCTGTTTTAGTTTGTTGTAAAACTGTAAAGGTAAAACTTAAGACTTGGTCAACCAATGATCCTCTGATTTCAGTCATCCTCATGAAAGAGAATTATAACTATCAAGATCATTTGTTTTTATGTTAGCTTTTTAATCACAGTATTCCCTCTTGGTTTAATTTGGTCTGTACCCACCACCATCAATCTGAATATACAACACTGCCCACTAATGACACATTTACAGTTTATAACACAAGTTTTATAGTACAGGAAAATTATTAATACAAATTACACCTCAAGCATGTAACAGAAAAGCAACCACAAAACTTGTGATCATAAACTCAGGTTTCTCTCTGATCCATTAGTAAAGAGAAACAGCCTATAATCTACCAAGTGCATATCAGATATGGCTTTTAAGTATAGGTTTATAATCACAGGACAAGAGGAACTGCAGATGTGATGGGATCAGCAAACTAAAATGGAATAAACCCATGTTAGCTGGGTAGTTATATGAATCTAGTCATGGAATCAGAGGACCACCCTTAACTAACCTTATACATATTGATTTCAAACCTCTGTGTCTTTTTGACTCTGCAAGAAAACTGCTCACTTTGAAGAAATTACTGTAGAAGTGTGGACAGCACAGGTATGCCTGGGATGATCACACCTAAGACTGCTAGTTGTGAAAGGCACATGCAATCAAGGTTTTGAAAACTTCCCTGTTATTTCCATCTAATATCATCTCCCATTCCAGGAAGGGTTAATTAATAAATGTGCCAATGCACAACACTACAGGGAAAGAGAAGATATAATGAGACTGAATCACTGTGTTGGTGTAGACAGCAACTCTGATAGACAACTGTTTAGCCCAAACCAGATTGATGCTTTTAAAAAGGGTCTTTACATTTCCTTAGTCATCTATGACAGACCCTAAGGTAATATCTGTTCTTTGCCAGCCTTCTTCTTGCCTGTTGTCCTTACCTAGTTTAACTTCACTATTCATTTCACTTGGACATAATCTCCATTAACCCAAATCTCTCTGAATTACTGGGTTCAAAAATGTAGATGACAATGCTGCTTCAAAGGTGACTCTATGTAGTATATTCTACTGTAAGGGTTCAAGACCTTTATCACCACATTATCCTTCTCTCATAGGTATTTCCTCCATTTCCTTTTAATATTCTTTTTTATACAGATACTATGAAATGAAAATAGTATTTTTAAAAGACAAAGGTACACATACCATCTAAAGTAGGGAATTTTTCCATGCTCAGGTTCAGAAAGATGTTTCTGGCTTTTACATGAATAAACTGAACTTTTAAGACTTTTATTCCACTAACAGTAAAAAGAAAGCCCTTATTTATTTTGGTGGGAAATATGGCAGAAAGAATTACTGAGATTTTTAAAAACAGTTCTAAGAAAGGCCTCCTGTTTTGAAACACGAGATTTTTCACATTATGTGGAGCCATTACTCTATGTTTCTTCAAAGTATGCTGAGAAAAGTCTGTTAACAAGGAGAGAAATAGTATATAGAGCTGACAAAATTAAGTGGTTTTCTAAGCAAAGGCAACCTTCAATGTTAGTATTTTTAAAGCACACATGAACTTTCAACACACGTACAAAAGTCATTTACATTTTTAGGATTGCAGTCTAGACTGCAGCTTGTCACCTTTAAATATATTGCCTATTATCATCTTTTCTGCAAAACATTGTAAAAATTACTTTCATACATTTGGTTGGAAGAAGATCCTAGTGGGTCAGGTAAGAGATTAACTTCACATCACGGGACATAGGAATATCACAATATTTTTTCCACCATGAAAACTTTCTCCACCATGAAAACATTTTCCCAAAGCAGATCATCTGTAAGTGCCACTAAGGATGTATTATCTGATTGTACCCATGTTCTAACTTCAAAAATATGTGAAGAGAGATACTATAGAGCATTGTCAACTACAGCAGGTCTTCTCTGAGTACATCAAATTTAACAAAACACTTCCTCCTGGATTTTTTTTTTCTCAGAAGCTACTTCTTAGAACTGAACAGGCAACTGAACTGAGCCCTGGGAGCATAATTGTTCTTTCTTATTCATGAAGACTACTGTGGAACTATATCTAAATTTTACTTACAACAAATTGGTTTAATCTTCTGTGCACAATTTCTTAGTTACATATAAGTAAACAGCACTCCTTTGGGACTTTACTCATTCTTAACTGGCTACACAAATAATTGTCAGTGGTTGTTTTACTGCAGTTAGTGCCTGGGAGTATGATGAAGAAATCCTGGCTGAATCTATTTATCTTTAACAGATTACCTTTTACATTCTATCTGAGACCATCCTTGTCAATCTTTACTGGTATGTTATGCTATTATTTTCCTTTAGAGAAGACAAAGAAAAGCTGTGAAGAGTTCCTGCTTTCTCATCTTTCTCACACCCTTCTTTCTTTCCATTTTCATGATTTTCTATTTAAAATTACTTTTCATCGTTTTAGAATCCTTGTAAAAGTGCCTCAGTTGGCTGTATCTCTCTCTCTACGTGTGTATACATTTCTCATACCTCCAAATAAAAAGGTGGCCTAAGTATGAAGGAGTTTAGTCTTCCACAATGGGGGCAATCATGGCAAGTTATGAAGAAAAAGTGATGATGATCTTATAGTGCAACCAGGCCAGGTTCTTTCCTGGACAAATGGCTCAGAATTAAAAGAAAACATTTTAAAATATGTTCTTTTAGACCACAGCTAATTAATATCAAATGGCTTGACTTACAGGAAAAAACAAACTAAAGGAAAACAAATTATCTTCTGCTGACCTTTGCAGATCTTTTCCTAGCAGATCTGCTGATCCTTCTGCTGGGCCTTGGAATCAAGGTATCTACCATGCCTAGCAAAGGAACCTTTTTATTAAATATGTGAAGGAATATGTTGATTTTGAGTAGTCTCTTTACCATATATGGCATCAAGGACTTTCAGAATAGCATGTGACACATTTGTGACTTTCCTGATTTCCTGAGTTCAAAAAACCCCAAACTATGGCAAGTTCCACAGAAAAAAAAAAAAAAGTCAGTACCTTAACTCTACATGTTCCAATGCAATTTAAAAAATAATTAAATAATAAAATGAAATGATCTGTAAGAACAGCAAGCCAGCAATAAGTAACAGAAGTTCTCCTGACAACCACAGGTCCTATCTGCCTTGGAAAACGTCTTACCATACATGACTGCATAGCTCTTAGGCAGCAACAATACCTCCTATATCAACACTGTCCTTTCATAAATTTAAATATGTTTTACAATGGAGAATTATCTGTAGCTATAAATGCCTGCAAAAATACCTATTATTGTGCAAAATAAAATGTACAGAGCTGTGAAATTCGACAGCTACAAGATTTCACAGTACATAAACATCAAACACAAAGCTCAGTCTCTTTAAACAGCAGTAGCAAGGGAGTTTGCAATCTCACCAAAATGAGGTTTACGCTGTCCTCCAACACAAAAGGGTCTGTAAACCCAATAAAAGCAAAGAATCTCTGTTCTTACTCTCAAGCACAACATTATCTGGTACATACTTCCAGTAGCTTCCTTCAACATCAGTGAGATCTCTCACTCTCGGAATGAAACAGCCACATAATGAGAGAGATGATAGATACATACCACACACAGCCTAGTATAGATAGGTTCTGTGTCAGGCCCATGTTATGGGACTGCAGAGGATGTTTGCACATGCTGTGTGTGGACCTGTATGTGGGCATGGTAACCTACTGTTAAATTGTGGTGAAAATATTTATATATTGATTTTATGTTAGGCTCTCTCTTGTAAGTTTTGAATGACAGGGCACACCAAAGGATTCCACTGTAATTTAGTGCTACTTTGGTGCTAACGTGCTAATCTATTACATCATGCAAAGGAAAACGAACATCTTCCTTATGAGGAAAGGCTGAGGGAGCTGGGTCTCTTTAGCTTGGAGAAGAGGGGACTAAGGGGTGACCTCATCTATGCTTTTAAATATGTGAAGGGTGGCTGTCAGGAGGATGGGGTCAGGCTCTTCTCAGTGAAGCCCAGTGACAAGACAAGGGGCAATGGCTGTAAGCTGAAGCATAGGAGGTTCCGTGTGAATATACGAAGAAATGTTTTCCCAGTTGAGGTGGCAGAGCACTGGCACAGACTGCCCAGAGAAGTTGGGGAGTCTCCTTCTATGGAGATACTCAAAACCCATCTGGACATGCTTCTGTGTCACCTGGTCTAGGGAATCCTGCTGCGGCAGGGGGGTTGGACTAGAAGATCTTTTGAGGTCCCTTCCAACACCTAACATTCTGTGATTCTTTGAACCTACTAAATCATACTGCTAACTAGAACAGAGGAAGCAGACTATCATTTCATGCTCTGATAAATCAGTAAAAGGCAATAGATGCAACCTTCCAGAAATACAAGTATGATGCATACTGTCAGCATATAAAAAAGTACAAAACAAACCCAGGATTTCCTGAGCACACAGATAGCCATATTTTTGTCTGCAGAAGATAAAAATTTACCTATTTCCTTGGACCTCTTGAAAGCAGCTCTCAGCAACTAAGATCTGCCATGAAACACCACCACATGATTTACTAGTGCATCGGGGTACTGAAATAGGACTGGCTCTTAATGTAGCTTCAGTGCCTGCAGAGTCCACAGACGATCAGGAACTGCATGTACCTCTACGTGCATCTTTAATAATGCCTGAAGCAAAGCAATCCATTGCTCGCTAAAAGTGTTATGCAAGTCAATATGCATCATGCAGTGTAGTCTGCTGTAACTTCTGGTCCTTGTATGACTTCTGTGTTTTGAGTTTACACTGCTTCTTCAGTCCTCTGCAGTAATTCTGACCTCACTGCTTTTGTTCTTTCTTAACTTTTGTATGAAAATATGTATTTCAATGGGATGCTTTCTAAGATGAGAATGAGAAATATAGTTTTTGAGCAAAACTGAGATAACACATTCTTTGAAGATATTTCTCATGTATATGTACTTTCAAAATCACCATATTCATAAGCAGAATAGAAGAGTGGAAAAAAATTAAGCCTGGTATGAAAACTTATACACTTCTTTTTTTCTTCTTATTGGTCAAAACCAAGAAAACAGCATATTTAGTTCAAAGTAGCCCAGGCTACTTTGAGTGGGGTCAATCTCCATACACAACTTAGGGCAACCTCCTCTTTGGGCTTAATTTCATTAATTAATTTCATTAATTAATGAAATTTCATTAATTCCATTGCTTTTCTGCCAGATGAAAACTATTCACAGAAAAGCTCCTTAATCTTACTTAAAACAGTGCTTGATAGTTCTGAGCAATGATTAGCAATGAGATATGTACCTAAGTGTCATACATGCACATAAATAAAAATACTAATATACTCACCTTATCTGTGTTAATCTAAAAGCAACTTCATTCTTCTACTCTGTCAATTCTAATCAAAAGACAAGATCGATACCCTAAGCATTAGGGTAAAGTCCTAGTAAATTGGTATTCCCACCACGTTCTGTGGCTCAGAAAGTCCAGCCAAGATCTAAGCAACCCTCCAGAGAAAGCACTGCTCAGTGGCAGCTCCAGAACTGGTTCCAGTGAAGCAGACATCAGCCTCACCTTCCTTATACCACACACCGAAGAGATCCCCAGCACTTAAAGACCCTAGTAGGAGGGACCCCATGCTGGAGCAGGGGAAAGGTGTGAGAAGGAACAAAGCAGTGGCAGAGACAAAGTATCTGAACTAATCAAAGCAGATCCCCACCCCTCTGCCACTCACCATGCTGCTCAGGGGAGGAGGTAGAAGAGTCAGGAATGAAGAAATGAAGTTGACCTTGTGAAGAAGGAAGAAGTGGGAGAAGATATTATTAGCTTGGCCTTTGTTTCTTGCTATCCTATACTATTTTTAATTGGCAATAAATTAAATTAATCTTCCTCAAGTTAAGTCTGCTTTCCCCTTGATGGTAATTGGTGAGTGATCTCTCTGTCCTTATCTCAACCCATGAGGGTTTTTTTGGTATTATTTTCTCTCTCAGACATGTTAAGGAAAGTGAGTGAGAGAGTGGCTGAGTGAGCACCTGGCAGCCAGCCCAGGTCAACCTGCCATAACATGTTTGGAGATGGACATCTCATCATCAGCAAAGCAGGAAGTGTACAAGTGAGATATGCACCAGGCATGGTCCAATTTCAAGACAGCAAGTTGTGTTTCGAGGAGTAGGTTAAGAGATTACTGCAGAACTACACAAGAGAAGAGGAAAACTGCAGATAGCTCCTTCTGTAATCTTCCTCTGAGACAAGCAGTGAATTCCCACATAGTATTTTATTCATCCCTGCTATGACAGAATCAAAGTAATACCATCAATGGCTGCCAGGAGAGCATTTTAAACTCCCTAGAAACTAGATTAAAATGTTATTAATGGTTTAAACTGGCATTCAATGGACATTAGACAAACTGACCAACCCAGGGGCTACTGAGGTGTATATAGTTTCCAGACACAGTCTCTGTTACATATGGATTACTTGTCATGACAGTAAAGCCTCTGAAGTGCAAGCAGGTGGTGATCTCTCAATCAAGCAGATGTGATAGCATTAGAAATTAGGATGTGATGATGCAACATCAACATGCTAATGCAATGCAAAAAAATTTCTTTATTGCAGCTGCCAGGAAAACAGTTTTAATCTCCACTCACCTGCTGACAAGCCAGAATGCAGCTAGGGAAATTAAAAATAACTGGAGAAACCCAGGTAAGATGTGTATAAAGAACAGCCATGCAGTGCTTTTATCCAATGTGTTATCAGATTTGTAGTAGTCATTTTTCCCTCTGTCAAAAGTGACAGACTAAACCCTATGGTCAGTATTACTGTGAGGGAAATGCTGAAATGCAGTCTAATGAGAATTGCACTCATCCCATTCACAGGACCCTTGCACATCAAACAAGGACCATTTCCTACTTTTCCAGTAACATCCATCCACAAAAGCCTGGGCAGTTTTCCAGTCACAGACACTGATGCCTATAAACAACATCATCTTAACTGAGAGAATTTTTGAAATCTACTCCAAGTGGATTTCAAGATTTGATACTAGCCTCTTCAGTTACTCTTTACAGATACACTTTACAACAGTGTGTTTCTTGAACTTACTTCATTTAGCCCAAAACAGTCATCAAAATAACTTAAGTAAAGTTGCCTCTTCTACTGCTTTAACATTTAATCCCAGTTTGAGGATACATGTACTGTATGAAGTCAACAGACAATTTCTATTGCTTAATGATGTACAGTCATGTAATCAGTTTGTATTATCTGTCTTAGTATGCTTTCTAGAGTGATACTATAAATCACACCTACTGCTTTGGGCAGGGTGTTTCTGCTGTTCCTACTGTTGTAGGAAGATGCTGAAAGGAAAAGGACAGCTGAAACCAAGAACAAGGAGGTACATGAGACACACTGTTTTTCCTTCTCTAATGTCCAAGATTCAAGAAAGGACTGATGATAAACAGTGAACAAGTGGGGAAAAAAAATGGGGGGGGGGAGAAACCTGGAACAAACCCCCCCAAAATCACAAAAACAAACAACAAAAAAACCACCAAAAAACAATCCAAACCTGAACAAACAAACAAACAAACCCCACAAACCAAAAAGAATTAACCTAATTTCCCATAATACTAACCTGAATGGTGACCTGCCATGACAGTTGCCAACAATCAGACTTCATGAGACTGTCTTGAAAGAAACTGGTCTAGTAAGTATTTATAGGGTTAGTTTTTGTGCCTTTAAGCAACACTCATCTTTATACTGTCATGCCAAAAAGGGCCTCATAGAATTTAACAGAACTGCCACAGCAAAGCAACAGGACTCAGTGGTTTCGAGAAATTAAAAATCAAGAATTTCAACACTAAGTTAATGCAAAAATAACTGCATTCAACTTCAGTGTAAAATCCTACCTTTAGCATTAAATGGTTTTCCTGCAGGATCTTTCCAGATCTTAAAAATATTCACCTCCAATTAAATCAGAAAAGAAAAACTAAACCTACATAGATCCAACATGATACGATTTTGGAAAAGAAATGTGATTTTTAAAGCTCCTTCACCTTCTACAGCAACAGTCACATACTTATCATAAACTATCCACTGTGTCACTTTAAGGCTCTAGTAGATTTATACAGTTGTTAAGAAAGAGCATTTCGATTTATTTCAGATTCCTAGCCTGGAATATTGCTTACTTGGTAAGAACAGAAACATCAATCAATAAAAAAATCCCTTGCCTTCAGAAGTCCTCAATCTCAAGCTACACACATATATAACACACCAAAGTTTTCACACAATTTCAGACAGGAATAGGCAGCTTTCCTCCCCTGATGACAAAGGTCAACTTACAGCTTTCCACAAACTAGTATGTTTCATTCTTTCACAGATGCAGAGAAAATCTTCTGAGATGCAAAGAAACACCCTCCAAGAGACAGTTTAATCTACTGCTTTCCATGGATATGTAGGAATGTCTACGTAAATCCACTTAGTTCAGGAATTACACATATTTAAAAGATTTATGCTATAATACTTGTTCTTAGTTCAGTCCATCTGCATTTGAAAGCCAGAATGTTTGGGCCCAAAGTATTACTTACTCTCTGGGCATCTGCTTTCCAAGTACTTCTGATTCACTTGCTTTTAACATCTCCTCCCATCACCACCTGTCTTGTCTCATTTAATTCTTGTCAAATCAAGAAAAAAGTCTCAAACCCTTCAAATAATACAGAATCTCTATGCAGCACAAGATTATCCACTTGTCAGTTTCATTATTTGCACAAGCAGAGTAAGAAAAAATACACTTGTTTAGGGAGAAAGTCTGTGTAAGCAAATATCTAAATATTCTACTAAAAATAAGAAAACATAACCTCTAATATTCATCATAACAAATATGTTTTAAAACCACAGGAAGAATTTAACTGATGCATTTTCTTCCTAGAATCTGTTCTACACTAAAATAAAATCCCAGCCCAAGGAGGCCAATGGCAGTTTCCATCACTGGCAATAAGAGGGTCAACCAAGGTACCATTGATGAAAAGTGATATTTAAGTTTACCTTCAGACAATCTAGCTAATGTGCAAAGAGCCTTGGAAAGAAATTAATACTGATTTAGAGGGCATTCACCTTTATCTAAATCAGAGGTACAAAAATAAAGAGACAAATAACTTCAATCCAAAGAACTTGCTTCACTCTGCTTCTTGATAGATCAGAGCAAACTAGACTGCAAATAGCAATGGAAGAAAAAGAATGGATTAATTTGAAGACAGTGGACTTCAGGGATCCCAACTAATAATATAGTTATTCCTTTTGGAAACACTCTAGAAGTGAATCAGACTACAGCAGTTTCACAGTGAAAGGTTATCCTGAAAAGATCTGAATACGCAACAGTTACAATTTTACCAATACTGTTCTAGAATCAGGACCTAAGGAAATTCTTCCATAAAGAAAGAAAGATTAATATATAATAGCCAAAATATTCTAACTAAGGATACAGTGGCTTTATTTAGTATATATTACTCAGGGAGTCTCACCAGAGTAAGTAAAAAATGCAACCAAAGATCATAGAACAAAAACAACGACAGAAAACTTAAAAAGAAATACCCTTAGCATTTTTAGAGAAAGGATTTCAGATTTATTTGAAGACTTCAATAATTTTATAAAATTTGAAAAGCATTAATAGAAAATTTCCAAAAATAAAATAATAGATCAGAACAGATTTATTATTGCTTTTAATGGTCTTTGCAGTGTTGCCTAGAAACTCAGTTTCAGATCAGAGGAGCAGCATGGCAGACACTGAGGGAGAAAAAAAAACAGAAAAAAATGCCCAACACAGAAAACCCCAACAAAGATAATCAAAGAAAAACACCACCCCACAGCTTGTTTTCACCATATTAAACTGAACTTGAACTTTTCAATGATTCAGGGGTCTATGGGAATGAGTTAATTATCAGTCTTGATGTAAAATATACAACATAAAATTCCATTGCCTGTTTTGATTGTTTTGATTGTTGTATTTCTGTTCATGTGACAAAAATGATAAAAAACTCTATCTGTAGTACTAGATGGCATCATGCATCATGAAAAAGAACAAATAAATCAAATCCTTATTCTCAGCATACAAAAGCTTTGTCTTAAATCCCAGTTCTTAGATGGTTCCCTTGAAGCAGAGCTCTGTTCTAGCACAAAGGTCTAGACAAGTCAATGCAGGAGGAGACTTGAGGCATGTCCAAGCAGGATACTAGCCACACATTAAACACATCACTTTTGTTTTTTCCTGTTATTCTGATTGATCAAACCTGTTCTTCTTGGTTAACAGAAACAACCAAATATTGACTTACCAATGACATGTGTGTGCTTTCTGAGAAGTGAAAACCTGTATTTAGAAAATTACTGGGAAATCTAACAACTGCAAAATCTCCAGAAATGAAAACGTTCACCATTAGATGGTGAACCCCAATCATTTAGCCAAAAGCCTGCTACATTTACAGAATTTCAGAGGGAGAGCAGGTTTTGCCTTAAGAGATCTAAGCTATCAACAGGTTTGATCAATCTTTTTGCACCAAATTATGTTCTTCTTATATTCTGAACACAGTTTACCTGGAAAACTGTTCTTGCAGCCCACGCATCTGAGCTCTGCTGCGCTCTGACTCCAGTGTCACCTCCCGTAATCTTTTTTCACTCTCAAGTCTTAAATGTCTCTCTTCCTCCAGCTCATGGATCAGCTTCTCACGCTGAAAGATCACAAAAGGTATTTATTAATAGTACACAGAAAGTATACTTTTATAAAAAATTAAGATTTAATTGGGGAAAAATCACAAGCCAGTCAAAATAATTCCCCTAACCATGCACTCCCATCATTTTTTTTGCATTGCAACGTTAAACAGAATAACAAATGAAAAGCCTTTCAGAATATCCCCATCACACTGAGCTACTCTTGCTTGGCTCAGACTCACTGAAGTCAGCACATTTAAAAACAAACACACACCCACTCTTTCAAAGCTCTTTTTCTTCACCACCACTCAAAAAAAAAGTAAAAAATTAGTTCTGAGATCAGCCATCTATCTTGCTTGAATGAAGACATAGGAAGCATGAAACAAGTCAAGAGGACAACTTGTCATCCATCCCTTAATGTTTCAGTCTCACAAGCAGAGAAGGACCTGATGCTGCAGCCACTGGTTTTCTTGTTTTGGCTGAGAGAAGGATCCTCACCAGTAGGACAGAGGCTATTTGAATCAATTTACTGAAATACTATGACAAAGAATATGTTTTTAAGAACTGACTACTAATCAATCAAATATGCGAGTTTTATGGAAAAAAAGCAGGCTTGATGGGGCCCTGGGCAACCTGATCTAGTGGATAGTGTCCCTGCCAGGCAGGGGCGTTGGAACTAGAAGATCTTTAAGGTCCTTTCCAACTCTATGATTCTATGAGAGAAATAAAAATGTCATTAATTCTGCTAATAGTTCTCAAAAGACAAATAGCATACTGTTGTTGCTAAGTCTTAAAACATAGGGCAAATCAAAAATCCAATTCACAAACTACAGTGCCACTGGATAAATCTACATGTGCCATGGACAAGTCTTTCTCTCTTATTAAAAAAGAAAGAACATTATATAAAAAGGTACCTAATGATTTCAAAGCCATATTTTAAAAGTAGCTAAATGTCATTTAGGAGTAGGAGGAGAATGAACTGAAAAGTTATAAAAAATGCTATTGGAATTTAAAAAAAAATTGTACATAGCCTTTTTCATGTAACCCTGTTAAATGGGAACAAAATTAAATTTTTCCATGTGCATTTAAATGAGATAATAAATCAATAAAAAACCCCAAGCAATTTACGTGGCACTACATTACACTCTGTCAGTGAAGGGGTTCCAATGTCAGTTGTCTAATAAAAGGTTAAGTCATTGCATAGCTACAGTGGGTTCACCACCTACATGCTTTGAAAAATCTCTGTGCCCATGGTGCAGTGCCATTTGTAGCCTGTCAGACAGCCTGACATAGTTCCATTGCTGACCTAAACTTTCATGATGTACAGACAAAAATTTATCTAGAAATTATACATACAGTTTCATTAGAAATAACAAAGGTATCTTAGTGTTGAGCCATTAAATGGGGGAGACACAGTATTTGTGCAAGTCTCACAGCTATAAATCTTACTGGATAATAATTTACAATAGCAGTAACCAAGGGACCAAAAATATGAACATTACCAAGTTGAAAAGGGATCTTAAAGACAGTGATAAATAAGCAGATGCCACAAAGGGAGGCTGCAAAGGATTACATGAAATATCTATATGCTTGTGAAAAAAACTGGGGAAATTACTCAGAGAACAAAGGACTTCTGTCTAAATGGTCATATCTCATATCTGGAAAAAAGGAAAATTGCAAAACAAGAAACAAATTACCAGAAAATAAATACATTGTTCTAACTAAATTACCTAATTACTGTCCTTACTGCTACATAACTGCCAGGTGCTGAGTAACCCTTGGTTTCTGCCAGACTAAGAAGAGCAGAGAGTGCTCAGCACCAGGCAGAGAATACACAGCAGCCATACAGAGAGTGCGGAGCATGAAGGATAACTCAAGCTAATGATACAGGAAGAATATCCAAAGTAGTTAGTATTTTTCCAGCTTATATCATGTCAATATCAGCTTCAAAATTAGACTGTTCCAGAGGTCCTTGATGAATACTGTTAGCACCTTCTTACAGAATCATTTTACTGTTTCTGAAGAGACATCTAGAGCTTCAAGAGTGTCAGAAAGTAGCAAGGAAAATGACATGAAAGAAATAAATAGTTACCACCCAGGGCTTAAGACAATCTTTCAGAAGATCCTGGTGTCTACAGAAATTGGGCTTAAAATCAAATATATAACTGTCCCTGCAGTAACAGATAAGCCACCTTGGAGGAAAATCAGGTGTACCTGCTATGAACTCCTGAGTGCCCAAGCTGACTCAAAGCAGCAGGCTGTGCCTGAGGTACCTGACGGAGGAACAGCTTTACTACAATAATGGCCTGAAGACCAGAGATTCAGCCATGCCTTCAATGCTTATTCTGCATCATTACTGGCACAATGATCTTATTCTGATACTGCAGCTACATATCTGCTATGCTGACTATGCTCTGGTCCTCAAATAAACCTTGTTTCTACATTAAGTACAAAGCCAGTAAGACATGACACTTTAGAGAGCAGATGCCTATCCTGTCTCCACCCTACTGCCAGGATGTTTTGCAGGTTGCACACATCCCCCCTGACTGTCCTGCAGAACGACTGGGCTGTCTCCTCGGGCATGGATGTGCTGCTGCTAATCACAATCCCACATTTTCTAGCAGAGCACTGAAGATACAGCAGAGATTTGAACTGAACTTTCCCCTACAGGTCAAAGAGCTGTATAAGCTATTTCTAGGTTTCATTTACCTCTTGCTGTTAGGTCAGGGAATGCTGTTGCTACCATTTACTCCTTTATTCATGTGGGAAAGTTTGTATTATCATCCTACACAAAAAGATCAACACATCCACATGTTTTTGGGTTGTTTTTTTTTTTTTAAGAAGACCTAGGAATTACCTTAAGAAAAGGACCCAATAACCAGCAACAAATTCACATTACAAGAACAGCAACGTTACAGGAATTCAAAGTCTAAGCATTAGGAACTTCTCCAGGGGCACATACTGTTGCAGTACAAAACTTACACTCATTTCAGGGTAAGGGATAAACAATGAACAAGTCAAAAGGCTGCAAGATCAGAAACAAAGTACTAATCTATAGCCCTGAAATTACCAGCTACCAAAAATTTCCTGTCTGAAAGGGAAGAAGGCTGCTCAGGGGAAAACTGCACAGCAATAACACCATCAGCTTTCATTTTTGTGCTTCTTCCCAAGAATTTACTGGCAATCTTGAAGCACTTCTGCCATTTTCTTTCAGGGAGAAAGCAGATCTGCTCACCTTAAATACTGTAGGGGAGGGGACAAAATGGAGTAAGAGACCACCCACATTTGGAAAGTTTTCAGTCTCCAGGACACAAAACAATCATGTATACTACACACAGAGAAAGTACCTCACATCATCTTTATCTACAGAAAAAGAGAAATACATTTTTATCCAGACCCAGAAAAGCCATAATGAAGTGTCAGAATTGTTATGAGCCTAACATAAAGAAAGGCCAGCATTAAACAGATTTCCCCACCCCCCCCGGAAGCAGATAACATATCCCTGAATTGCCCAGAAATTTTGCACTGTCATAACCATCTTTATAAACTCAACTGTGCTAACCCACTTAATTCCTGTGTGTAAAGGCAAAGGAACTAGCCAGAAATGGTTTGTTTTATAGTGAACATAAGCTTACTGGAAGCAGATACAATTAGCATGTCATGTGAAGAAAAGTTTACACAAAAAAAGAAAATATCATGTGAAATGCATCAGTATGTTTTAACAACAGGAAAATCACTGCCACCTTCCACTGAAGTTATGTATGTTCCCATTGCCATTCCTCTTTAATTGCAGCTTCTTCTCTTTGAGCTCTGCTCAAACTATTTTTCCCTACTTCCTCTCCTTGCCTTCTGCAGCACAGCTATAACCTTCTCCTCTCAGAGGTATAACCCTTACTTCACTCTTGCTTCTCTTTCTTCACTCTTGCTTCCTGTTTTCAGCCTCTCCAGATAGCCTGACTTTCATCATATCACCCTGTCAAATTCCTGGTAACTTTCCAAATATGCAAAAACTGTATGTGATCCAGAGTGAAAGACAGGGTTAGCAAACTCCACCAGTACTTTCCTGCAAGTGCTGGAATATTTTAACACTTGAACAAATACTGTTTGCAATTACTTTTTCATGAACATTTCAGCAATCAGGTTTCACTAGCTGCTCATTCTGCTTGTGAGCCAGAATTTGCACTTCAACAAGTTCCTTTTTGTGTAGCTGTAGAAATGTTCGTGTCAAAATGTTTCACTTCTCACCCGGTCAGGACACATACTGCACTTAACTTGTCTCCTCAACGTTAAGGAAGGAATCCAATTTGAGACACTGATGATCAAAACAAAATACCTGAGAACTATCTATGGCTAGACTGAAAATAGTGCATGTATTTGACAGAAAAATCCAAAGCACTCCTCAGCTCTCCACTAGGAGACCAAGAGACAACCCTTGTTTTCAGAGATTTGGGTTAATAGTTCTGCTCTGGCCCAGGGCAGCCATGTGATGAATGTCTCCTAAGAGGTGCTTAACACTTTTATGTCTCCTTTAATTCCCTCAGGATGAGCTGCAAACATCAGCACCTGGTTCTTTCATGTTCTACCAAACTGCAAACATCTCTTAAGTGGCCCCTGACACTGCAACAGCCAGCAGACAATGAAGAGGTGACCAAACATGGAAGCAGATGTTGCAGGAGGCAGCCATGGGAGGCAGATGGCAGAGCATGGTGCTGCAGGGTCAGGAGCTATGGGCCCTTCATTTTGGGCCAGAGTTTGACAGTTTGCATGCACGGTGAACATGTAGCACCTTAAGTTTTTGTACCAAAAGGCTGCTTGCTTAGCTCTTTTTTCTTTCTGGGCTATTTTGCTGTCAATTTTCAATTCAGACAGGGATGACACTCAAGACTTCCAAGTCAGGGACTTGCAGTTTAAATCCTTTACCTGTCATTGTAAATAAAATCAGCAGACATCTTGTTCGAATGACAGGACAACCTGCATGCCTATACCTTCTCAAAAAAGCACTAAGGGACTTCTCTCCAAGAGGGTCAAGCATTCAACTAACTGAAGCAGATTTATTATTCTAAAACCCTCTAGTCTCATCCCACCCTTTTTGCTAGACCTGCTTCTCTCCCCTCCTCAGTGCTGATGACCTTGTGCCCCGTCTTAAAACGGCTTAGCTGACAGCTCATTCCTCCTTGCCCCTCCACCTAAAAACTTCTTCCCCTGCTGCTCCATCACGTGCCACCCTAATAATCTTACTTTTTCTTACTGTCAGTGGATCAGATGCACTGTGTGTCTGTGGCTGGGTGCTGGCTGCAGAGGGCTGTGTGGATTCCTCTGGGAAAATGTATTTATGAAAGTCTAAAATCCCACAGAGGTGATGAGGAGTGAGGAAAAAAAGAAGTGCCCAGGGCTGGGGAGGAGGAGGAGAAGGCACTGCCAGCACTAGGGTGGGTATTTCCCTACACCCCATGCAGGGACCATGGGGTACATTTCCTGAAGGACTGCAGCCTCTGGAGAGCCCACACTGGGGCTGGAGTAAGTGATGAGGAAGGTCCAGCAAAAAGGAACTATCATGTACTGACCTCAGCCCCCAACCCCCTCTGCTGCTCAACAGGGGAGCTCAGAGAATCAAACTCCCCAGACTGCACCTTGGAAAGTGTCGTTTTAAAGTTGTCTTTGTTTTACATTATCCAAATCTATTTTAATTGGCAATAAATTAAATTAACCTTCCCCAAGCTGAGTCTGTTTTGCCCATGAGGGTGACTAGTGAGTGATCTCTTCATCTTTACCCTGACCCACAAGCTTTTACCTCTTATTTTCTCCCCTTGTCCTGCTTACTGGAGGGGTACAAGAGAGTGCCTGTGTGGGTGCCTGGCAGCCAGACAAGGTCAACCTACCATACCAGAGGATTTTACTTTTAACTTTAATTTATCTTTCAGATAAAAATCACACTACTCCAAGAATGTAACTGTGCATCAAGATTTAAAACTAGAAGTAACTGCAAGTGACAAATTAAAGGGGTTCAGTAAGCACACACCAGGCACACAACACAGGGAGAAGCCCAACATCTACATCTAGGAACTGGTCCCTCCTTTTTCTGTTTAGCTTATGTTTGAGCCTTATGAAAAGCAATTCTTAAAAACAGTGAGGTGTACAGGACTGGCTAGTTAAAATATCAAAAATGTCTTAAAAGAGGCATAAATGTGATCTCATCTTTAAGGTTATAAGCAATGAAAAGAGTTACTGTTTAAACACAAACAACATTCACCTGTATTCTTGAATTCATTCTTCACTTCCCTGATGCATCATAAGAAGAATTTTACCATGGTACTACTAATTATGCTAACATGGGAGCACTATTTTGTCAAAAGAAGCCTACTTGAGAATATTTAACACAAGCTTAATGTTGCTCAAAATCAGGCTAATAACCTTCACATTAATTTTTTATCAAGTATTTTAAAGCATTTGCTAAAGAGGGTCACAATTTCTGTGTAATTAATATTGATTTCAAACAGATACTTGGCAATGAATTTAAATGAGAGGAAGAATACAATTTTTTTGTTTATTGTTTGAAGCATCATCGAGTCATTGCTAACCTAAACTGAGTATTTATGCAAGTTTTAATGCATTTTCTGAGGTTATGCATCTGGTATCTCAGCATGAAAGTCATAATTTAATAGAATCATAGCCTGGTCTAACACTTAACATCCTACAAGCCAGAGAGAATCAACTAGCTATAAAAGCAGACACTACCACCCCCACAGAAGTAGAGAACAACTATGACAGAATTAAGCTAACAAACAGCAACTACTAAAAGCAAATTAAAATCAGTTTTGCTAGTAAATCAATGGCCAATACTGTTATGAATAAATATGTATATTCAAAGCACTCAAACCCACTATTTTATCACCATTGTATCCCACTTTTGAAAGACTGCTGCAGGCAGGAGCCACAGAACAGCCTGGGATAAGAGAGAGAGATGTTGAAACAGTTTCATTTATCAATAATTAATTATGAAATACCAACTGAAACAGAAACTGGAATCTTCAACTTGATCTCCCAGTTGGTTACTTTAACAAACTCATTTTTTCCAATGCAATGAATATTTAATTCCCTCAACATAATGCACGGTGATCAAATAGTATTTGTTCAAGTACCTGACACTTGATCCTCTGCTGCCCAGTCTATTGGCTAAAGGGAAGATCAAGTGTTCTCTGTGTTACAAATACTCTGTAAGAGCTTGTGTTTGGGTTTTGCAGAAAAGAAACAGGTCAAGGAGTCCAAGGTGCTTCACCTTCATCTGTCTTACACAGAAGGTGGGTGAAATCTCTTAGGTGTGGTCACTTCCAGAGGTAGATGGACCTGCTTGTCACTCTCCTCCTGCAAAGCCTGGGGCTCCCATATGAGGCAGAGGTCCTCCCTCCAAACTCCCCTTGTGTAACCTGGTCCCAAGCCAAGCACTCACCAGACTTTATATATTCCACTGTCTGTCTAAACTGATTTCACTCACAGGTGACAGGAAAAATGTGATTAAAATCACAGGGAGCAGATATTTTTTTATTTCAGATGAATTGCACCAGGTACTTACTGTACTTTTGTTCAAATTAAAAAGAGTCAAACTTCAGAGTGTCCTTTGTCTGCTCCTCATCGATTGCTGTTAAACCAAATGTTTCTCATTCTGTAATCAATACTTCTCTGGAAAAATAAACCCAGGCACTGACAAACAACTTTGCAGCACATCACAGATTTCCTTGCAGTGGACTTTGACAGCATGAAAAAACACTGCCCCAAAGAGTGGAAAAAAGAAGTGCATTGCTTATTGTGCTTATTACAATTTTTACAGGCTGCTTACAGCTGAATCATTTTACTGTAACAAGACTTTATTAAATCAGCCAGCTATTGAAACCAGAGCTTTTTGACAGTGGCAGTTAATATGCCTTGTCTCCTGTTACTGTTTCCTGCTATACTGGGAATACTGACAAATACCCTTGTACACTCAAAGCTTTCCCAGGGATGAAGTTACAGGTGTTTTTAAAGCAGAGTGAAGCATTAAGGTATAAACAGCAATAATGTAAGCCCTTGGAGGGTCCATGGAGGGAGAGGAAGCTTTATTTCCACATCTCTTCAAAATAAGAAAGTTAAGGGTGAAGTTGTATGGCTGCTTTGTAATCAAAATAAATTACCCTTTCACCTGATAAAGATTGGTACTACAGAGGCCAAAGACATTTCCTTGATTTATATTAGGCCTCTACTTTTTTTCACAAATTATTTAATGATGTAATCATTTTTCCTTAACTTATTCCCACGAAAGCTCTGCAAGAGCAAGATATAAATAGTGTAAAAAGCAATGTCCTAATTTTAGGCTGGTATCTTCTAGGTTTTTCATTCCAGCAAGTCAAAAATGATGGCTCTTTAGAACAGGATTCTGCTCCTGAAATGATAAGGTACCTGAATAAACCAGGAGAATCTAATTGACACTAAATAATCTGTAGTAGCATTTTCTAAAACTGCCTTGAAAACACTTAAAGTAAATAATTTGAAGCAAATAATTCACTTTCCACTGTGAAATTTTAATATGCTAATAGATCTCTCTTTTTGGCTTCACATCAGACTAGCACATGTATCCTGCGACTACCAGATGCAAACTTCAAGCTCTGCTTCACTCTAAGATAAATAGCAAGATAGGAAAGGTTTATTATTATTAGTGATATTTTAGTGACAGTACTTTACACACTTTATATTCTTGGGTGGTAACACTGCTCCAGAGCAATTCAAGCAAATTAGAAACTCTTTCTTAGTGTAGTTATTCCTTCTGAATAAAATAAGATGCTAACTTTCATTGTGCACTAGCTCAAAATTGCCACCATGTGGCAGGACAGCAACTTAATTTAGCATTATTTATACTACATTGATATGGTTTTAATTGCATCTGTAGGACAGAATACCTGCTGTGCTGAAGCTCCTTTATCATTGCAAGCCTACAATTAATCTGAATTAGGCAGGCTATTACATGAGCAGCACTGTATATGTAGTTGGAGTTGTGACAACCTTTATTTTACAGAAAAATATATATATAATTAAATCATTCACAAGCCCTTTCAGCACAGAGTTAGATGGCCAGCAGCACTGTCTGCTCATCGTTTTCAGGAGCTGTGGGGTATGACCAACCCTCTGCATGAGAGCTATTATTGCCCAACAGCTCCTTAGTTCTGTGAAACACACAATGACAGGCCACAGAAAATTAGAGTCACTTTAAAAAAAAATTAAATGCCCAAACCCCCTACTCATAGCCTTCCAGAAACTAATGAACCAGAGTAAACTATGTGGATCTCTTTGAGCACCTTCCCTGGAGACACACCTATAGACACAGTGGCTATATACAATCCATGACAGCAATACCTGTGCAGGCATGTTTTATGCAGGTGAAATTATCTGCATCCCAGTAGCTGTCACCCCCTCAGCTTCTTAAAGGTCATCTCTGTATTGTATTTCCAAAGTTGAATGATGGCAAATAATACATATTTTTGATAACTGTGCTTCCCTAATACAACAATTGCTATTCATTCAAAGTCACACTTGCTAGCCCCATTTTAAAGACTTGTATTGATCTTCACTTCACAGCAAAATTAATTTTTTCCATTTTAGACATTATATCCTTCTGGGGCTTGTGGTATACAGAGAATGCTCCTAGTGAACTTTAAAGTTCCACATAGTCAGATCATGGATTTTTTAAGACTTATTAATCTTTAAATGATAATGCTTTTAAAAAATGAATTTGCAAATGTAATTGGGCTTCTAATAGCTTCTATAGAGAGTAATTAAAGAAATCTCATTTCTCTAAATTAAACATAATGAAAGGTTTTTCAAGATCAAAAAATAATTTGTAAACAATATTAAGACAGATATAATTTGTATGAATACCAAGTATTCAGAAGTGTGAGGAAAAAAACTCTGTCAATGCCAAAATGAGAAACAGTGGAATTAAGAATTAATATAATGTAATTTTTTTTCCCATGAAACATCTTAGATTATAATGGCTAATTGCAATTCCAAGCCCTTTCCTATGTATTTTTTTACAAGCTGACTTGCATTATATTAAGATGTCTAACCAAGCAAAAAGGTGTGTGTTTGGTTTTTGTATCAGGTATACACAATCTTTTCTTATTAGAGACAAAGTTTTATAGCCAATGTCACTTGTTTACAGTGAGTCTTTAATTAATTCAGTCACAAACAAGGAAAAATCCCCAGCCTATGCCAGTTTTTGTCTCTCACTTGTTTGATTCAAAAAAATTTATAATGGTGTTTGAACCATAAAACAGAATGTGTGTAGACAAGAAGGTGCAAGAGAGAACCCAGCTGGGCCAGCAAAGTGTCAACTGTTTGCTCCACCTACAATTTTCTATTAGATCTGCAATTCTTGGAACATCTCTGAAGGGATGTCGACACAGCAATGTATGAAGCACAGAAGGTAAGGTTGCTTGCCAAAACAAAAGGTCCCAGTCACAGAAATGCAACTAAAGTTTAGCAATTCGAGTTCTTCATCAGAACAAAACTTTTATCTTTGAAAAAAAAGTAAAAACATTAAGTAGGAACACAGTTACAGCCTGCATTTACACACCTAAAGACTTCACAGGCTTGAAGAACTACACCTGAAGAGCTGAATGCTCTACTGATGACAGACTGTAAGTCCCTCAGCCATTCTCAAGTAGATTTAAATAAATAAACAGGCCATGGGACTGAACTGCCCCCTCAAAGAACAAAGAATAGGAACAAATGAATCCAGGTGATTTAGGAAATGGCCCACCTTCTAAAAAGTGACTTACCCCATGGGATATTGCCTATACTTATTAATCAGAAACTCCACCTTGGATCAGAAGTCTTGATGTGATGGCCAGAAAATTTACTGAAGTTCTCTCAAATGCATTACATGTTATTTGTGTGACCTACAGCAACACTTTCAAAACAAGAGTATACTGTATAGGTGCACTGTATAGGTGCATGAGATGAGCTCTTGGCCATACAATTTAGGGTGGTTTCCACATTTGCACTTGATGAAACTGCATTTAGTTTTTGATATGGCATGGTTTTGTTGTATAGTTATGTAATAGATTATTTGCTGTCAGTTTTGATGAAATTCCAGCCTAGGCATAGACTTGACAAGGAAAGAGGGAAAAGATTCTTTGAGCTCTGTAAACCCATGTAGTCCCACAGTTAATATTCTTTCAAAATCCAAGACAGATTTCCAAAGGGAGTTTTAAAAGGCAGGCAGTTTTCAGATCCTGTCTGCATTGTTTGGAGTGTCTATAAAAGATAATCCCATGGCAGCCAGTGGTTAGTTCAGACCCAGAAGATTTACTGAAGCTCCTTTTACCTGGGTAACAATATTTTTGATAAGCCACTATGTAAACAGCGCTGCAGAACAGCTTTTTTTGGCATACATGCAAATGGCTGTAAAGTCTAGACAGAGCGTGCCAAAAGAAGCCATGCATTTGTAGTCATGATGGACTTCCAATTTCTGAAACACTGATGCCTTTAAGGAGACTTGCTATAGTGGAATGGTGCCCCACCAGAAATAAAATATCATCTGTAGAAAGGGTAGAAGACAAATAACAGGTAAAAAGACAATGAAAGGAGACATTTCAATCAAGCTACACTATCAATATCTGGTATTGATTTTAATCTATAGAATTTGCATGAAGCAGTTCAGGATCTGCACTATTCATTCCTACATTTTCTAAAGTGTGCAATGAAGGAACACAGTCCCAGAGCACAAGTAAAAAGGAGGGCCCAGGCACCAGGTTTCTTCTAGATACACCTGTAATAGTAGAAGAGATCACTGTCCCACTCTGATCACTCCTGATTACTAGTTGGAGATCATCAGCCTTTCAAAACAGCAGAGAATTGCTTGAGGCTCAGGATGGACTACAAGGCAGACAGTTTAACTGAACCCACCACTAGAAGTGCTTTGAAGTGACCTGGTGGGCTGTACAATAAAGCAGATGATGAAGCACAGGCTAAATCCCCACCCACTCCACTGTGGTGACAGTAACCCCCAGCAGGGAGACAGTGACACCCTAAATGACTCTTCCTTATCTGCAATGTCTGTGTGCATGCATGAAAAGCAAATGGGTTCCCTCCTCTGTAACTGACCAATGTGTTCTTCAGATGATATAAATGGTTTCTTTTCTAAAGGACTGAATGCTCACAGAACAAATGGACATGTGGCTGAATCAAGCATTTCCCACTTGGATCTGTATTAGTGAGATAGGAGTTAGGCAGCAGGATACACATGGGATAAGCATTAGAAAAACTTCCAAGAGTTCTCTTTGGCTTTAAGGGATTGGCCAGGTGAACTCTGCTTCCCAGCTCCAGGGAGCTTTGGGATTTGCTCACAAGCTAGGAGTAGAATGTTTCTTGCCCTGATGCTGGCGAGAGTTAGGGCTTCTTCACTTTCTGCATTTCTCATAAGCATTTGTGTTTTATGCTAATAAATAGGATACCAAGAAGTTAAGTGAAATAGATGTAAGGCTAAAGAAAAACTGGGGAGATGGAAGAAGTTGAACTTAACCATGCTAGTCATGAGAAGTGGTTCAGAATGGTTTGTAGTGCCACCAGACCCCTACAGATCTGGGATATGCCAACATTTTAGTTTCCACACTCACGCTTCCATAGGCCTTTCTCACCTCACACACTCAACATCTCCAGCACCACCACTTTGCTGCTAGTTAGTTACCTTTCCACACAGCATTTGTTTTTTCCAGGCTCTTTACAGCATTGCTCATGAACATGCCAGATCTTACTACAATTTTTTTTTGTGTTTGCTTGAAGAGTCCATTTATGGTTGGTGACTGCAAAAAACCCCAACCTTATTTACTCAGCTGATCTTTCCATGTATTCCAGAGTCCCACGGCTTCAGTTTTCTGACAAATGTACCTCTTTATCACATTCACTCCTTTAGCACTGCAGACACTGCACTAGGCAATAGGGAAATGTGGTGGGTTTCTGTTGGCTGGCACATCTTCAGTGATATTTTTGAAAGAGCTGTCTTTATTAGTGCTGATGGCATACACATGCAGAAGAACTGACTCAACTTTCAGAAGCCAGACTGAGTTTGAAAGCTTAGTACCTGGGAGAACTTGAAAAAAATAAAATAACTGGTTTGCATGCAGGTTTCAATTCGTTCATAGATCAAACTGAAGTAACTGAATGACTGTCTCCCCCTGACAGCATCTTGTGGTATCACTTTTTAGTAACAGGTTCACTTGAATGTCTGTTCATGTTTCTGGAGACCAAATTCAGCTCAACTCTAAGCACCTGCAAGACTCTACTCCTTTCATCCCCTTTCCTTACTAAAATAGGTAAGCTAGATACACTTTTACAGCAGAAGATCAAAAACAGATACAAAAACTCTGACATTTAGTTCTCTGGTCTTCATTTCCACATTTATCTTTTTACATAGGATGTAACTGGTTTATTGTATCTAACCATATTTTACTCTATTAACTACACAGTCATGTACATACCTCTCATTTAAGACATGATCAAAAAAAAATTTGCAGTTTTTCTTTTTTTCAATAGTTTTTATTATGTGTTAGATCTATTTCCTTTAAGAGAAAAAAGAAGTTTCTTGTTCTACAGAAACTGCCAACTACTCAAACCAAAACGTGCAGCTCTCCTCTCTTCTACCTCTTCCACTTTTAGCAGTAGTTGAAAAAAAACCTCACAGAGGTAGTTGCAGCTATTGGGCTGAGCAGAAGTTCTCTTCCTAGACAAAAAAAAATCACAATCACATAACAATCAAGACCTTCCACATGCATTCTACAACATGTAGAGCACTAGAACAGGAGTCAGGAGAGTCATTCTAAATTTTTGGTGTGTTTTGGCCAGCATACCAAGGTTTCACATCACTTCCACGCACAGTTCCCTTGTTTTTCACAGTGGCAAATGCTCCGTAAAAGCAAGAAAATGATGCTCCCTTCCCTACCCTGGAACAGGACAGCTCAGCAATGCTTTAGAGACTTCTTGAATCACAGCCATACTGGTTTGTCTGTCCAGCAGGTACAAGGAGTATGAAGAGTGGGTTAGCAAACTCTATATATAGTCTTTAAGGTTCAGCAAGAAAGAAACTTTGCTGCCAATCTGCAGAACAGGAAATTTGCTCTTCACCAGTGCTTCTGGAGGCTACTGTAATATACTGCTACAACAAACAACTCCCTGTCACTCACTCAAAACATCAGGTTTGATAGCAAACTCAATACAGAAGAAATATGAACAATCTTTGTCTACACGGGGCTGAGAAGAAACACCCTAGCTGCACTGACCATGGAAGCAAAGCCAAGCAGAGCTGAGTTTGTAGGAATAAGGGTGCACAAGTGTTTAGTCAACTTTTCAGCTGTGGTGGGGATAGGGGAACGAACCCTATCAAGCACTGCTGGTCCTGCTCCTGTCTTGGCATCTAGATGTAAGTCAGCAGCTGCATGAAAATAACAAAGCTAAGAACTGTTCTTCCTTCCCATCTCTGTTAGATTAAACACGTTTGCAGAAGCTGATATTCTTGCTTCCTGGGGGTTCACAAGGATATCATAATCTATTTATGTTCTTTCCAAAGCTTTCCTTCTGAAATGCGCTAAATTGCAAATGTTCTTCACACTCCCACTTCCACTCACCTCCTCCTATATTTTTCAGTTAGTGAACAGGTTTCCCTCAACTGATTGAAGATAAAACCGCTGGAAACCTGCCTCCAGACTATCACAGCTGACAACTCTCAAAGTCTAGTTTTAGTGCAAAACTATGTTTCAGCTTCTCATCTAAGGCACGTTATTTTCCTATGGTATCTCCCACATCACAAGTTTTCCCTTCTGAGGTGATTTATTAGCAATGACGTAAGGAAACTGAACCTAATGCAAGATTTTCAATACCAACCTGGGAATTCTGACCTGCTCCTCTAGCAAAGGCCATGGCAAAATTTTCTTAAAGAGAAAACTCTGCCAGTCACTGCCTCAGGGCACTTGTTAATAGACACTACCAGGAACAGGATGTTCCCAAGAGATAATAATTTTTCTCCGACACTCAGAAATCATTTCTAAATAAGCAGTGTCACCATGGATGCCGATCACAAATGTGCACTGTAAAGATGTAATTACAAAATGAGTCGTATGGACTGTGCACACAGAGCCAAATCCCCTCTTGGTATTCATCCCAAGTAGCAGGGCTGTGATTATTCATGGCACATCAGCACCCCAGGCTCCAAATGGCTCTCAGCACTGTTTAGATGACCAGCAAGACCCTGTCTCTTCCCCAAAGAGTTTACTGTCTACACAGGCAACTAGATGAGCAGTGGAAGAGAATAAAGCCTGGCTTACAAATGAGCAATTTAGATCAGAAATTAAATATTTTCCAAGATCATAAAGGAATTAGGTGGCAAAAGTAGAAACAGGCCTTGAAGAACATCAAATTTAGAGACTATGACCCTTAACGAGCATAGTGAACAGGGGCTTCAAGCAGCTGGTTATTCAAAGTGATAGAAAGCACAACTTATCTGTAAAGTTTGGAGGATAAGTGAAAGCCACTTCATAGCCAGGTAAGGTCCTGTATCAGGCCTGCCACTATTATTAGTTTCCAGAATAACTACAGAGTGCATCATGCCAAGCAGTATGGAAATAACACAATCCAAACATCACAGTCATTCCCACAGTCTAGACAGTCTCCTCTCGCAGGACATGCAAGTCTGATCACCAGTTCCAGACTTGGAAAACGATGTCATGAGATCTTCATTATGAAAGATCCCATAGAATATCAAAAGATGCCTTATCACAATGCAACAGACACAGAGCCAAAACAAACAAAGTATGTAAAAGCAAATTCCTGACAAAGCAAAAACTGAATTAAAGTTTATGAGACTGGAATAGGGAGGGAAAGAAAGGAAGAATCACGGTTGCTATACAAAGCGACACAAATTTAGTACAGGAAGACATTATTTCCTTACTATGTTTTAATATTTCTTTGAAATCCTAAATGCAAGTTGCAGAGAGGGGTGATTATGCTCTTCCAAGAGAAAAAATCAACAAAGCTAATGCAGATTAATGGCACAAAGAATATTGACAAGTTCAAAACTTGCTTGGATAAGCTGCGACTGGTTTGCATGTCTACCTGCAAAGTGTTCAGGGGCCAGAAATAGGCCAACAGTTCTCCCTAGTTTCTGCTGTCTCTCTTTTATTGACATCCAGTAGACTACTTTCTGTATATGTGTGTGTTTGTATATATATGTATATGTATATTTTGTCTCTGCCCAAAGTGAACTGGACAGGACAACAGAACCTTACCATGCTATCTCAGCGGCTCAAGGTGATAATGGACCAGGGCTCCACTGTGCTAGAGATGCTGAGAAAAGACTTGTTGCAGTAGATTGTTTTACTCTAGCATGAGGCAATTTTCCTGCTTCAGCTGATTCATTCCCAGGGTCAGCACCGACTTCATGGTACAAGCTCCAAGAGCACTGCACTCATTTCAATAAATGGGCATTTAATGGGAGCAGCACAACTGAGCAATACTCTTGGTACATAAATTTTGTCCTTCCTTTTACAGAAACTTTCTCTCCCTCTCAATAACCTTTTCTGTCCCATTTGGGGAAAAAAGGTCATTCTTCTGGACCCAGACAAAAAAACCCTTGGTTTGTGCAGGGACTAATGCTGCATATCAAAAGATATAAAATTCACTCAAGCTTTAGATGATGACAACAATGAAGAAACTGAAGCCCATACCCCCTGTCCAGCAGTGAAAATACTCACCTTCCCTGACTGGCTTGATGAGACTGAGGAGAATGTGAGGAAGCAGTATTTCTGCACCATCTCATTCTCTTGGCCTTGCTTTAGCTACACTTTACATGAGAAATCAGTAAGGAGCTGAAATCACCATGACAGTGACTGTATGGTACACACCCACAGAACCCCTGGAAGAGCTGATACAAATATGGAAACAAAAGGAAAAGGGTAGAGTTCTTGAAATGGATTTGTGACCAGATTTGAATCAACCAACTCAAATCAGTAAGACAAGAGTCTAACTAACACATTTCAGATGGGAGCCACCACTGCTGGTAAGTATCCTAAATTCTACACTAACAGTTAAACTACTGGTTGCAGAAAAAAAAAAAAGTAGTGATTTCTTTTACTTGCAATATGCTAATTTCCCCAGTTACTTAAGGAAAAAGTTGCAACACCAAGAATATCACAACTGTTTTACTAGTAATCTGTATAAATGTACCTTCCCAGTTTGCATATAATTCAAGTTGTTGGCCCAGTGCACACATTCACCTGTCCTCTTCAGAGCCTCAGATGTTGTGACTAATTCTGTCCTAGCCAAGATCTCTTTCTTGCTTTAGATAAAAGCCAACTGCAAATGTTCTGCCTCTTCAGCCTGCAGTTCAGTGCCTCTATTCAGGTCACCCTTGCAAAAATATTAATCCAGTGAGCATGTGGCTTCCTCGAGTCAACTCCTGCCATTGCCTGGAGGAGCTCAGGATTGCAGAGCTTAACCTTTGATATGAAAATGGCTGCAATTCACTGTTATTAGTGCACGAGCACATCACTCCTATTAGGCAGTGAGGTATTGCCTAGAGCGGGATACATCTGTTTCTAGTCATAAAGCAGGATTTGCTTCATGCTGAAGCCAACTGCCACTCTGATATTACTTACACTCAGATGCTATGAGGCTGCACGTGCCCTTTCTGTACTCCAGCATCCCCTGCCTTTGTTATCTAATGTATAAATGGCAATTTCTACTTGAGGGCAATTTAGTTGATATGACATACTTTCTACAGACTGCCTCTGTTTTACTTTCAGACCTTATATATAACTGCACTTTTACATATTTTTTCTGTGCTAGTGATTCTTACATGATTCTATTTGACTCTCTTTTATGGCAACCAAATCTATGCAGAAGCTTGTTGAAGAGACAGACCACTTTGGTGAGTTCCAGCTGAGGGCAAAAGTAATTTCTGCTCCTTTGGATGTAATAACGGTCTTAGTGCCGGTGCCTACAACAACATCCTCAGCAAGCAGAGCAAGAAAACACCAAAACCAAGGATGAAGTACTGCTGCGTTTGCAATGGCAAGTACCAAAAGCCCCTTGAACGTCTTATGCATTTTAAAATAGTGTATCTAACACCCTCCAGCTCTACCAAACCTAAATCCCAGCGAAGCCAGAAAGGACTGCACTTCCAGCAAGCCGCCTGTTAAGCTGTTCACCCGGGCTGTGGAAGAGGGTGCTCTTTGCAAGGGTTGCAGCTCCCTCTCCTGGTGGAAAGCCATAGCCATGGATGCCACCAGCCAGGGAGCACCCAGCATCTTGCCACAGGCACTCACACCATTTCTGTTACAATTTAAACAGCAGTGGAATGAAAGGAAATCGATTTTAACAATTTATTGTGGAATCTGGTGAATAAACCGGAGTTTGAAATTAATTAACCAGGACAGAATAACACAGGCATTGAAAGGCAGACAACTCTGAGCTGAGGCAACTGGGCTCTAGGTACTTCTGCTTTGGGAAGAGGGAGAAAATGGGATGAATTTTTTCACTGGCAAATGACTGTTGAAAGGTCTCAGCGATTTTAATCCATAAAGAATCCTTTGAGTCATAAAAGCCTTAACATACAAAACCTATCTACATATTTGCAAATTTGAAGCAAACAGCAAAGAACACTCAGGACACAAGGAGAAGTAAAAAGCCTTCTATTTTAAAAACACTGAAGATAAAACTGCAAAGTTGTGAATGAGGACATTTGGCCTAATGAAGCATGAACAACTAATGAGGTCCAAGAGCATTAAACTAAGCTTGTAAAGAATTTCAATAATCATTATTGATGCTAACTACTGCTAACGTCACTGGGTTTCCGTGAGGGCTGTATGATGAAGTTTCTAAGAACAAGCAGCTAGACAGCATGGCCAGCAGTGTATTTATACACAACTCCACAGAGAAGGCAGCACAAAGGTCAGACTGCTTCTTTCCAGTTTAGGATGTCTAATATTGAGAGTGACATTTTAAAATGGTAACTTTGCCTCCCCCTCTTTGCTACTTTCTAATTAAAGCACAGATAGATGTTTTCACAGACCTATGGACCCAGAAGTTGGGAAAGACAATTTAGCCTTTTGTATCTCATCTTTAACACTTCATTTATTACTAAATATCATCTATTTCCGAATGACCCATGTGCTTCTTCAACAACAGCCTTCCCAGCTGCTGGAGGCGATGGCAGAGATTTATCACGCCAGTGACAGCAAGCGCTTCCGTGCTAGTGGCAGTACATTGTGCTGCCATCTGTAAGACCCCAGCTCAAGAGCAATCTCAGGATTTGTCCTCCTCTGTAAAAACAAGGTACATAGTGCAGATGTTAGGAGCTGTGCCTCTGACCATGCTCCTTTTCAGAGGGCTCCCTGCTAGCTGATTAATGTGGCAGCATTAATATCAGCTGTGGTGCTAACCACAGAGCTAGGATGGTGGCCCAAGACCAAGTGCCATGGCAGTGCTGAGAGCCACGAGAGGTAAATGCAGGACAGAAAAAGCACAGTTCCCTACAATCGTGGGCTGCCACTATAACTGCTTTTTCAGCTTCCTGCAAAGATGGAGATCTGGCTCTCTATGTTCAACTTCATTTCGCTCAGCTTAACAAAGCATTGTCAAGCTAGGACCTCGTCTCCTCTTCCTTCTACTCAAATACAAACACCCACATTAAAAGTCTAAATTAGAGCAAACAGCTAAAATTACATACCAACACCCTAGAGTTTGGAAAAGTAGAGAATATGGTCAGAATTTCACCTGGTTTTAATACAATTTCAATCAAGACCTTTTCTACACTTCAACCCATCCACCTCCATGTGAACACTCCAGTTCAGCAGCATGTGACAAGAGAGGAAGCAGAGACCTTTTCAATGCTGATTACTTTGAAAGTTCTGTTTCAATCTGAGCAAAAGACTGGTTTGCACTTCCTGTGGTTTTGTTACACACATCTAAGCACATTACATTTAAGAAAGTTGTAACAAGCAGAAGTGACTTAGTTCCTAGTGATAATGGGATGTCTTACTGATGCTGCAATTCTTTTTCTGCCTTTCCTCTTTACTTCTTCTACTCTTTAAAACCTGCAGTCTCTACTGTTTTACAGCAAAAACTGTTTGTAAGGCAAGAATTGTGCTGATCACATCAAAACTCATTAATATAACTTGTTTTTCCATTATTAGCACCATCTGAGCCTGTTGAAAGCCTTAACCAGGGCTTTAATTTTTCCACAGAGAGCTTTAAATTAATTAGTGGTTTACATGCTAACAAAGAATCTGATACATTCATAAATCAATCTGATGCAGAAGGATTACCAGAGGGTGGAAACCTATTCAGTGGGGACCTCACATTCACTTAACATGGTGGGGTTTTAACAAAAGGGTGCAGGTGTGGAATAGACGGGTACCAGGAAGAGCTCATGATAATCACTTTGCATCACTTAAAGACGCAGCAGGACACATGGTAAATCAGAGCCTAGGGCCCACTCTAAGTGAAACCCATGTAGATATAAAAGGCAATATCATCCTACTTTAACCTTCACAGCTAAATTGCCAGAGTGGTACAATCTCTTTTGTGTAGGTTACAGGCCACTGAACTAATGGAAAACAGAGCAGAATTAAAGGGCTTGGATGCAGAAGTACAAACAAACAAAATCCTGCAACTTATATGTAAATAAAGGTGACAATTAAAAAATTTAACATTTTTCTGGGTAATTACTAAGTGAATCCAAGTCATTGAAATATGACACAATAGTGTATGCTTTTGGTTCACTTGAAGCTTTTAATCTAATTTCTTCTAATATAGAATGTAAGCTGCCACAAGAACTCTACTGTGTAACTGTGGCAGCATTCTTCCTCAATTTTGCCTAACCTGGCACTGTGAAGAAAACTTCCAAAAATGTACACCTCACGTGGCCTTGCTCTGTATCCTAAATGTCCAAAGTCACGTACTTAGAGCTAAAAAAAGAAAAAGGCTTGGATGACTAAAGCAGTTTTCGGTCTTTACTATATTTTGAAACAAACTTGTGATGTGTTTTGAAAGCTGCACATGTTAATAGTGGAATCTCTGTCATCAAAGACACCTGCACAGTCTCCATCAAATGCAGTAAGAACTGTACACATACGAAGTGATCATCCTTTCCTTTACAAAAATGTAAACTATCCTTGATGAGTCAGAAGAAACTTTCAGTAGATGGACTGGCAGTAAGTAGTTGTTCATTTTGATAACAAATAATCAATATTTACTGATGGTTGTTTGTACCATAATGAAACCTGAGCAACTGTCAGGTATTCACAGTCTGAAATTATTCAGTTCTCCTCATTCAAGTAATTTATAAATACAGACTCATTCTTATACACGAGGTAGCAGCTTTTCCACACAATCAAATGGAAAAAACATATTACAGGTTCTTCATAAACTTTTGGTGATAAAAACATTTATCTTAATATGCAGTATTTTCATTTAATCTTCTACTGTACCTTCCAATAATTATCTACTTCCACTAATAACTAGTCATGAAAAATGCAACTCTAGGGCATACTGTAAAACCACATTTCTTCCAGGGAGTACTGTGGGGCAGACACAGTGGCATCGCATACACTACGGACTGCCTGGTCTGCAACCTCAGCTGACGCCTCCTCAGAAGAACATCTCCTCATAAACACGGATTTCATCATCACTCACCGTATGTTATTTATACAGATGTATAAACCCATTTCTTGAACAAATATACCACAGAGTAAGTCATCTCTACAGCACATGCTTTGTAATTGTTTGTCCTTATTGATTGCATGTACGTGTCCGCCTCGCTGCAGCGGTTCCTGTGACACTAGGCAAACCCAGAGGCTTTCCCACCGACCCATCACTTCCAAGGCCCACATGCAAAAAAGCAACAGCTGGTTGAAGGTTACAGCAAAGGCTAACTGACATCCCCCCATGCAGAGAAGCAAATCCTCAGTAGCATATTCTCCCCTTGATTTGTGCTAGGAAGTCAATAGGGAAGAGCATCCACAGCTTTCTCACACTGTGATCAAAAAGGTAGCAAATGGGAATCAAGAAGGAAAGGGCAAACCCACCACATCAAGTGTCCCTCCAGCACACTGGGGGCAGGGCAGCACACAGAGACACAGGACACACACTCCCTGCTCACTGACTCTGCTCACCCTAAAAATGAGTGTGGGTTGACATAACATGGCTCTTTAACTCTCATGACCTATCTGTGACTGCAAAACTCAAATACAGTTTGTTATCTGAAAAGAAGCAAGAAATCCTAGTGGATACTAAATGAGGTGCCACCCTGCCAAAGGCTTGCATGATGCTTTGCAGAGCCCCTGGGATGCAGGGGAGTGCTGTGGCCACACGGCTTCTCGTGCCCTCTGCCCACAGTTCTGCTTCACACCTGGTCTGAGAAATGCTCACATTGAAGGTGGCATTAAAGATGTCATGTGCTGTCACCTGTGCTCTTCCTAAATGAAGGAGTTAATTCACTGAAAACCTTCATGCCAACCAAAGGAGCACAACAAACAAAAAAGAAAATGGGAGTAAGTAAAGGCGATTAGCTAATTAGCCATTAAATAAAGCCATGGCCTGTCACTGGCAGGTTGGCTGCAGGGGCTGCCATCCCTTTTATCCAGAGTCACAGCCTGCGACAGCAGAGTAAAAGCCCTCAGGCACCCCGCAGCCAGCTGGTACCGCTGCCCAGCATCCTTACCACCAGCCCCAGAGCACTCCATGCTGTCTCCAAGGGGATGTCCATCACACCAAAAAGAGCAGCACAAAGGATTCCATACCCCGCAGGCACTCTACTGGCTGCCAGCACATCTCCAGAGGAAGCCTTGCCATTTGCCAAAGGCTTGCTGGCTCAGAATCTCTCCCCGAATTTTTTTTGTCTATCTATGTAAAGTATTTGCTCCATAACTGGTATGTGTTGCAAGCTCCTTGCTGCACACCCTGAGAACGCAGCCTACTCAAGCTACTTCACCCCTGGCCTTCCCTGTGTCCATCTCCTGGACCCTTACTGCTTTTGTACTGCTCACAGCCAAGCAAGTTCATTAATGTTAATTAATGACTGCTGTGTTTCATATTAAAATCACCGGTTCTGAGCTCTGAGACATGAAAAAGTTTCCATACATCAACATCATCAAAGAAATTGTCTCTGTGGGTGCACTCATCCTGGGCTGTAGTTGCAGGATAATTGTGGAAATTACCCCTCAGGGAGAAGAGGAAAAACGACCTAGAATTTACCTTGGGAGAAGATTGCACTCCCGGAGCTCTACCCACCACCTCCTAATGGGTTACAACAATCAGCCTCTCAAAAAAATTATACAAAATGACACTCTGGTTAGCAGGGCTATATCATTAATCCCACAAGCCCATAGTAAAAGGTACCAGAAGTGTCTGACCCTCAAGAGATGAGACCACGAGGTGGGTGCACATACCAAAAGCCTTACCAACTCTAGGAGGTTAATCAATATTGCTTATTTTATAACGTCCTGAATTATCTTACTAAGTATATTTTACACTCACTATAATATATTATTTCTATGCCTCCAAAGGAAAGCTAATTTTAAAAAAATAAAGGAAACATTTCAAATACAGTAAATAGGTCTTCCTAGAGTCTGAAATTTGTTTACAGTGAAAACTAAAATGCAATTCCAAATCTCTGATTTTTGCCATTCTTCCACAGGCAAAATTCCAACTTGGAGGCCGCAGGAGTTTTATCTCCATCACAGACTCCTGGATTGCAAGTTAACCTGATAAAAGTTTGTTTCTCTGTTCTTCCAGGACTTCTGCCCCAATACACACAAAACATTACCCAGAGGTCAGTCTTCCCAACTGCTTAAACCTCATCTCAAAGCCTTCTGGTGGCCAGCCCAGCCACGCTTCAGACTCAAGTGCAGGCATCTCAAGACCACTGTTGTGATGGGAGAGAGCAGAGGTTCCCACAGCCCAGACGGACCTGAAGCAGGGGCTTAGGATAAATCAACAGTATCTGCCTAAGCAAACCCTACTTGTCTCCTTCCCTTCTCTATAAGCATTCAGAGCCCCAAAGTCCTCATCCCAGCAGAGTCCCCCACAAGGTACCCCCAGCTCTGCTGAAGCTATAGACTCATGGCAGGTTTCTCTTGCCCATCACATAGGTCTCTACAAATCTCATTTCATTGTATTAATCACTAATAACGATTTCTAAAATCACTGGAGGCAGATGGGACTTTAAGGACGCAGCTAATGAAGTGTCCACTGCCCAGAGACCCTCTACAGCTTCTCCACGGTAAGCTAAACTTTGGACCAAATTCTTTCACAGCCAGCTGTGCAATTCACTCAAATCAGGAGCAGTTTCATGAGTGTGTTCAAGGGGACTGGTTTGGGTTTTAAGGTTTTTGAATGGGTCTGCTTTATCCCATGTAAGCCTAAAACATTTTATCTGAAGACAGGGACAGACAAACTCTGTAACAGATGGCAAGAGTTCCTTAGACATTAAGTAATTAATCACACTCTGCACAGGTTGGCTCCTAAAGAAAATAGTTTTGAAGAGATAAGGCACTCTATAAATTGAGATTTATGGTTACCCAACTGGTTAACCATTTCAACTCTTGCTCATAAGCCTAATCCCAAAAATTACTACATGAAAAATGAAGATATAAGGAGCATTACATGATTTACAAAACTATCAGATTGGGATGTTTTTAAGCTTCCATGCTTGTACTCTTCCATTTTTCTGCAGTTGGCTAAGATTTAACAGGCAAGTCAATCTGCTGCATTTTGATCTGAAATTGGCTTTCTGTGTTTGCCTTGTTTCCAATTCCAGAAGCACCATCAGCAGGGAAAAACAGCTTTTCTATACCATGGCTTCTCCAAGGCAGCCAAGATAGAACTTTGAGTTTCCTCAGACTTATGAATACGTCATTGGCAACCCGTCATTATGTCCAAGACAGCTTTAATGCTCTGGTGACCATCTTCAGCAAGAAAAAATGTACCTAAGGCCCGAAGCAGTAAGACAAGAATAGCAAGGCAGCGAGTTGCCGCAGCTTACCATTGCTCCTTCACTCTTACTTTGTGCAACTTCTCGCTGCAGACGAGCCACAGACAGCTTCTCCCTGTGGAAAGAAAAGCCTGTGAATAGCAGTTCATTTTTCCCCACTTCCCCATGGGGGGAGCATTCCTGCACATCGCTCGGGTAACCCTCCCAGCACACCCTGCTCTCCTTGCCATGTTTCTCCGCAAGATTTAGCGGCTCCCTTATTGTTTCATTTTGTGGCAGGCTGACAGAACTGTCAATAAATCAACTGGATCTTAACATCATTTGCTCCATTCAAACAACAAATAGCTCATCACGCTGGCGATATGGAAACAGACCGTGCAAATCAGATTGTGTTGTTTTCCTACGACCTTGCACATCAGCTTTATTCTGCATATTAAGACAAACTAGAAGGCTGTTAGATCATCAATAAATGTACACATAAAAATGTAACTAAATAATCTATTTTATTCCTAAACATACTGTGGTGCCTATTGCAACTACTGAATTATTAGCTTTTGGGTTTTAATAAGCCTTTTTTTTTTCATGTAAGAACCTTTCCCAAATGCTTGGCTCAACTCAAGTAGCAACTGATTTGCTTAATGAAGGACCTGGAGATCGCGACACACTTTCACCTGCAAAGTTTTAAGAAAGGAACGAAAGTAGGGTATTAGTATACACAGAATAGCAAAGAGATTTCACAGTGTATGGATTGGGAAAAGGGAGCACATACCAAGTATGTGAACTGCAAAACCTAGACAGTGGAAGGCAGTGCAGGAGCCAACCACTGCAGGAGGGATACAGGGAGAGAGGAATTCACTCTAGAAGCACAGCAAAGCAGAAAATACTTTACAGAACAAGTGGGACTTGAGCAACCTACCATAATTTTTAAAAGATTTAAGAAAAACAAAGAAAAACAGTGGCAGTTTTACAAGCAGGCTATTTTTAAACAAGAGTATGTATTTTTGAAAGAAAAGCATCCTGCAGAAACATCAGAGGAATGTATCAGTATGTGAAGAATTTATCAGTACACATCAAAACACAAAATTTGCAGAGGAATAAGTTATTTACAAATGATAATGAACTTAGAAACTTCCCACAAAAGGATTTTTAATTCAGAATACATCCAATATCAAGTTTGAAATTTTCCATTAACTCATGTTTTGCCCAGACATTCTGCTTGGTCTAATTTGAAAGAAAGACCTGAACCATCCTAGTGCAGAATCCTGGCACTCACCTGGGATATTTAAAATCCCCTGTCCCAGTGATGACTCAGTGTAATATAAACATCCAAGAGCCAATGGCTCAGGCCTGCTGACACGAGGCAGTGAGCAGGCAGCACCTGTCCAAGCAGAGCCCCACTGTTCGAGGGCCAGCAGGACCAGCCTTGTGCCACCTGTGAAAGGCACCAGCCACAAGCCCACCAGCCACACTGCCTGGTTCTTCTGAGACATTCTGAGCTCTGGAAAGAAAACCTTCCTGCTGTGCACTGCAGTGAAGTATCCAAAGTCTTGAAGACGTAGACACATCTCCTACCTCTCTCGCCATGGAGAAGAGCTGAAGCTAGAAACTCCCATCCCCAAAAAACTTGCAAAGGTGCCCAGCCAGGGATAAGGAAGCATCCAGCAGCCAATGATCTCCCCAGGATCTGTAGCCACTCCTGTCATTGACTGGGTCACTCTCATCCAGCATGAAAAGCTAAATGCTCTATGATATTTTATTCCTGATTTGACAATAAAAGTAGCCTTTAAACCATTTCTCAGGAATCATTTCTGCCAAAGAAGGAACATCTGCACCTATCTGCCTAATTACTGCAGAAATGACAGCACTCATGTCACTCAGCCATGGCTCAACACATAACTGGGTCACTAAACCAGTCCTCCCTCTCCATTTCAGTGGAAGATGCTGTATTTAAGTGTTTCCTAACAGTCACCAGCACCCATGTGCTTGCTGCATCCCCACAACACTCCTTGCACAGATGGCTGGTGGCACCAGCAAGCTTAGTTATAGATCAATAAAAGGCGTTGCCAATATTGTGATTTCTAAATGTATACAATGCTGAAACCACTGAAAACTGACAAAACCTGAGGACAATACAGCCACAACCCAGTGGAAGTTGCATTTGAGTTATTCCAGGATGATATCAAGATTTCATTTTGCACATCTGAAAAATGACTGACCACTGAGAGCTGCATTAGTACAGCACTGACAGCCTTAACACAAGTATCCTAAAAACAGCTTCTAAAAGACACGTACTGCCCTCCCTCTTCCTTGCTTGGATACTATCACAGGCAAATTACAAAATTGGTTAATCCTATTTTAAGGATTGAGTTCATCTGCTGGAAATAGCCCATTGCATTTTTGCACCGCTTCAGTGCCCTAATATGTTTTAGTGGAAAAAGCAAGTATCCCCTTTAAGGGGGTTTTGACTTTTTAATTGAAAAACAAATGCCTAAAGATATTTTATGAGAAAAGATGCAGGGGGGGAAAAAAACCTCACAAGTCAATCCTCTATACCCTTCCAGCCAGTGGTCAGCAGATTTATTTAGTTATTCCTCCCACATTAGGAAAACCCCTACTTTCCTCTCTCTGTGTCACCTCCATCATGGAATCAGTTCCACGTTTATGGAATCCTGGAATTTTATCAGAGGAAATTCCATTCAAACTCCCATCTGCAAAGAAGGCTCCTCCTAACTCTCCCCTCTCTGGGTGATGGTCCTGGCTGAGGTTCAGAAAGGGCTTCCTTTACAATTTCCCCAGTGAAGGAGAGCAAAGACTGGCATTCTCATATGCTCTTTTACAGCATTGCTGCTATAAGGAACCAAACCACTTTTCAGTAGAAGAAAATGAAAAAGAAACCTGACTCATGTATGAGAAAAGAACTACAACAGTGGATATAGAAGAGCCATCTGTTCCAATGGTGTCTAAAATAAGTCAACTTTGAGGCAAGCAAACTCTGTGCTCCCACTTCAAACAGGTCCCAGAGTATCTTCTCCCTCCTGCCAGCATTCCCCAGTCAAACGAGCTGTGCTCTCACAGCCAGACTTTTGCAGATGGCTACCTTCATCTAGGCAGGATGTGCAGTAGAGGCTCAGCATGCCTGTGGACCACAGTTGCCCCAGACACCTCCTTCCAGAGAGCTTCATTTGTGATGCGCTTGGCCCATCACCCACAGTGTGCCACTTGCCACCAACTCTGTTTAAACGTATGCCAATATAATGGGTGAGAAATGTGGTCAGAATCTTGTTATGAGCCAACACCGTTTAACACCAATCCACAGTGCTGGAAGTTTTCATATAAGATACATAACAGGAGAGAAAAGGACCTTCATGTCTAAGCATGACCAAATAAACTCATTCATTACTACCCACCATCTCAGGCCAGTTTGATTTAGACAGCACCTTCAGCAACTACTCTGAGCTCCCATTTTTCAACAGTGTTACAATTGGATATGCATTTTACTACAACTGAGCTGCAAAAATAATAAGCTTTTAGCTGCTTTAGCCTTTCGGATGTTTCAAATGCAAAGAATATTTGACATCTAGCTTCAAAGTTAATCTTGGGGGGTTTTAATCTTTGCTTTTAAATAGGAAAAATCACCAACATTACTCTGTTGCTATACAGCTTTATTTATTTTTAATCAGGCATGTTTCCTCCCTATAGCATGATTAATTAACAAAGTTAATTAGCAACTACAGCCAACCTGCAAGAAAACAAAATCTTCTCTGAGGATTTAAAAAATTAAAACATGTTTATTGAGAAGCTCTCATGTTCACTTTTGAAAAACCACCAAATGATAAAAGGTTTACAAAAATGCTCTTTGAAAGCACCGTTTATGCTCTTAAGTTTGAATATTTGCATTGTAAGAGGCAAAATTTCCAGCCAAGGACTTTGCAAAGAGGTAATTAAAGGATTCAAACAAGGATTCAATTATATCCTTTCCAGATGGAACCAAGCACACAAGTAGTCACTGTGTGGATGGAAGAAAGATACATTTCAAGTCTCAGTATCACTAGTAGATATTGTAGTAGTTTGTTTTAAAAAACAACAGTTTGAGGAAAGCCCACTTAGTCCAAGAAAAACATAAATGTGCTAAATAATCCTGCAAATTCTGAGCTCTCCTTAAACGAGAATTTCTCCTTCACTCTCCCTTCTCATCAGTTCAACTTATTCAACTACCAGACAAAAACCCCCTGAATCATATGCCATTGACAGCTAACACACACAGCTCAGGGCTTCACTACAAAACTGTGCTACCTGAATTTCTCCTGATCCACAGGGATAAAGGTAGGGAAGTTGTTGCAATCACAAGACACCACCTATCATGTAATTTTGAACAAACACTGATACTGTTCCTGATCTGGTAACAGATAACCCCAGATCAAGCAACACAATAAAAGCAACACTGGATGCAAGAATGACACCCTTCTTCTTAGGTCTCCTTTTTTATATTGCTATTTTACATTGATACAATAAAACAAAAAACTCTAGCAGTGAACTTCAGCTTTCCAAATTTTGAAATAAGATTTTAATTTTTATTTTGAAACCTCAGATTCAGAAGCTCTTAGTTATAGGGCTTTGCTTCTCCATTTAACACAAAAAGGTATTACTTAAAATAGCTTCTGGATAAAGTTATGAAATAAACATTCCCTTAAAATGTGCTGAATTACACCCATTTGCCAAGGTGTCAGCCATATAGAGTCAGGATATATTTCCTAGTGGTAAATAATATTTTACAGTTTTAATGAGGAAACAAAATCATACAGTTTCAATGAAGAACACAATCAAAACTCAAAAAGGCTGGAAAATGTCTTAGTAACATTGCTAGTCTGTGCAGAGAGATGCAAGCCTGGGTTCCTTTGACTCCTGGTTTTCCAGGGAGGTTTCCCACCCCAACGCTGACCAGGCCTGACCTCACTGAGTCTATGAGATCTGACAAGGGAACAGCCGAGGGTGGAACGGCTGCAGTGAACTAATGTGCCTCTTTCAGCTCCTATTGCGATCGCGGTGGCTAGAGATGCTGCAACCTTCCTTCCTACTGAAGATCACGCACAATAAAGGCATTTGGTGCTTTATAAATGTCAGTGGTGCATGCATTTCAAAACTGGTCTTTTAGAGTTGCAATGGTTTAACTAGATCTGGCAATAAAAGAGTCATCTGGCAAAGAAATATTCATTGCAAATTTAAAGCTGTGCCAAGTACAAGCATTATTTACTTATTTTTACAATAATTGCAAAGACTGGAGTTACAGTAACAGAAGTACTAATGCTGTCAAAAAGAAGCAGAATAGATAGGATGAGCCATCAGCAAGGCACAGGCTCCTATTTATTGCTTATTTATTTGTAACAAAAGATAAGCATACAGAAAACATAATTTACATTAAACTTCTCTTCTACAAGACATGCTACTGCCAAATCCAGACAAGCAAAACAGGTAGTAACTTATTTAAACTGTGTTTTCTTTGGGTGACACTAACAGGAAGAAGAAAACCTCACAGAATTAGAACTATAATCTAAAATAGGCATCAGCAATCCCCAGGGGCTCTCACCATTTTCCAATGGATTTTAATGTATACGAAATCTGAAACAGAAGTTCAAAGAAGACCATGTAGTTACTTTCCAGAAGCATCCCAACAAGACACCAAATACAAAAGAAATACCATGGAAGAAATAACAGGGTAAGGCAGGACTGAATCACATACCTTGGTCAGAAAGGAGGAGGTAAAGAGAGGAACATAGTGGGGACAGAGCTTGCATCATAGAAGCAAAATGGTTGCCTTTGCCTAAGAAAAAGGGGTAGAGCCATGGCAAAGAAATTAAAAAAGGAAAGGTTACCAAGAGTCCCTGGTAGATTATCACAGGACTGTTTTAATGGCAAATTACCCTCTCAGCACCAGCAGAGCAGCCGAGGTCTGCACGGTAATTCTCCTTTCCTACGCATGTGCATGGGATGGACAGTGATGCATTTTCAACAGAAGCATCTTCTCTCATATAGGCAATCCTTATTATTTCACTGACATTTATTGTCTTCAACACTGAAATTATGGGTGCAAGACTGCACACTTTAATGATTCATTGGTATTTCAGACAACATTTTAAATATATCTATTTCTTAATGGTAGGGTGTCTCCTTCCACTGTTAGAGCTGACTGTACAACACAATCTCTCAAATTCTGTAAGTATCTAGGCCAACAGTATCAGATATAGGTAGGGAGGTCTAGACCCAAAGTTAAAAATGTTGGAGTTATTTCCCCTGGACTTTTGAGATGGTTTTTAACCTTGGTAAAGTAGAAAAATCAGCAATTGAAGAGCAAAAGCTTTTTAAACAGAGACTTTTAAATAATGTTGATTAGTAATTGCTAAATAATTAGAATGACAATAAACAGAGCCACCAACCTCCCTTTCAGTTCTTTGACAAGACATAGAGATAGTACCAACCATCACAATCAATGTAGCTTCCTGATTAAGAAAAAAGGAGGCAAAAAAAGTGATTCCTTCCCCATGACACACACATTCAGTCATAGAATAAAAGATTAATGTCTGTATGACACAATGCCAAATCACCAGGATAATTATGAATTATACCAAGCAATCATTTTACAAATCTCCTGGAACACCTCACTTATGACTATTATTCATTAGATAACACATTCAGTTGCCTTTTTCTTTTTTCACATATACTCTGAAGCCTTTCTTTTCAGCTGAGATTCCAGGGGGAAGAAGAAAACGGGGAAGAAAAGCTGAAATTTTTAATGAAACACAAATATAGAAGAAAAAGCAAAAATATTTCCATAATCATCCCTAAAGCCTGCATATAATAATGAAAGAAATGTACAGATTTATTCTAAAAATCAGCCCAAACACACAACAGTAAACTGCAGCAGGCAAGAGACTTACACCTGGTTATCAACTTTAATGCAACATCAAGTACAAAATATCAAACACCTAAGTTCCAAGCAACAGCAAGTCAACAGCACTACAGTACTGAACTCTGAAAGACATCTAAAGTACAGGATTTGACATTATAAATTACACAGCCCCTGCATTACATAAACCTTGCATTCATCAAAAAGCATAGTTAAGGTTTTAGCAGGGCCAAATTCTAAGTGGATTTGCTCCCTGTTTAAATCTTTTGATTCAACATATCTCACAGACTACTAAAACACACTACTACAAATAAATGAATAGAGGATCTGTCTCACAAAATCTGTTATTATTAAAAGTGGTACATTACCCATAAACCTTATTGTCTCTGTTCTGAAATCCATACCATCAAATGCCTAGTAAAAATAATTTGATAAATTCACACTGTTGTAGTTTGGAATTTCTTGACATAAGTGACTGATTTATCAATTTTAATGTCCCATTAACAGTTACATTTGTATTTAATGCTGTATTATTTCTGTCAATAAGTTGCAATCCAAGAAGTATACAGTGGGAATTTGTATAATTAGGCAAGCTGCCAAGTTCTCAAAGATTTACCACCATGGAAAAACTCAGTGTTCAAACAGGAAAAAAGAAGAAAAGGACTAATAGGAGGCAGTTGGAATATTAATTCAGCAAAAGAGACTTTAAATTATAATATAGGCAGCTGTTGCACACAGATCCCCATCCTTCACTCCAAGAATGACTGCTTGCTCCTCTTTTCAGGTGCTACTTTAAAATATCTTACACAAATGAAAGCATTTGTTTAACAAAAAACCCTAAAATGCTCTAAAATGGTACTAAATTCCTTTCTGAAAATTCTTTCATAGTACAAGGTTCACAGTTTGCACTTTTCTAATCAAAACAAAGTATCTTCTTTTTGACAGCATCCTCAGGGCCACTGCATCATTCTTATGATCTTCTCCAGTACAGGGCAGTGTGCAAAGCAAATTTTACACTACCATCTTTCCCTTCCCATACACTACTAATTCACCTGTAGTGTATTGTCCAGGAGCTCCACTTCTTTAAATAGGATGATAAGACAGTAAGACAGGTTGCTAAAATCCTCCCAGTTTAGCTTAATAGTGCATCTGGGTTCAAAGTGGGTAATGAAAGCGGCACAGGGTCATTGCTACAGGACAGCTTGGCCCATGGGAGAAAGACAAGAGTTTAAGCCAGCACCTTTTACACCCTCTAATTTCCAACAGACACAACTGCCACTCTTTGTTTCAAACACCCACAAGATGCTCTTTTTGTTCCTTATCCCCAAATACACCTGCTCTCATTGCTGGAACTACCAAAGTCGGTGGCATTTGGCTGTTCAGTGGCTGTGACATGCGCCTGGCAACACATCAGTCACCCACACAAGGAAGATGCTGCTAAAGCAGATGCCACTTTCAAAAGAGTCAGATTTTGATTTCTGTGACTCATTGAAATTGAAAGCAAGAGCAGAGCTGTGAATACAGCCACTTGCTCCACATAGCCATCAAAAGAGTATTTTTTTAATGCACATTCAAGAAAGAAGAGCTAGAGCAAGGACTAGAAAGAAATCACTCTGTGTAAAGGTACTTTCCACATTTTGCCTCTCTTGGAGTAGTCATTCAGCACTTCTCTACTGTAGATTTAAAACCAGCCTGCTGTCAGAGGTTGGACACTGTACCACCATTAGGGAACATGTAGTTGTTTCTCAGTTAAATTGCTCCTAGCTGTGTCTTTCAGCTTGGGTGCAAGATGATGTTTTGCTGTTTTGCTGTTCAATTTTAAGCTGGGTCATGGTGTTTGCTAGATTAATCTCAGTTGTGTTTCTGGCTGGGATATTCTGTATGGTTTGAAGTACTAGATCCTTAAAGCATACAGATTTATACTGTTATTATAATATTGTTTACTTGTGTTAGCTTTATTTAAAAAATATTTGGAATCCAGAAGATATCTCCTGATATACAACAAATTCTCTGGATTATGATCAAAACAGAATTAGCTGTGAATCCTGAACCCCTTCAGCCATTTCTAGCAAAAGTGCATTCCTTCTCTCACTAAAACTGAACTTAAGATGTCTTAACAAATGTAAAACAAAGGAAGAAACAAGCAAACAAGGTTTTTTGCAAACAAGGTTTTCTTTTTGCAAAGGGTTTGGAAGTTGACCTAACAAATCCCCCAATCACTGGTTGCTCATATATATTTTTTTTCCTCTGGAGATCTGTCAGACAGAGATGATGTGCTGTGGGGAAATTCTTTTGAAAGGATATGCATTTCCCTAAAGGATTTTTAATGAGAATTTATTGCTCATGAAAGATTCAGGATTGGCAGCACTTCAGTCCTCACTTAATGATCTTTGTTTATTAACATAAAATGCATCACGCTTACCCAGGAGTGTTACTTTCCCAACCCATGCATCAAAGCACAAAAGAATTCTCACTCCTTCAGTTTTATCCCCTGAGGCTGTCTGAGAGGGTGCTAGCTGAAATTTATATGGTTGTCCTCTACAAAAATGAAGTCAGAACCCTTGTTTCACGTCAGGCTGAAAATCATGGAAACATTTTTTCATAACCAAAATTACTAAGACATAAATTATCAGCAAGAAATGGCAGTAGACTGCTATGACTTCTCACAGTGTCTATTCCTTCCCTGGAAACCTATTCGAGGGGTATCAAAGATCTTTGCTTAGTCCTAATCCTAATGGCTCTTAAATTCTGTAGCTATCATTCATGCAAAGTGCTGATTCCACATCCTGTTAGTAAATTACCACCTTTTGAAACTGAATGAATTTGCAAGAGAGTGATGAAGGCTATAGGCAACTGGGTCTGCAAACCAGAGATCCCAGAGACACGGCACTAAGAATTGTATTTCTATGAAAATAAATAATAATAATATTCTTGTATTTCTATGGAAATAAAAAGGCAGAAGTGTATTTCTTCAGAATAGAAGTATCAAATGCACATCCGAAGAAAAATGAGATGTAAGGCACAAACCCCAAATGCATTGGTTTGGATACTTAAGCCCAACACAATTTTGACACTAAACTGAACCAAACTCTTAGATCCTTCTGCTTCCTCCATAACTGGCTTTCCTTCTGCTCTGCCTGATACATCCAGCTCTCATTTGTTTCTGAGAATGTCTAGAAAGATTTTTCTCCCTTATCTCTACAAGGCTTTTCAGTTTTGCTGTTACAATTCAAAGAAGATGTCTGATTTTGCTTCATTACTGGTTGACCCCTTACCTCTGTTTTCCACCCCTTTGTTCCCAGATCATCACAACACAATCCTGATGTTCTTTGTAATCTCTTTCTTTTTTTGGGGGGTGTTACATGGTGTGATATGTTTTTATCCATCCACAGCATGAAGACTTCTGTTTTTGTCAACAGGCTGCTCTTACTATGTATTTATTCTCTCTCTGAGCTACATTTATTGCGCACACTGTAACCTTCCAGTTGTCATTCACATCCTGTTCTACGTAAACATTAAAATGCCTTGGAAAAATAATCTTTTCTCTTTTTTTGGTGGTCAAGGAACACATTCAAAGTAAATTTATTCTGTTTCACTGTATGGCCTTCGCTCTCTCTCTGGACTTTTTTTCCTTTAGGCAACTGTTCAATACTTAACATATCCTGGCACAAATTTCTAGCAAATCTGCAGTGACCTTTCACTCAAAAAGAAATACAGAATAGAATCAAAGTTTTTCAGAAAGAATCCTCTTCTTTGCTGCTTAAATTGGTGGCTGTTGTTGTTTCTTGTAACTTCATTTTACACCCTCAGGAATATGAATACTATTCCATTAAGACCCAGAAACACTGCTCAATCTGGTTTCTGATGGGGACTGTCTCCATCTTAAGGCCAGGGGCAACTGAAACTCAGATCAGGCTCCCAGAGTAGCATTTTGTGCTATAACCCATCTTTGCTGTCCTCTGCCAACTCACCCCCGAGATGACAGAATTTATTCTCACATCATTTTATGGGAAATCAAATAAACCAAATAGTGAGATGCCATATACACCTATCACTCTATCTATAAAAGAAGACTAGGTAAAGTCAAAAGCAGTGGCCTATGCCTGATTACATGTTTTGGAAAATTAGATAATATTAACTGCAACCTCAAACTTGAGCTTCATTGTCTCAGTAGACCTTAAAGAGGAGAAGAAAAGACTTGCTTTGGAAAGGACATGTATCTACCTGCAGGGACCCCAGCCCAGGCAGAGAGCGCTACTCGAAGAGCATTATTTGTACTGAATCAAGCAGTGGCTGACATGCACACAGGCTAATTTTAATATAGAAATTACAGTTGTCACTTTAAATAACAGACATAGGATATGGTAATATATGCAAAATGTTTTCCAACATGTTCAAGTAGAGATAAAGAAATTAAGTTATCAATGACAGTTTTACCACATAATATACCAGTCCAGCACTTAACAACACAGAGCACATCAGACATATTAGTGGAGCAACGACAGTATTTTTGTGTGCATTTATGAAGCCATTTAAATTCACATATAGTCAAATCACAAACTCAGTGGTTGCCTGGGAGTGAAACAGAAGAATAGCAACAGGCAGAGGATCCACCTGTGTTGCTCAAGTTGTTTTACGGAGCAACAACTTTCATGGGATGACCTGAATTTGCTTCATTACAACAACTTTAAAACCTTCTCTCTGAATATTCAATGAAAATTGTGTACTGTCTATCCTTTCAGCTAGCACAGCTCAACAAAGATGCACCAGAACCATTACTAAAAACTTTTCCACTTGTTTGTGATGTTACTGAAAACTTTATTACAAAAGAAAGTGTACTGCCTTCATTTTACAGGTAACCACAATCTAAAAATAGCTTTCTGTTTAAAGCTGAATCAAGGAAGCAAACACCTTCAGGAAACCCCAGACAAGTTAAACCCTCTTGGGGCATTTTAAATTATTTTCCCCTAAGACATCAGCCAGATCTGCTTCATGAATGAGGCCAGCTACACATCAAAGCTTAAATGACATTAACTTCAATGGAAGTACAATTTCAGGAAACAAAACAAGTAATTTAAAAGATACAGGTAAGTAAAGATTAAGATATGTTAGCATTCAGGCATTTCCAAACATATTCAATGTATAGTATGAAATACTTAAATTATTAATTGTCCAAAGTATTAAAATGGAAATATTTTCAGCAGTTCGAATATCAACCAGATACTTATGCAAATCTGCATTTCTCCAGTTTCCACAGCAAATAGCTTGTTTTGAAACCAATTTGATGTTTGAATAAATCTCCTTGTTATTTTCACAGCAGAAATATTCCAGTGTTGTACCTGGGTAATGAACTGTGCTCTAAAATGACTTCTTACAGTCATCACCACTGTCGCCTCTGCAAGGCGTGGCGATCCACCACAGCCAGCTACATCACCTTTGGTAGGAAGCAAAATAAAAATCACACACAGTACTCACATAGCATCACCTCAAGTATTACCTGATTTACAGAACCAGGAAAAAGTCCATTTTAAACAAAGGTATTGATTATTTAAAAATTTGATTCCCTAGTAAAAAGCTATAACAAGAAAATAAATCCAGTAAAGGGCATTTGCCAATTAAATAAGTGATCCTAATCTTGATTTTAAGTTACTTTGATATTAGAGATCATAAACCTAGAACCATGTTAATAGTAGGAAGACAAACAGCCATATATAAAATTGGTGATAAACTTAGTAGATAAATGTCCCACCTCATTAAGTGGTCATGCCTTTAATTTATATGAGATCAAAGCAGCTGAAAGAAAATACACACATGGCATTTTGAAGTTTTGCTCCTTAAACCTAAGGCACACATTTACCTTATATTGAAAGGAGCAGAATGAGGTTGTAATAAGAACCTACTTTAACATCCATCACCAATAAGGAGCAATTTTCTTAGGGAAAGTCAACAGAAGCATTCACCTTGATACTCAGGGTTCATTAGCAAAACTGTAACAGTGGCTCTTAACAGTGTTTTACAAGACTACAAAAACAACTTAAAGTACTTTTATATAGAGAATATATGATATTAATGGTCTAAGTTGCTATACAGGTGTTCAGAGCTTTTCCAAACTCAGGGGATCAACATCTAAGAGATGTTTGCATTCACCTTCCTTTCTGAAAGTCCCCAAAGCAGAACAGAATAGCTTCTCCTTTTTCATCATTCTGCAGGAACAAGCATATTTTGATATGCTAAACTTCCATGCTGACATATATTTCTTAATAAGATGTTGTCTTAATTAGTTTCATCTATCTATCTAGAGGTTATTTAGAAGAGGCGTTAAGGATTTTTTAGTGAAGCAGAAAAAACCCAGATGTTTACAGATTGCATACTATTCCACACTATAAAACCAGTACCTGCTCATTACTGCACATCTCAAAAAAACAGTTTTCATAGGTGATACTGAAAGCTGTTACCATGTAATTTCATGTGGAAATTAATTGCTAGGATTTTAGTCTACACAAAATACCCACATACTCATCTCTTCATCAAACACTGTCAGTAAGAATGCATGACCAAGACATAAAAGATCTTGCTTTGCCCTGCTGCTGGCTCTGGCCATGAAGGTCTGCACCAGCAGCTCTTCTGCTGACCTCTGCCTACAAAGTTCTCACTCAGCATCAATACAACGTGCCACTGTGTGAGATGATTACACAGCTACTTGCTAAATTCAAAATTATTTTAGTCAGCACACTCATGCTTTTTTTTGCAAACTCAGATGAAGGAAAAGATAAACTCTCAAGGTACATGAGGCCCATCAACAGGTACTTTCACAGAATCACAGAATATCAGGGGTTGGAAGGGACCTCTAAAGATCATCTAGTCCAACCCCCTGCCAGAGCAGGATTCTTCCCTAACCAGGAATCAAACCTGGATCCCCGTGGTGAGAGTGCCAAATCCTAACCACTAGACCAATCAGTTGACCCATTTCCCCTAGAACTGTCTTGTGATAACATGATGAAAAACTTTCTGTATTTATAGACAATACTTCTGCATGCACCTATAAAAAACATAGCTTTACTTAAAAATCCAAAGATTCCAATCTCTTAGAATTGCAAGTGGTAGAGAAAACTATTTTCTATACAGGTATTGAATAATTTCTGGTTTTCCCTTTATACAGGTCACGGTCTTCAAGATTTCCCAAAGATGTATTTTCTTTTAAAAAATATTATCTCCTGTTTTCTTTTTTTAAAAAAATTATTTCCTGTTGCATCCCCTGCAACAACACCAATCCACTTTCCTTTTCATGAGGAAAATGTTTCTAAGTAAACACACACTAACACCTCATAGTGTCAGAGGTATTAATGAAGAGAAGAATTTAGAAAATTATGCTTATCATACCAAGTAGCAATTTAACACTTTAAAGAGGCAGCCAGATGGCTGCTTTCTGTCAGCCCATTTCCACTGACATGTATTTAATCAGCTGAGTTACTCCAGACAAATAACTAGCTTGGATTTTTAAGAGCTAGACAGCGACAGAGTGGGATAGCTAGAGCTTGAGATCAGCAGGCTTTAGAAATTACTTAGGCCTGGGGTTCACCAGCCCTTGGCAGGTTGGAGGCAGCAGGGCTCAGCCCCGCTCCCTAGGCCAGCAGGATGATTCGGGCACCTGCTGGAAGCTCCAGCAGCTCAGCAGGACCTGCGGGACATTCCTGCAGCCTTGCCCACAATCCTCCAGCTGGGCTCTTAATTACCTTCCTGATGCTCTGCTGCCTCCCGAAAGCCTGTGATCTGTGCAGCAAGAACACCAGTAGCTTCAGACACAGACACGGCTAGTGCCTAGCTGGCCAGACAAAAATCAGACAAGTAGAGTTTTAGTAGAGAGGAAGGGAAGAACACGTTCTCACTGCCACAAAGCAAAATTCCCCTCCGCACCTTCGGACTTTTAGTTTATTTATCTCCTCTTCAGTAAAGGCCTCCAGGCACAATTGCACTCTGGCTGGAGTTTTTAATTTTCCTCAACACTCAGAGGATTTTGCCAGGAGTTCACTGACCACCCATCAAATGGCCACACTGAAGGGCAGAGCAATGCTTTCGTCTACTTAACTACATCCTCTAAGATCCATCCTCTTCCTGTATTCTATTTCTTCCACATCCTCTCTTCTCTAGTTCTCCAAAACATGCTGCTTTTTCACTACTATTTTTACACTGCTGAAGCCAATGAGTTTTCACCAATTCTAATACATGTTTTGATGATAGCTCCTCTGGTCAAACTTGGTTTGCCCCTGACATCCCTGCTCAGTACAGGGGGGCTGGATGAGATGACATTGAAAGGTCCTTGCCAACCCAAAACATTATATGATTATGGTCAAAGCCATTTAGTAACATCTGCATACTGTCTCTTGACATCACAGAACAGGACAAACCTGACAAGTGAGAGCTGACGTTAAAATCTTTGAAGAGGTTAGACCTTTGTGGCTGCCTGGGAGCATGGTAACAGCAGCTGGATCCACAACTACAGAGGTTTTCATCATTTATTAAATAGAGATAATGAGAAAAGGTGTCATAAACTTACACAAATTGTCCATCTACTATGATCTGAGTAGTCAAACATTTATTTTTGCCTCAGAAATCTATGGGAAACGTGCAGTTTGAGTTGGCAATACAATCACATGTTAATGACTCCCAGAACCAGTCCCAACTTCAAAATGGTATGCCCCAAAGCCTCGCTGCAGGGTGAAATGAAGACATTACCATGCCAGCCTCAAGAAATAACCTCATAGTCAAAACTTGGTTTTACACAACATATTGCCATAGTATTTACTGCCTTTTTTTATGTTCTTCTATAAATGGGGCACAAGGTTTTTTTTTTATTTAAATCTGTGAAAGTTCAAGAGTTTTTCTGACAACCAGGAATTTGGGGTTTTTCTTCCATTTAATTTTTATAAAGAATTCACAATCTAGATTGTAATATCCAACAAGAAGCAATAGTGAAAGTCAGTGCTAGGCTTACTTATTGTCAGAAATAAAAGTTAGGCAGTCTCAGGACCTGCTCTTTTGAGCACAGATTGCATTCTAGCATATCAGATGCTGCCGTAATGGGATTTTGTAAATCTGAAACACATTCATATTGTGTACATAAAGGAATCTCTTGATGTTTTACTTAGTTTAATACTCTTTTTCATCATATGCACCCACCCATGCCCCCCTGCTTTCAACAGCTAATAACCAACACATCTGATGAAAATTAATTGTCTTGACAGCTTGCATAAAACCCATGAAGGTCCAAAGGAAAAATGCTGTGGCAGCATTTTCTTTCTCTGTAGGACAGTAGCTATGGAAACTATCTTTAGAGGCCAACTGGCCTTCATCCCAGTACAACACAAAAAAATCAAAATGCTACTTTCCCTGGTTTAGTCAGTGGCAGCAGTCTTAATTGTCAACCTCTACAACACTGCCACATGGTAGCCAGAGCAAAATATTCATTGATTTTGTTGGGAGCAAAGCTGATACAACATGAAAGTACTATTACAGGCTTGTATAATACAGAGCCTTATGAACTGTGCTCATATTGATAATTGTTATGATAACCTGTTACAAAGAACATCTAAACCAAGTCAAACAAGACAGATTTAAAATATCAAAATATCCATTTCCTTAACAGAAAATGTTTTGTTAATTATTATGAAATAATTTAGTCATCCTCAGGTAATCACCTGCAGCCAAAGAGGAAATCTCTACTCTTCCTTAACTGTCACATTTCACAGACTGAATCTCCTATCCTTCTGGCAGGGTTTTATCCCATATAGCTAGCTTGAACAAAAGCTGTGATTTCCAATACAGTCTGACAAAATCATCATTTTTTATGAATGCAAACAGATTATGAAGGATTTTTTCCCTCAAAAGGCAAGACACAAATGAGCCAGAGGTTGACTATTGCAAATGTGTGTGGCAACTTCCATCATCAAGCACAGAAGAGTTCCAGGAGAACAGCAATAACAGGTCATTAATGAGGCACTCAAACTTTTGAAGAAATGCTGGGGTTTATATTCAAAAAGCAGTGAAAGATTTCAGTCATTAAGAAACCTAGCTATAAGAAAGGAAGCCAGAGTATATATATATACCACAAATATACCACAGAATCACAGAATTACCAAGGTTAGAAGAGACCTCCAAGATCATCAAGTCCTACCACCGTCATCTAAAACCATGTCCCTAAGACTAAACCAAGTCCCTAAGTACTACATTTAATACATACAAACTATACATGCATTTCCATCTTTGCAGAAGGTGGCATTTCACTTAATTGTATGATTGAGCGCTGGTTGGCAGCTGGATGAACAGAGCCTGCAGGGTGTTCAAGTGGCCAAGAAGGCCAACAGCATCCTGGCCTGAATCAGAAACAGTGTGGCCAGCAGGACCAGGGAGGTGAATATGTCCCTACACTTGGCACTACTTAGGCTGCACCTCAAGCACTCTTCAGGTCAGTTTTGGGCCCCCCACTACAAGAAAGACAGAGGCATTGGAGCATGTACAGAGAAGGGCAACAAGGCTGATGAGGGGTCTGGAGAATATGTCTTATGAGGAGCAACAAAGGTGACTGGGGTTGTTTAGTCTGGAAAAGAAGAGACTAGGGGAGACCTTATCTCTACAGCTACCTGATGGGAGGTTGTAGTGAGATAGGGCTCAGTCTCTTCTCTCAGATTACCTGTGAGAAGACTAGAAGAAATGGCCTCAAGTTGCACCAGGGGAAGTTTAGAGAGGGTATCAGGAAAAATTTCTTCACTGAAAGAGATGTTAGACATCGGAACAGGTGTAGTCACCATCCCTGGAGGTGTTTAAAAGGCATATAAATGGGGTACTTAGGGACATGATCCAGTGGCATGATGGTGACAGGTTGACAGTTGGACTTGACGATCTTAAAGGTCTCTTCCAATCTTAATAATTCTGTGATTCTGTGATCCTCTGGTACTCTGATACCTTTCTACAGTTTTCCTTGAAAACTACTTCTGACCACATCAGCAATTCTTGCTTACCCAGGCAGAAGAGAATTGCAGAGATCAGGCATATGTTCAATTAAGAGCCAAATTCTGCCCAGTGCCACATGACACTAGCTGGATGTGGGTCTACTGGGGACTATGGAAATGAAACATCTAGAAGGATGTGGCTTGAAACAATGGTACTTTGAAGTACACCACAAAATCCAAACATGAGTATATGACCCACAGGCTAATATACCAGAAGAGGCACTGGTCTGGCTGTTAGCTGAGCATCCCAGATAAGCATCCGCAGATCAGTTATGGTTGCATTCAAAAAAAGCCTATACCTATTGGCAGAAGATAACTAAAATGCAAGGAAGGTGCCTAAAATATAGAATATCCACAAAATTTTAAAATTTAATTTAGCTCATGGATTGCGATCATCATTATTCATGGATATCTAGATCTCCATCCCACTGCTTTAGGACACAAGTTATGTTTCATCTCCTTACCTCAAGAAGATCTGCTTGTAAGAGCGTGGACACAAGCAGGCAGGCTGGATTTGCAGCAAGTCTGTGCTGATGCGGCTCTATTTTGCCTGCTGCAAATCCACACCTCTAAACCAGCTACCACACTGGCTAACTCATTTGAAATTGAAGTCAAACATGTAATTTTCAGGCCATTAAGCCAATATGGATCATTATAAATATCAAGTAGGTCAAGATCACATTCTCTGCTGCATCTCTCCCTCACAAGTAACAAATAAATCATGACCCCTGTGGGCCACTTGTCAGGGTGGTACAGCCATTCCTTTGGGGTGGATGGGAGGAGGTACCACAGTTTCCCAGGGGCATCCTCAAGATGAAAGTGTCTTTCGCTTCCTAAAGCAAAGATGATCTTTGAGCTGTATGTATTGAGGATCTAACAATTAATGTCTGAACTTTCTTGTTAATAAATTAGCACTGTGTTGAGCAGCTTTCTCAACAAAGCAGCAGATGCAGTCTCCCAGAAATATTTATTTAGGTGCACAACATATCAGACAAAGAAATAAATTAAGACCTTCAATGCAGTCTTAATCCAAATTGTTTCACTGGTTGACTGCTCATCTTAACCATATGGGAAGGGAGCTTTCACATTTCCTACCCAGACCTCACTGATGGGTTATCTTGTGATATCACTGTAAATAAAACAAAATAGGGCAAGTCTTAGAGTCCTGCATTTTGGTCGTAACAACCCCCAGCAGCGCTACAGGCTCGGGAAGGAGTGGCTGGAGAGCTCCCCAGCAGAGAAGGACCTGGGGGGGCTGATTGACAGCCGGCTGAACATGAGCCAGCTGTGTGCCCAGGTGGCTAAGAAGGCCAATGGCATCCTGGCTTGCATCAGGAATAGTGTGACCAGCAGGAACAGGGAGGTGATCTTGCCACTGTACTCGGCACTGGTGAGGCCACACCTCGAGTACTGTGTGCAGTTTTGGGCACCGCAGTTTAGGAAGGACATTGAGCTACTGGAGAGGGTGCAGAGAAGGGCAACTAAGCTAGTCAGGGGTCTGGAAAACAGGCCTTATGAGGAGAGGCTTAGGGATCTGGGCTTGTTTAGCCTGGAGAAGAGGAGGCTGCGGGGAGACCTTATCGCTCTCTTCAGCTACTTGAAAGGCCATTGTAGGGAGGCGGGTGTTGGCCTCTTCTCCCTTCTGACTAGTGACAGGACTAGAGGGAATGGGCTTAAGCTGTGCCAGGGTAGGTTTAGATTAGATATTAGGAAGAATTTCTTTGCTGAAAGAGTGATGAGACATTGGAAAAGGCTGCCCAGGGAGGTGGTGGAGTCACCATCCCTGGAGGTTTTTAAGAAGAGGATAGATGTGTTTCTTCAGGGGATGATTTAGGGGTAAGAGTAGGGTAGGGCTATCGGTTGGACTAGATGATCTTGAGGGTCCTTTCCAACCGTAATGATTCTGTGATTCTGAAGGCAGAGAGAAATTCACTACTGATCCAAATGGCAAGAGGACACAGACACCTAGCTGCAGAGTTGTGATTACAACCTGCTGTGTAGGAGCTCTGCATCTGAAATATTGATTGAGGGGAGTGGAGAGAAGAGGGTCATGCCATGCTTAGATCCCTTTGGTGCCATCAATAAATCCATGCCTGACTGGCACTACAGGTTATATTATAGACCTAACAACAGTTCTCATTAATTTACCTGTTACCTTTACATAGATTTATCAGTGTAAGACTGCAGGAAAACACTCCAGAAGTTTTTATTATGTGCCTCACACTGAGGTCTGATCCAGCTGCTACTAACAAACCAAGTTATGTTTCAACTAACTTGGACCTGACTCAAAAATATGTGGTCCATGCTGCCATCCTAAAGAAGAGATTAACAGAATTGAAAGGACAGACAATAGAGCTTATGTGCCAAAGCCTGACTTCTCTTCCTGTGTTAATCTCATAAGAGACATCCATGACTGAAAACCTTGTCTTGCTTACTGTCCCTAAGACTACCATGGCTACACCACTCCTGAGTGAAGATGTTAAGGAGGTTAATCCAGACTCTAATAATATTTATCTAAGTATTGCTATAAATATCTTTCTTAGAAAAGCCTTTATATTGCAAGGGAGAGACAAACTCACATACTGATACATTATAACTTATCCAACCTTCACTCCAGCACATAACCCAAAATTCTGATCTTTGCTGACCTTGGTTTTTCACATACATCATGAGAGCTTGGGGCCAGACATTCTTTCTGATCACATTTTAATTCACTAGGTGCATCTGCACTGGTAATTTGAATGTGCCGAGAGGCACTTTTTAGGTGAAAACTTGTCTTGCATTGACATTTAAGGTCTTGAGCACACCATTCATGATCTTGCAGATTCCCTCCTGGAGTTGTGAACCAAGATGACAACCGGAGTACCCTAGATATAACGTAGATACAAGCTCCCCAGCAGTTGACTCCTTGGTGCATGCCCAACACCAGCAGTTGGTGCAACCTCTTGGGCCAACTGAGAGACAAAGTGGAGGCACAGTCCTGGAGCCAGAAAGCATGGCAGCAAATAATCAAGTTCTCTTCTTATTTATGCCATGTCAGTCGATAATACCAATGCAACTATTGAGTCCTCAGCTAGGCCTCTGCTACAGTGCCAAAGCAAATGTAAATAAACATACTTGCTTTAACAAGAGTGAGCATTAAAAAAAACAAAACAAACAAACCATAGCAGCATAGTACAATACCCTAATGATGCACTTACACTAGGTAACTCTAAATACGATGATCAGATACTGATACTAACCTCATCCACTGATCTACAACACACAAACTCCAGCAGTAAAGTCAATGGGAGCTTTACCTAGGAGAGAGCCCTGAAGTAAAACATACAGCAAATTGTTCCTACTTCACAGACTACAAAGATCCATCTAGACCTTACATACCAGAGGCATCCCCAACAGTTCCCTGTATTACCATGTGCCATTTACATAAACAAATACTTTTGTATGCTTGAAAGCTGGCATGTCAGATTCCCACTAACACCAACAGGAATGTTTATGACTCAATCTCATTTCCAGTAGCCACCAGGAAGCACTTTATTGCAAATGTTAAGATGGTAAAGATGTAACACATGTTGAGTATGGCTCTGGTAGCTTTAGCCTTCTCCCAAACTTAACAGAAAGATGTGTTTATCACACTGGGTTTGGCCTCCATTCTCCACTACTGCTCTGATTCACGACACAGCCACCATTCAGGCTGCAGTAAGTCACCAGGATCACCGTTTTACAAACTGCAAGTTGGCTTTTATAGCTTAGACAAGAAACACATGCTGGAACCCAGACATACACAGTGGCTATGGAGAAGAGGTACACAAAGGAATTAAGTCAAAGGAGAAAGGGAAACAAATAGCAGAAAAGTTCTGTAAAGGTAAACATTTACTGCCACATAAATGACTGCACTTATGGCAATAAAACCTGAAATTCCCATTCTAAAGGCTTAAAGCATACAGCTCATCTTCAGGAAAAAAGAACCACTCAGAAGAAGGAAGTGGTCTACTCTGTCACAAGTAACTTTATTTAATCATCAAACACACAATAGGATAAGGATTTCAGCTTCCTGCCATGCTTAGACAACATGGGCAAAATCTTGGCACAGAGGAGAACTGCAAAGTCCAAAGGATTCAAGTGAACATAATGAGAGAGCAGCTGCATTGTCTATTTAGAATGAGACAGGCCACCAGAAGCCAAAAGTCTATTTAAAGGGGATTGGACACAATGCAAGGAAAGTTAGCAGAAGATAGAACAAAGATGTACATGGAAAGCTACTGGTAAATGTTTGGTTCAGATACACAGAACCACATGGATTTAAGAAGGGGGTGGGGAGGAGCGGAAAGAGGAATGTTTCTGTTTGCTCTTTCAGAGCTTACAGCGGTGTTGAAAACTGTTTCTGTGATGTAGCAAACTTTTTTTTTCATGTCTTGTTTTTTCCTGCCCTATCTCACTTGCATTCTGATTATTCTGAGGAATAATTTATGTTTCAGATGTGAACTGTCAGTGCACACACCACAGCAAAAGAAGCAGAACTACTTTACTCTCTTTTATGAGCCATTGATTTCTATATTTTAAAGACACTCTCCTTCTGAAAAACAACCTTCCAATTTTCATTTCAAGGAGTAAGTATAGAAGAAAAATAAATTCTCAAAGAACTAGAGAACTTTTAGAAGATTTTACACATATGAGTCTTGCTAGCAGAAACTGCAATGTTTCTCTTAGTGTTCATATCATTTGAATATATTTTTAAACAAATAAAAGTTTTTTGGGGGTTTGTGGGTTTTTTATTTGCTTTCTTTAAATCCCATCCCCATCATCTTCGGAGTTTATCCATCATCTAGTATCCTAATACCATCAAACTGGTCATTCCTAGGAGTTTCCATTACTCAATATAAATGAGATCTAAATATCAAAGAGTTAGAAACACTAAACAGAATTTTGCTGTAGTAATCCCTCCAGGCCTTCTGCAGAATGGTAGCATAAGTGCAAAACCTACTAGGCTTCTGGTTGATGTTTTTACACTAAAATTATTAAAATTTCCTTCTCATGAGCTGATTTCTGAGCATTAGTGCTCCGACAACTTCAACTTCACCACACTGCAGTTTCAGGTGTAAAAGGAGGTCTCAAACCTCCACAGAAACACAAGCAAAAAGCAGATACCCAATTCCCATGTCTTAAAATAACAGTCCCAAGCCAGTTCCACCACACTATGTGATTAAATTTTACCTAAATAACCAAGCTAACAGCTACCTACCATAGTCCTTGAGAACAGGAGCAGAGCAAAAGGGCCTTGAGTTGTTTTGGGTGTTTTGTGCAGCACCTTTTTGCAAGCTTTAATCCTGTGAACAGCTAGACACACACTTGACTTTACACACTGAGTAGCCTATCTATTTCAATGCTGTAACTCTAAGGTTAAGCAGGTGTTTAACTGGCTGCAAAATCAGGTCTTAAACGGAAAATTAATCAGTATAATAAGCGGATTTATGCACAACACCTGGCTGCTGCTGCTCAGCTTATCTGTGCAGGGATTTATCTGGAGGAGTCAAGTAGCAGTGTAGCAGTAACACTCTACAACAGTTGTAACAAACCCTACATAGCAGATAAATGGAGAAGTTAACCATTAAGAAGTTAACCATTATTACAGAAAGGGAGGTTCTTTGCTTAAGAAAGATGACACGAAGTACCTGCAAAGCATACGTTTGATACTTCACTCCAGCAAGAAAAACTTGTCAGTAAGTGTGTGCTACGTGCAATTATAACAGCAAAACTGTAGGTGAGAAAAAGGTGAGGCAGGAATAACTTTCCTAGGAAACTCCTTAAAAAAACACCAAGGTACAAAGAGATCATATTGAAAAAGCCAAGAAGTACAATATGTAATATTTCTGAGCTAAGGGACATAATGTTCCTGCCTACAGTGTCTAGCAAAAGAGGAAACTACACGAGAGATGCCAAAACCATTCTTAAGTTTTGCTCTTTTTCATTTTTCCATCGAAGCATCAGAGCTCTGCACTGAACTTCCAGTCCATCCTTAACGATCGGCACACCACAGTGCTGGGAGGGACACACCATATGGCTCACTTTAACCGCGTAAATTGTGCACTGTGACATGAATGGAACTGCTCCATGGACACAGTCAATCACCAGGTTCAGGGATTTGGCGGAATGGAGATTCCTGCCACTGCAGGAACTGCAGCTACTCCAGGAACAAGCCTGGCTTCAGACAGTGGCAGCACAAAGTCAGGCTCAGGCTTCTGTTCCACATGTCTGACATCCACTGGGTCGCAAAAGTTCTGTGAGTGCTTTAACCTGGACAATTGAAACTTTTATTAGAGTATTTTTAAGACAATGGCAATCTATTAATGTACTTTTTCACACTCTTTTCCTGTACAGCACAGCAAATTTCAAGTTTTAAAAGCAACATGTAATTCTACAGCAGCAGAGACCTGACAATGTTTTTATTCTTGCTACTGGCAAGCCTCAGCTCATGCCAGTGGCGTTAATCCCAGCATTCACTGGCAAAAGGAACTAAATCTTGGTAAATCCAACTAAGCGTACTGATCACCTCATCCTGGAAGGGAATACTGTATGTAGTTTATATGGTTTGTTTCCTCTTTTAACAAGAAGATGGAAAACATTTGTAGTGTTCAAGGACTAAAGAAAGTATTTTTAATTGATCACCAATGATCAACACCAACATTCAGTGAAAAAAAAACCAAAACCCCAGCATTCTCATCATTGCCTAGTTATTCCACAACCACATTTTAAAATGTAGCCTGCCCTTTTCAGCCTTTCAGTACCATTTTTATTAACCTACTAACCTGTGACTCTAGAAGCCTGGAGCTAAGAATGCAATAATGGCAAGTAAATACAAGTCTCCAAACTGAGTGTAATAACCTTAAGTAAACTACTGCCAAGCAAAAGTCCTGCAGATCAAACAGTTCCCATGACGCCTTACACTATTAACTAGCAAAAAAGTCCCATGATATCTCCATAGCTATGCACAATAACAGAGCACTGTGCTTCTGTTTACTTACACAGCTTATCTGCAATCCAGTAATGTATACAGTCAACCCCTCTGATGTAAATCACTTGTCTAATGTTACTTCTCTTGTTAAGAACTTTCCTAGCTTTCTAGTTATAAACAAGGGACTTATCTGCGATATCTATTTTTGAGGGATGTACACAAGACATTTATAAACCATTTCAAGCAGGGAATCAATTTTATATTATTACATGGAGAAAAATAACTGCAAATGAAGAAAATAAAGGTAGAAACAACATGGTATTTATGTGGCTCTGCTTTTTTCCTGCAGGAAACTGCAAGGTACACTCACACTTACTCCACTTGGTTTCAGTCCTTTCCTGGGTAAACCCACCTCAGATCATGAATCTAACACCCTACAAAAGCCAACAGACTCATCAGAAAAGCCTCATCGGACAGCAATGGGTGCACTCTGCATTTACTTTACACCCTCATTGCTCTGGGTACTTCAACTCGAACTCATTTCAAACAGATCTCGTCTATGCCTGAGGTACTTCTTCTATCAGTACAAGCTCCTTCCAATGATTAGTGCTATGTGGAGAAGTCAATCTTTAAACAAAAAGAGGAATGCCAATAATAAAGAAATAAAGCTCCTTAGGATGCTCCTGCCAGACTCATAGCACAAGAAGCAAATCCTCTGTCCCTGGAGCAACAGGACCCAGCCGCACGCACAGCCACTTCCCCTCCCTACGACTCAAGGAGGTGGTGGAGGGGAAGGCGTAGTGCACTTTTCCCCGCGGCTAGGGCGGGGCAGAGCCCCCGGGCGGCCGCGCACAGGCGCGGTGTGAGTCTCCCGGCCTTGCCGGTGCCGCGGGGGGGCGCGGCGGCGGGTGCGGGGAGCCTGTTCTCAGCGGGGGTTTCGGGGCTGCTTCGGCCCGCGGGCGGCTCCGCTGGTCGGAGTCGCGGGGAAGTCCTGCCTGCCGCAGGGCCGCCCCGGGCCTGCGTGGCTGGCGGGGCGGGGAGGGGAGGAGGCCGGACCGGCGGCGGGGAGCGGCGGCAGGTGCCTCCCTTCCTGCCGTGCGCCGCGCCCGTTCCCGCGCAGCCCTGCACCTCCCCGGGCGCAGGGGGATGTGGCGGGCACGGCCGGGGCCGGCGCTGGCGAGGGGGAGCCGGGGAAAGGNGCGGCGGCCGGGCCCCTCCGCCCCCGGCCCCGCGGAGGAGCGGGGCTGTCAGATCCAGCCCATCTGCTGCGATCGCAATCGGTCGCAAGTGAATGGCTCCGGCAAATCTGCGCCGGCAGCAGGGGCTCGCCGCGGCGGGGGGAGCGCCCGGCGGGGGGGGGCATTGTCTGCGGGGGGCGGGGCCGGGGCGCCGG